>OY992889.1:18822241-19009741 GCA_963921405.1 Cepaea hortensis
CTAGACAGCTGTTTGATTGTCTCCTACCTCTGGCACGGACCTCTCTCTCTCTCTCTCTCTCTCTCTCTCTCTCTCTCTCTCTCTCGACCCCCCCCCCTCTCTCTCTCTCTCTCTCTCTCTCTCTCTCTCTCTCTCTCTCGCCACTGCCGGGGACTGGACCACTGTCTCAATAAGCAAGCACACAAGCGTCCAGGGCCTCGCGCTAGACAGCTGGGAATTGTCTCAGCTAAAGTATTATTCATTTACTCCCGTCATATAATATATAACTCTTGTATATGCACCTGGCGTGATGCAGCTAAATATGCCAGGCAATAAATAGTGCAACATATTGTTAGTGGCTTGAATGTTTAAATGTCAGCAACACCAGAAAAACAATGTTTCCTCCTTTGGCTTGTGGTCCCAGAACAAGCTGGCCCAGTTGCCGGGGATGTCTTCGACTCGGGATCATTCTGACAGTGAGCTCAGATTTAGGAGACAATCAAACAGGATTGAGTGTTCTGCTCGTGACAGCCAATAGCACAGACAGATTCGTGTTGTATGCTGGGACAAGGGGATTAGCCTCCGGTTTCTACTGGGACAAAGGGACATTGCCACATAGTTTTTTTGCTGGTTGGAATACACGGGTATCGAGTCTTCATAGGAGAGAGAGAAAGAGTGAAAAGGGGGGGCGGTGACTTTATTTTCAGTGGGATTCAGAATTGAACTTACAAGCCAGTCTCTCTCTCTCTCTCTCTCTCTCTCTCTCTCTCTCTCTCTCTCTCTCTCTCTCACACACACACACAACACACACACACACACACACAACACACATACACAACCCCCCCTCCCCCCCCCCCCCCCCCGCGCTCAGAGAGAACGAACGAACGAACTTTATTTTCAAAGGGTCACAAATTGGGCACGGAGGTCAGTCTTACGTTCGGTCCTTCCAACCACTCATCTTTCGTACATCAGTTATCTATTGTGCGTGTTATATTCGCATAGAAAAAAAAAAAACATTGTCAAATGGATGCTGTGAACATAAACAAAACATAGTAATAAAAACACCGCCGCGGAGCAAGCACTACGGGGAGCTTCTGATCGTCAGGAGAGCCCCCCCCCCCCTCCCTTTCCCCGAATGTTTCGACCTTTTACCTTCTTGACATCCTCTGGGGACGGGCCCGTCCGGGTCATGATTCTGGGCGTTTTTCCCCTGCCGTGTGAGACGTTCGGTCGTTGTAATTGTCCTTGTCCTTGCTTTCTTATGCCCTGCAAGAATGTCTACTCCCAAGCCTCCCCTACCTCGGGGAGGAGAGCCGCGTGCACCCGGTGCTTCGCGCCCTCACATCTTTGGCCGAGGGAAGCCAGCTTCTTCCCCAGCTTCGTTGCCATGTTCCTTCCTCGTACCCCGTTCATGGCACCGTACTCAGGGAATCCGGCTCTTCCTGTGGGTTCATCGACCTCTCTTGGTAGGTTTTCGCAAGACGACTGCCACCATGGCATGGAGGTTGGACTTCGGCCGATATTTATCTGACTTGGCGACTACTACAGTGTGGCGGTTACCCAACTGAACAGTCCCGTTCTCAGATGCACTGCCCTCGCTCGGAGGGAAGGCTATAGAGTCGACACGAGACAATACACGTTCTAGTTGACTGGTTCCCAAATTGATTTCCTAGCTCTAGTTGAGAGATTGGTTCAGATGTTAAATGATCCTGCAGTCACAGAGACAACTGTTGACCATATTACTGCAGGGACATGTCCCACTGAATGTTCGGTTGCTCCATAGCCAACTCGAGGCCTTTTCGGTTTCCTCACCGAGTTGTTTTTGTGCCCGAGTTCTTGCTGGTCTCTTTATGCCTGTTTTAGCACACGGAGTGGGAGACTAGACCTCTTGCGCCTACCTGTACGGCGAATAGCCTGACAGTATACCCTTCCTGTCTCAGACTTGCGACCATGTCACTGTACTTCTCTATCTTATACGTATGCTGCTCCTCGATTCTCGACTCATATGGAACTGCCAGCGCAAGCAGCGTTAACTGCTTGGTTGACGAGGAAGGAGTAAAGTACAATGCCTGGTCGCAATCGAAACCGCTGGATCGCCTCAGGGTACGCGCCATGTTATTCGATAGTGCGTACGTATATTATGTATGTGTTCGTCGGGTGGAGACAAGGTTGAAACGACCTAGCATACTGTAATTGTGCGGTTCATAAATAAACAATGAACACACAAGACACATGTATTGTTTGACGTTCGTTGAAGTGAGAAGAAGGAAGTAGAGACTATAGGACGCACTAGGCAACATAACAATTGAAAGCTATAGTTACTGACCGGGATATTCAACCTGTCATCTCCAAATGCCCCCAGCGCCTCGCTGCAGGAGCAAATGTACTTCGACGCATGACCATCTAGTTAGACGCTCCTTATATTTCTGTCTAACTGAGCTGGCGTTAGTGTGGTTGATAGGAAGCTACCCCGATAAATCCATGAGGGCGGTCGGGCGAGGGTTCGCCTGCTGTGTTCGTCGTCTCGTTAAGCGAGGGGAAGAGTGGCCACCTGTTTCCCCCACGCAACCTAGCCAAAAAAAGCCAAGAAAGAGTTTTATAAGGACCCAATCAAAACAGACGAGTTAGGAGCCAACACTGACAGAAGGAACTACAGGAGGAGACGAACACAAAGGAGAACCCTCCGGCCAATCTCCCGGCTGACGTCACAGGCAAAACGCTTCAAGATCGGAAACTATCTAACACTGGCGCAGAAAACGAGACAAACTTAACTCGCACTTTCATCTACCACAATTATAACCGACGCCACTGAGGTTGGTTGAACGTGGTGGAAAGTTTTTTTTTTCTTTCTATGAATCCGAATCGGAATTCAGGCCTGCACAGTCTGATGGCTCTGTCTCATCACGGTCCAGTAACCGGTTTTCAGCTTCGGACGTGTTATTTATGCTGTAACTGACTTGCATTTATGTACCCCAGTGTGTCCCTGGAAGTACTGCCCCGTGTATTGTGGAGCCTTGAACTCCATGTTCTGTCAAGTGCTCTGTAAACGGTGGGGCATTTGGCTTGCTACTGCCGTGTGTGTTTGTGTGTGTGTGTGTGTGTGTGTGCGTGCACGTGAGTGTGTGTGTGTGTGTGCACGTGAGTGCGTGTGTATGTGTGTGTGTGTGTGGAAGAGAGAGAGAGAGAGAGAGAGAGAGAGAGAGAGAGGTGTAAGGTAAAGGACTCTTGTCACGTCTAAAGGCACAACGGGTATATGGTGCTAGACCCAAATTTTGTATAGACCAACCGGCACTGGGTGGCTGATGTGGGCAGTGTCAGGCCGGACGCCTCCACTTCCCCAACAGTGGGTTGGTACGTTGTCTGTTATTGGTGTGGGTCGAGACATGGTTTTATTGTCCAATATACTGCAGTGGGGTTAAAGGCAACAGGATCGACTTCGTTGTACCGCGTTTGCCCCCTAGTTGCTCGGTCTCTTTCCGCAGGGTGGCCTACCGGAGGCGTCGCACAGAGCACGAACACCATAGCTAGAGTGACGACTTCCGGGAGTCTCCGAGAACATTGCACTCAGGAACCCATTGGCGGAGTCCTGAAATGAGTCCGCGACCTGGGGATTACAGCAAAGGCGGCTTGTCCACTTCGCTACGGAGACAGGCTCTTATATTTGTATAGAATAATTTCTCTCTGCAGACCGTGTTACGCTGGGTTTTAACGAATTGGTATGAGCTGGTCGTTGAGAAAGCAATGGCAAACTACTTAACGTAAACTTGCCAAGACATCAACAACAGCACTAAAATGCTGGTGATGACAGCGATGTCCTATAAAAGGATATGCAAAAAAAATTCTCTTTTCCGATCGGGAAAAGGATGGGGGATGTGTGTGTGTGTGTGTGTGTGTGCGTGCGTGCGTGCGTGCGTGCGTGCGTGCGTGCGTGCGTGTGTGAAATTTAATTTCCTCGCGCATTTTGCGTTCTCAGAGGTGGTTATAATTAGGGTGGTTCCATAAATATGGTTCTAGCGCAGTGCTCGGAATTGTTTCTTCCTTGAGATACTTTCCCGCTTTATTGTGGAGCGTCGAGGAAATATGAGAAGAGATAAACTTCTTCTTCTTTCGTTCGCTTGAAATATGTCTATATCTGCAATGTTGTCTCTTGTATGAATTTAACTGTCTTTTTCAGTTCACACAGTGGTCCATAGAGTTTATCTTCCACTGTCGTCTCTTTAGGCCAGAAGGTTTGCCTAGATATGTTGTATTTTGGGCAGTCTTGGAGTATGTGCTCTGCTGTCTGCGACGCCAATCCACATGTGCACATGGCTGTTTCACCAATCTTTAACTTTGTATAGATGTGTTTGCGTAATCTATTGTGTCCTGTTCTGAGGCGCAGAATAAAGACTTGTTCTGGTCTGTCCATAACATGGTAGTCATCTTGAGCAGGTTTTGGTGGCTTTCTGACTGATTTGATCATTCTTTTCTTTTGGTGGAGAACTTGGTGACAGCTGGCACGATTGAGGGGAAAAAAACAAGGGGAAGGCAGAGAAGTAAATGCCTGGATGGCTTGACAACATGGCATGGTCGAGACAAGAACACAGAGCTGATCCACGACTCTGGTGATCCAGTAAGATGTCGAAACATGACCTGTCACGCTTATCGGCATGGCACATGATGACGGTGATGATGATATTGGGTTCTCGATTTCCTTCTTCTTCTGATATTAGGAAATAATTACCATGATGTCCCAAGGGATTCGGACATTCCTGAAAATATTTGTTCCCCATCTGATCGTGTTATGTGTTTTTGTAATAGACCTCAGATTCGGTGTATGTATTCATTGATCGTCAGTGAAGAGAAATTGTGTAGGGCAGGTGTGTCGACTCCTATCAGCTCTCGTCACTTTCTGTTTCCAGTTGTAAAAGTTGCGATTTGGAAATAATTACTGTGACTTCCCAATGGGTTCGAAAATTCTTGAATATATTTTTTTTTCTCTCCTCTTCTAACCGTGAATTGATTGTCACTTTATATTGATCTTCCATTTGTATAATTAATTATTGATTTGGGGTCGCAGGGTACGTCAGTCACGGAGAGAGATTATTGCGTGAGTGGGGTAAGTGGGGACGAGGTTGGGTTGACCCAGTTTATTGTAATTGGCTATTGCATTTATCTACAATAAAAATGTATGCCCATAAACCATAAATGGACACTCTCCCGATGTTTATGCTTCACCTCGACACCGCAAGGTACAAGAGGAACCAGAAGGGATGAGATTTACGTACAAACATTTTACCCTTGAACTTTAAACCTTGAACCCGACAAACATGTTTACTTCCCAGATTGATATATGGCATGTGTGTGTGTGCGCGCGCGCGCGTGTGTGTGTGGGCGTGTGATTGTTTGTTTGTTAGTTATACCCTTTCAAGGACATTGCGATTAACCTCAAACCCAGGCTGATCTACTGTGCAATTTTACGTTCAGTAGTTTGCCATCGCCGGCGCTATCACGATGGTATTGCGAAGACGATTCGTAATCCCGCACACCGCGTCCGAAACACGACTGCGGGCGATATGGACGCAGATCGCCTTGGTTGATTTTCATACAATGGTATGAGCGACGGTCGTTCAGAAAGCATTGGCAAACTACTGAACATAAACTTGCCTAGTTAATCACATCATCATCAAGTGACCTGCCAGCTGGCGCAGGCGTTCATGGCTCTCCACAGATCTTGGTCTTTGGTTATCAGTTATCAGTTATCAGTTGGGGTATCTTCATTGCACTCCGGACAGGTCCATAGGTGCTCAGATCCTTCCCCCCCCCCCAGCATAAGCATCAGCGTCCGGTGGCTAATAGTGCCAGTTCTGTGTTGGTTGACGAGGCGCCTTGTTTTCCCGATGTACCTCTCGCGTCTGGCCGTGCCGATTCTTACTCCCAAGTCTTTCATCCTGGACAGCGATGTGGATTCACTGACGTCAAAGTCTTCTGTTCTCGCCATATCTTTAAGGACGTTAATAACATCGGCACGATCCATGGGCTGGCCATCTACAGGGGGTGCAGAGCCAGCCAGATTGTCAGCTCGTTCATTTCCCTCGACTCCCGCATGTCCCAGGACGAAGATGAAGGTGACTTTACGGACAACAGACTTCCGCAGCGACTCAGTCCACTGTCTACGTACAGATCCAGCTTCGACCTTCTGAATCATGCTCATTGAGTCACTTAGTACACATACGTTGGTATAATGCTGTGATCCCAGCCATATGAAAGCCTGTGTAACTGCCATCACCTCCATCGTCATGCTGCTCGTGGTCATAGAGTGGGCACCACTGGATTCTTGAACGGTTCGGCCCGCTGAACGGGCTGTAAATGCCCACGCACTTCTCTGCTGCTTTACAACAGATCCATCTGTATAGGTGAGCACTTCGGGGCTATCTGAGTGTTCATAGATGAGCGCGTTAACCTCTGCGTTGACAGCGGCAGGGTTCTGCTCTCTGCACCGTCTGTCGAGTGTGATAATGCAGGAGAAAGTACACTTAAAAGCTGGATACACAGGTACACATTCCTTGCCGGGGTTGATACTGGTAAGACTGCAGACCTGTCTGACGACATCTTCCGCCCGACCCATCCATGATTCGCCCCTCTTTAGCCTGTCACCCTTTTCTCTGAATATAGCGTCACGCAGAGGGTGCTGCTCATCTGCACATATTTTTAAGTATGCACGAGCTCTTTGTCTTGGTCTTTGGTGTTCTGGATCAACTCTGCTGATAATATTCCTCCATGCCACCGTCTCAATCGTCCAGCATCATTTTTCTTGATCTGCCTCTGCCTCTCTTCCCCTCGATCTTTTCAATTGTCACAATGTTCTCCAGTGCCACTCTTCTCATCACATGACCAAAGAAAGCTGTTTGTCCCTTTCTTATTGTTGTATATAATGTTCTAGTTTCATTAGCCTGTTTCACACAGTCGTTGTTAGTTACCCTGGCAGTCCAAGGAATTCGCAACATTCGTCTCGGTTTTAAATCACAGTGTAAAAAAAAAATGCTGAGGTTGATTGCGAAGTCCTGTACAGGACATGCAACTAAGTAAAAGTTGTGCCATTGCTGTTTGAACATGGCGTCAACGTTTAATTCCAGCTGGTCATTAGTTTATTTTAGTTTAGTTTAGTTTAGTTTAGTCGATGCATCAACATCACGACACACGGGTGTAATCCATAAGTGCTCCGTTCTCCTAACTCAAACCTGAGTCTGGAGAAACTCAGCTCAGTGCACGAACTCCGTAGCACCGGCGAGGATACTGAAATACTTTGGGTAGATTTTTACTGGAAATTTTGCCCGGGCAGCGCCGTTAGGCTACTCTTTTTCGATTTCCAACTGCCAAAGGATTTTTTTTACGTGCGCAACAATACACACGGGCGTCCATCTCATTACCCAGAGACCAGGGGAAATTTTATTACTACAAGTCCACGTGAAAAAAATCCCGGTCTTCACCGGGGCTTGAACCCGGGACCTCCAGCACTCGACGCGGACACCACACCTCGAGACCACGCCACCCCCAGCTGATCATTGAGTGGCTTTAATCCACTACCCCTCTATCAACGCATCGGAAATATAAACGCAAGCGCAATTAAACCCCGCAGATAATGTATGGGTGCGTGCATGTGTTGTTTGTGGGAGGGAGGAGCGTCCATGACATAGATGTTTGGGGGACAAGGGATGAGGGAGGTTAAATTGACCTAGCAAACAGTAATTGGCTATTTGCATCTGCGTACAATGATTACTCCCTTGAACTCGGGGCCTTGAACTCCAGCAGCGTGCTCAATGCTGATAAAACTTGCTGACCTTAAACAAAAGGCCTTTGAGATTGTTCAATGCCCTCCCCTGTCAGTTCTATGAATGAACATGCTGTATGCAAACGATATTCTTGTGCGAGCCAACAGCCTGGCTTAACAAAGACACCTTTCATCTATTTCATCCGTGCTTGCAGAAACGTTTGTTGCAATTTGGTGGTGGTGTTTTTTTTTTTTTTTAAAGACCATTGTATTTTTCTCGGAGAATCCTTGGGGTCGTCGCTGGAGCTACGGAGTTCGTGCTTTGTGCAATGCTTTCGACAGGCCGCCCTGCGGAAACAGACCGAGCCATATGGGATAAACCCAGTGCAATGAAGTCGATCCTCTCGACTTTTAAGCGACTTTTTTTTCATGAAGTTAAATACTAAAGAAAACCAGTGAAGCTCATACAAGAGACAACACTGCAAATATAGGAAGTCTCCGTGTCGACGTGGGGACACTGTCTGCCTCGCGCAGCGAAGGTTGTGGGTTCGAATTAGGGCTACGACGTTCGGTTCACGGGTGCAGTTTTATCGAACAACGAAAGTATGTGTACCGAGAGCTTGTGTATTTCCTGTGTCAACATACGAGTGTGTGTATTTCCTGTGTCCACATACGAGTGTGTGTATTTCCTGTGTCCACATACGAGTGTGTGTATTTCCTGTGTCAACATACGAGTGTATGTATTTCCTGTGTCCACATACGAGTGTGTGTATTTCCTGTGACCACATACGAGTGTGTGTATTTCCTGTGTCCACATACGAGTGTGTGTATTTGTGTCCACATACGAGTGTGTGTATTTCCTGTGTCCACATAGGAGTGTGTGTATTTCCTATGTCCACATACGAGTGTGTGTATTTCCTGTGACCACATCCGAGTGTGTGTATTTCCTGTGTCCACATACGATTGTGTGTATTTCCTGTGACCACATACGAGTGTGTGTATTTCCTGTGTCCACATACGAGTTTGTGTATTTCCTGTGTCCACATACGAGTGTGTGTATTTCCTGTGTCCACATACGTGTGTGTGTATTTCCTGTGACCACATACGTGTGTGTGTATTTCCTGTGTCCACATACGTGTGTGTGTATTTCCTGTGACCACATACGTGTGTGTGTATTTCCTGTGACCACATACGAGTGTGTGTATTTCCTGTGTCCACATACGAGTGTGTGTATTTCCTGTGTCCACATACGAGTGTGTGTATTTCCTGTGTCCACTTACGTGTGTGTGTATTTCCTGTGTCCACATACGAGTGTGTGTATTTCCTGTGTCCACATACGAGTGTGTGTATTTCCTGTGTCCACATACGAGTGTGTGTATTTCCTGTGACAACATACGAGTATGAAACTTAGGCATTTAGCAAATCAGCTGAAAGGCATGAAATATAAGTGTTACAGGAGTAAAAATCATCATCACGTGCCATGCCAGTAAGCTTGAGCGGTAATGTTTCGCCACCTTACACGATCAGGAGAGTGGCGTATCGACTACTTGTAAGACTTGCTCATTTATTTTTCCGTCTGCCCATGGTATTATTTGCATGTTCCCCAGAAACCACATTCCCACTACCATTAGACTTTTTTCAGCTTGTCTGTTCATTGTCCACGTCTCACATCCATAAAAAAGTGCAGGTTCGATGCAGCACCTCAACAGGGGAGTAGATAATACCTTTTACAGACTTTATAGAACACAAAAAATTTAATGGTTTGGACATTTAGTTAGAATGGAACACGATTAAGCAGTGAGATCATTGGGATGCAAGGCGAGAGGGCGACCCAGAAAGAGATGGCTACCTGGAGTAAAAGAGACACTGAAGACATCAAATATACGTTAGTACGAGCAACAAGACAAGCGAAACACAGAAAATTACACATGCCTCCCATTTGCGACATTTCACGGCAAAATCAGTAGACGAATGAAGACAGAAGTATTACACATTCATTGGAATAAAATGCCAATGAGCAGATCTCCTTAACAAAAACTCTATATTGAAGAATATTGGTAATTAAGAAAAATAAAAGTCAGGGAAATGGATTACTTTAGGCTATTAAAAAATAACTATGGAGGTAAATGGATTATTTTGGGCTCATAAAAAGATAACTATGGAGGGGAATTGATTATTTTGGGCTATTAAAAAGATAACTATTGAGAAAAGTGTACCGGGACAGCGGAGAAGTGGAAGATCACAATGTAGATGGAATGAAGATGTGGTAGAAAATTGACACATGACAGCAACAGAGGCAGGACAGCTGGCTTATGATAGAGGGATATTTCGAAAGACAGTTATGGGGGAAAAGATCTTCACAGAACTGATCCCTGGATGATAATGCATTTACCTGCATCATTGATCGTGTTGAGCAATTTGCTGTAGTGATTTCGCTGTTTCTTCTACGATTGCATGGTCAGCTGCAAACGTGATTCCCACTGTAGATTTGGAGCTGCGTACACATGTCAAACATTTGTGTTAGAATTAACACAGACGTTTGGAATACCACCGTTCCCCGTGGATGTGATTGTGTCAAAATTAAAATAGACGTGTGAAATACCACAGTTACCCCATGGATGTGAATGTGTCAAAATTAAAATAGAAGCTTGAAGTACCACCGTTCCCCATGGATGTGAATGTGTCAAAATTAAAACAGACGCGTGAAGTACCACCGTGCCTCAGGCATGTGAATGTGTCCAAATTAAAACAGACGCGTGAAGTACCACCGTTCCCTATGGATGTGAATGTGTAAAAGTTAAAACAAAAGCGTGAAGTACCACTGTTTTGCGGGGTAGAAGACGAATAACCACTATCTTCATCATCACCGAAAGCCTTGTCGACTGTGACAGGGGATCATGCTTCTTAAAATCTTGCGATCTCTAGCAGAGTGTATCGGTTCTTGCGATAACACTTTTTCACGCTAGGACAAAAGGCTGTCAAGAATCTACTCACGCTGTCTTCCTGTATCTCTCTTTCCATAAATAATTGACTTGGCATGCAGTAATGGACTAACGGTGGCGTTAATAGTGGGGACAAACTAAAATATAGACTTTAATGTTTATGTGTGTATTTTTTTTACACGTCCATCCCATTTCATGTGCCCCATTTTTGTTTGTCTCAATAACCAATGTTCTTCAGTATTGAGTTCTTGGATATATCTGTTTTTGTTTTCTTCTCCTTTCTGTTCAATTCTTCTTCTTCTTCTTCTTCTTCTTCTTCTTCTTCTTCTTCTTCTTCTTCTTCTTCTTCTTCTTCTTCTTCTTCTTCTTCTTCTTCTTCTTCTTCTTCTTCCTCCCCCTCCTCCTCCTCCTCCGCCTCCTCCGCCTCCTCCTCCTCCTCTTTTTCTTTTTTTTCCTTCTTCTTCTTCTTCTTCTTCTTCTTCTTCTTCTTCTTCTTCTTCTTCTTCTTCTTCTTCTTCTTCTTCTTCTTCTTCTTCTTCTTCTTCTTTCTTCTTCTTCTTCGTTCCTGTTTCGTTTAACACTTAGTTATGCACCTAACATGTCAGTGTGTCTGTCTTTGGCATGCATTAGTGTAAAGTTTCCACATTTGACCTCCTGTTGTTTGCCCCTATCCGAGAAGGCTACAGTGATCTATCTCACCACAGTTAGATCGGGTGGACATGTCATATCATTACATACCGGTTGGTTCTTTGAAAAAATAACAGCTATGTCATTATATCGGACCCGAACGCTTTTGGTCATGACGTGGGTCTGTGATCACCCAGTCTCTCTCTCTCTCTCTCTCTCTCTCTCTCTCTCTCTCTCTCTCTCTCCCGCCCCCTCTCTACCTTCCCCTACTCTCTCTCTCTCTTTCTCTCTCTCTCCCTCCCTCTCTCTCCCGCCCCCTCTCTACCTTCCCCTACTCTCTCTCTCTTCCCCTACTCTCTCTCTCTTCCCCTACTCTCTCTCTCTTTCTCTCTCTCTCCCTCTCTCTCTCCCTCTCTCTCTTTCTCTCTCTCTCTCCCTCTCTCTCTTTCTCTCTCTCTCTTTCTCTCTCTCCCTCTCTCTCTCCCGCCCCCTCTCTACCTTCCCCTACTCTCTCTCTCTCTCTCTCTCTCTCTCTCTCTCTCTCTCTCTCTCTCTCATATATATATACTTCCAACATTCCCCCTCTCCTGTTCCAATGAATTTTTAATGTTTTTTCCGTAACAAGTGTAATCAATTATGACCCGAAGTTTACTCCGTGTGTGCCTGCCTGCCTGCCTGCCTGCCTGCCTGCCTGCCTGCCTGCCTGCCTGCCTGCCTGCCTGCCTGTCTGACAACGTTGAAATACGAATTGCTTACGCTTGGTGTATGTTTACAGCATTCGGTTTACAATATTTATTTCTTCTTCTTTCAATGTAAATGTACACTTCAAGATAGATAATGGGTGTGCGAAAGATGAGCGATTGGAAAGACCGAATGTAACGGCCTGCGTGCCCAGTTTGTGACCCTTTGAAAATAGAGTTCGTTCCTTCCAAAAAAGAACTTGTGAAAATGTGGCTCTTGTGCGTATAGACTCAGAGTTAAAGATTTCGTTATGTTGTCTACGCTTTGGAATCCATTGTGCACCCAAAAACGAAAAAACGAAAAAAAAAAAGCCAAAAAAAAAAAAAAAAAAGGTTGGGGTAATGTGCAGTTTTTATGTTTCAAGGACCCACAGTTCAAGACTCGTTTTTAAATGTCATTCATGGTTGAGTTATTATGGAGTGCGCATGTGGCGATCACGGCGGGTGGGACCTTTTGCATATGCTGGCTTTTATTGACTCAGAAAGCAAAACGGAAGACCCGGCGGTCTGTCAAGCAGAAACGGTCTAAAGGTTCAAGCAGTTAGTTATACACAGTTGAAGATGCAGCGGGATGGGCGTCGCCGCTGTTTGAGTTTAACAAAAAGAATGTAGGCAATCCTATAGCAGTTAAAACTGTCTTATCTTCTTCGGTTGTTATTAGAAGGACATTGTGTCTGTGTACAGGGAGGCTGCGATATTTGTGACTTCCAGTCGATACATCCGACTTCAGCATGTCACTTTTTTGGTACCGATATTGTCTTCAGACGGTCACACGTACTATAAATATTCCCACGTACTACAAACATTCACGCTTGCTTTACATGCACATTTATTGTTAATATTAACATTTACTATAAATTTTCACACTTACTATAAATATTCTTACTTGCTACAAACATTCACACTTGCTTTAAATTCACATTTACTGTAAATATTAAAGTTTACAACATTTCACACTTACTATAAATATTCACACTATATATATATATATATATATATATATATATATATATATATATATATATATATATATATATATATATATATATATATTATAAATGTATTAAATATTAAAATTTCCTATAAATATCCACGATAACTCTAAATATTCACACTTACTGTAAACAGTGACACTAAATATTCACACTTACTGTAACAAGTAACACCATACATATTCACACTTACTGTAACTATAACACTATACATATTCACTCTTACTATACATATTCACTCTTACTATACATATTCACATTTACTGTACATATTCACATTTACTGTACATATTCACACTTACTATACATATTCACACTTACTATAAATATGCACGTGACGAGATATAGGACATATGCCAGGCAAGAAATCATGCACTATTTTGTTTATGGCGTCTGTGTTTATAAATATTCACACTGTCACTGTCATTCACTGCCTATATAGTACTTTGTGGTGTTTGCTAGGGGTGTCTTGAGCCTTCGGAATTAAGACCGCTAGTCTAGTGCAGTCGCCGCGAACTGTGCAGGTTAAGGTTTTCTTTTTGCCCCTGACAGAAAAAAAATATCTACACCTTACCAAGGATTCGAACCCGGGTCTCTTGGAGGAGAATCCGGCATTCTAGCCACTCGTCCAACCGCTCCTCTATATTCACGCTATCTGTAAATATTCACACTTATAAGCAGGATGGACTGAGACGGCGGTGTGGAGAGATTTCATCAGCAGGGTTGATCTAGAACGCTAGGAACCAAAATATGTGGAGGAACATGAACGCATACGCCAGCTGGCAAGAAACATGAGTGTATGTGTGCGCACGTACGCTCGAGCTGACATTGGTGCGTGCGTGTACAAGGACTGTTTAAGTGTGTGTTAGGTGAGTAAAGGTAAGGTTAGTCACATATCAAGTACTGCCGTTGAGCAGGGAAGTCTTCGTCCTTCACATTTTCTAGCTCGTGAAATATGCGGCAAAATTATTAACTTTTCAAGTTAATAACCACATTGTTTCTCCAGCTGTGTTCACATCGTTTAGACTTGACATATTAGCTGGAGTAAGCGGTTCCTTTTCTCGTCGCCTTTCCCTTTCAGTTTGCAGAAAATTGTGAAAATTGTCTGGCGACCATTTTTGTGAGGCTGGGTTGACTCCATAGCCTTAATGGCCGGTAAAAATAATCCTGCCTCGCTGCGAATTGAACCAGGAACACTGTCTCGGCAGGCAAGCACACTACCAGCAATGCCATCACGGCCGCTCAGCGCTGTAGATTTGTTAGACGCCAGACCCACCCTGTTCTACACCGCAAGGTACTATAGGCGGTAATGACTGAAGACTATTCGTGACATCCCCTTATGGGGCCCATTGACAGACGGGAGACATACTTATCCACCCACCCCATATTACAAATAATGTTTAACGATGTTTCTGGTTCTTGTTTACGCATGGCGAGGTCAACGAGATTCAGATAACCATATGTGCAGGAATGCGGAACCAGAGTTCATTGAGTCGGTTTTATAGATCAAACAGTTTTGAACGTTTGTTTATGTTTGTTTCACTAATCTTAAGTTTGTGACATTCGATTTTTATTTGTTTAATAAGTTTTATGTTTTCTCTATTAGTTTCAAATGATTGTGCCATTAGTTTTTATGTCTGCACCGTAAGTTTTATGCTTCTACTATTAGTTTCAAAAGATTGTATGACTACTACTACTGGCACCTTGCCGCCTTGACAGCCGATAGTCTTTACATTATGTTTAAACAAACAAACAAGGCACAATAACTACCTCCCATGGCGGGGACCAGGGATGAAGTTATACATCTCTGTAGCACAAAGCCTGCTCTGAATTGTAGAGTCCAAGTGTTGCCCATTCAGCATGATCCTTCTCTCTGCCTGCCTAGATTACTCCAGAGGAAAGGTAACACCAATACATCTGGAACAAGACAAGCTGCAGAAACTGCAGAAATGCTCTTAACTGTCCGCCTGTCTGAGCTTCGATCCTAGACCAGTTGCTGACCAAGGCTTAGGGTCTGGTCTGCCCTGCCATGACATTTAGTCGTAAGTGACGTGGACAAGGCCCAAGATTCGTGCCTGAATACAATCAGCGTTGCCAGTCGTGGTGGGTTGTGCTCAATTTTCAAATCTCAAATCCCGAAACAACCAAATAAATCAATTTAGTTGCATGTTGCATTTCCTCGCACTAAGACAAGACTTATACCCTCCCAGTTGCGTTCCTCCGTCCGAAGCCGTTGGTACAATGTGGGGTATGGGATTGGTGAGCGCCGCCCAACGTTCGGCGCTAACAGAAAGCAGGTAGTACTGTCTACTGTCATACGTAGCTCAGTCGTAACTTCCAATGACAAGAATGCATTGCATAAAATGTTCTTAATTATCATATGATTAGTTTTATGTTAACGCTGTAAGTTTTATGATTGTTACGCTGTTTTGTTTTCATCATCATCATCATCATCATCATCATCAAGTGCCATGCCAGCTGGCGTGGGCGTTCATGGCTCTCCACGGATCTATTATGTTGCATGAACTTTGCAGAGGGTGAATACAAAATTTGGCCCGCAATATTTTCAAACCCTGCAGTCATTAAAATACAGACATACATTAAAATACAATGGAAAACTGATTATATGTCCGTCTCGCCTTTCCTCTGAGCGTCGAGCGCAGTGGCGTGCAGAGGGGGGTGCGATGGACCCGGGCATCCAGCCGGGAGGTGGGCTTCCAATTAGGGAGAGGGGGTAGCAATTAGGGAAAGAACAATTTAGGGACATCAATCATGGGGCATCAAAGAACCTCTGCACGCCACTGGTCGAGCGTTGGCCAGATTCCCTCGTCACACCTCGCTGCCTCATTCTTACCAGACTATGGCGATCCATTTGCTCATTCGATCATTCCTCTGTATAAGGAACGAATCACCAAAACACGACGAGTAGAATCGGTACGTTAACTAAAACACTATCACACGTAACAAAATGTACGTTGGGGTCAAAGTCTTCGTCAATATACAAACAACAAAACACACAGATACAACTACATGAGAACTCCACACGAATATATATATATATATATATATATATATATATATATATATATATATATATATATATATATATATATATATATATATATATATATAGGGTGTATTTTAATGACTGTGCAGTGTTTGAAAGCAGGCTTCGTGGCGAGGGCGTTACGGACGCAGTTCTGAATCGCGTTCGAAAAACAGCTGTGTTGGTTTTTTATGAAATGGTATGGGTGCCGATCGTTCAGAAAGTAATGGCAAACTACTGAACGTAAACCTGTCCAGGAATCACGAACAGCCAAAAAGATGCTGGGGTTGACTGCTACGCCCGTAAAGGATATGCAACTAACTTTAAAAAAAAAAAATGTTACTTTGAAGAGAACTTGATGTAAAGTGACATGTTTTTTTAAATTGTCACACTTCCCTGTTTGGAATTTGATGTAAGATAACATTTATTCTTCAAGTGTAATGTTTCTATGTTGAGAATAGTACTCACCTTAGATAATATGAGTGAGATCAACCCCTATAGTGGAGATGGAGAAGATGGGGAGGACACAAGCACTGAGAGAGCGCAGAGATTCGAAAACGCTAATACAAGCAGAAAAGTTCCCCAGCTTACCAGGCCACCTTATGAAGAACAGATTTGAAAACTTAGCTATGGGCCAGTTGAGAAGAAGTAGTTTTATCCACTAGGCCAAACGACTCTGCAGAGAAACCACCGATCTGCCCACTGTTGGTATCCCCCTGCCAACTATTCCAGAGCGAACACCATGGAAAGATGAACATAGACTATCATTACACATCCAGACAAAAATGAGAGGAATATTTGACAAGGAAGAACAGAACAGCCACTCTCAGCTTCCTTGATGAAGAATACCCACAGGACCTCTGGATCCGAGTCTACACAGATGGGTCAGCACAAAATGCTGTTCCTAATGTAGGAACGGGAGTGTACAAAGAATACCCAAGTAATACTAGAGACATAGTCAGAGTACCAACAGGAAAGTACTGCGATAACTATGATGCTGAAATTGAGGCAATCAAGATAGCAACAGAGAAATTACTAAATACCAGCCATGGTACAAAACCTGTGGTACCATTGACAGATGCAAAATCAGTACTCGAGGCGCTCCTGTCTGGGAAATTGCCAGTACTAAGGACACTACTTTCTGATCTTAGCAGTCAGCATAAGGTGGATACCATCCCACTGTTGAATACCTGATCGATTGGCTAAGGAAAGAGCAAAAGAAGAACGAACGGACGGACTTTATTTTCAAAGGGTAACAAATTGGGCACGCAGTCCCGTCTTACATTCGGCCCTTCCAATCACTCATCTTTCGTTCACCAATAATGCATAATACATTCACATTAGAAAAAACAACATTGTCAAAAGGATGTTGTAAACAAAAACTAAAACAATGCATATTATGCATAACAACGCATGTTATGAGACACATCCCCCACCCACCCACTCATCCACCCACACACCCATCCCTCATCCACCCACACCTCTCCCCACACAAACACACCCCAGGCACACATACATGCTCACACCCATCTATCCACCCCCACATCCCACACCCACACACACATCTCCAACTCACCACACATCCCACACACACTTCCACCCACCAACACTCACCCACCCACATATACTCCACCACCCACTCACATACCCCCGTCACCAAGCCAAACACACATCCTCCAACCACATATCCCAGCCAACCCACACATTCCGCACCTACCCACACACAAAACCCTTAACCACCCACATTTCCCCCACTTGCACGATCCCCACCCACACAATCTCTCACAACCCACCCACACTTCCCGTACCCCCACACATCCCCCACCCATCCCTCAACCTACACACACTCTACAGCCTGATGTGCCTGTTACATACCGCCAAAAGAAAAGAATGATCAAATCAGTCAGAAAGCCACCAAAACCTGCTCAAGACGACTGCCACATTATAAACAGACCAGAACAAGTCATTATTCTGCGCCTCAGAACGGGACACAATAATAGATTACGCAACCACATGTATACAAAATTCAAGATCGGTGAAACAGCCATGTGCACATGTGGATTGGTGTCGCAGACAGCAGAGCACATACTCCAAGACTGCCCAAATTACAACATGTTCTAGGCCAGGAGTGGGTTCCAAATGTTGCTGTATGTAGCCGAGGCGCGGTGTTGGGGTGAGCGCCCAACATTGCTCAAATACCTCAATGGCTCGTGAATACATAACCTATGCAGCAAAAGTCCAACTCCTGGCCTTCACGTGGCGGGCCCGTTTAAACTAACAGGAGAAGGGGCGACGGCGAGTCTCTGGCGCCGGAAAATAACCAGTATGCTCTAGATGTGTATGCACGTACATGCATGCGCAGACAGGCGTGTGCGCGCGTACACATCTACACTCGAGTGAGACCACAGTCTGCTCTAGCAAAGAAAGGTGCTGAAGACGGAGGCAACCAGCCAAGAGGCGCACCACAGAAATCAGGATGCCACGCAATCACGCAAAATGGAATATGTCGACTACTGCTAATCGTTATGGTGCTTGCCCTGCTCTGGACCCCCAGGCAGGTGCAGTGCCGGGCCCTATGTCTCGAAAGGGTCCAACCCCAACTACTGGAGGTCCTTCTCAGATGTCCTGTGGAGCCAGGGGACATGAGAATAGGACGACTGGCCATACTAAACGAAGACTTAAAATAATGCACTGGAATGCGGAGGGAGTCAGCAACAAAAAAATAGAATTAGAAAAAATCTTGGACCAAGAAAAAGTAAGCATATGTTGCTTCCAAGAAACTCACCTCAATGAAAATATAGCCTTCAAAATCAGAGGCTACCAGTATTACCGATCTGACCGAAAGGACAGGCGAAAAGGTGGGATACTGACCCTTGTAAGAAATAACATCATGGCTTCCCAAATCAAAGTCTACATGGAAGGGGCTGAGTATCAGACACTTAAACTTAAGACAGGTAATACAGATCTACATCTGATCAATTACTACTGTCCAAGTGACCGCCCACAGGCACTGGACACTCTACCACTAAAAGAAAAAATGATTGTGTGTGGCGATTTCAACAGCCACTCGCAGAGCTGGGGCTATGATCACATGGACCAGAGAGGAGAGAGACTGGAAGACTGGCAGGATGAGAATAGATTCATGTTGATTAACAAGCCGCCCGACCCACATACTTTCTACTCGAGATCATGGCACTCTACAACTACACCTGACCTGGCTTTTCATTCACCAGACCTGGAGTGGAACATTACACGAATTGTTGGGAAACAACTTGGTGGCAGTGACCATCGGCCAGTCTTTCTAACCGTAGAAAATGAGCTTGTAAGTGAAAGCAGCACCCTCTCGAGGTGGAACTACAAGAAAGCAGACTGGGCAATGTACAAGCATCGCACCAGCATACTGGTTAGAAACCTGAACACTGAGAAAGACATAAATAAAGCAGTTGAAGAGTTTGGAAATGCATACTACAGGCAGCGCGAGAAACAGTACCAAGAGGAGCCCGTAAACAATATAAACCCTACTGGAGTAGTGAACTGGAACAGTTGCATAATGATGTTGAAGTGTGTAGAAAGCAAGCAGAGGCCACACCCAGCCAAGAGCACCACAATAAATTTCAGCATGCAAAAGCCAAATTTCAAAGGGCCAAGCTGCAGGCTAGACGGAAAAGCTGGCAGGAGAAAACGGAGTCTCTGAACTTTGAAAGAGACACAAGGAAATTGTGGAAGCTAATAAAACAGCTTAATTACGAGGGCACAGGGAGAAACTCAAAAATTGCACTACATAAAGATGGAAAAATCTTAACAAGAAAGCAAGCAGCTGACCATTTTGCGGACTCGTTCGCACAAGATAGCAATATCAAAATTAGTCCAGAGAAACAACAAGAGATTCGAGAGAAACGACAACATACAGGACAGAAGGAAATAGTACATGAGGTTCTGGAGGCACCCATCACAATCAGCGAACTGGAGCTAGCCATATCAAAACTGAAAATGAGAAAGTCACCAGGAGCTGATGGTATCTCCAATGAAATGATCAGGAACCTAGGAACAGAGGCCAAAACAAAGCTGTTGCAGATCTTCAATAACAGCTGGACCTTAGGCAGTGTTCCACAAGCCTGGAGAGAAGCAATCATGATACCCCTCCTAAAATCAGGGAAAGATGGTTCCATTGCCTCTAGCTACAGACCAATTAGCCTCACCAGCTGTCTCTGCAAAACACTGGAGCGCATCATCAATCACAGACTGCAGTGGTACATTGAAAGTAAAAACATCCTTGTGCCACAGCAGGCTGGCTTTAGGCAGTGCTGCTCTACGGAAGATCAGACAACCTACCTCTCTCAAGAAATTGAGGATGCATTCCAAGAGAAGAAGCTGGTGCTTGCGGCATGGATAGATCTGAAGAAAGCCTTTGACAAAGTCTGGAAAGAAGGTCTGATGAAGAAACTGAGAAACTGCAAAGTCAATGGAAGAATGTACAAATGGGTGAAAGCATACTTGCACAACAGAAGAGCCCGAGTACAGATAGAAGGACTCAAGAGCAAGAAAGTACTACTGCGTCACGGTGTCCCCCAGGGCGGAGTCTTGTCCCCCACACTTTTTCTAATCTTCATCAATGATCTTGTTGCTCACCTACCGCATGGAATTAAAGCGGCAATGTACGCCGATGACCTGGTTCTATGGAGCACAAATGAATATGCATCAGTGGCCACCAGATTGCTACAAAGAGCTGTAGATACATTTGCTGCATGGGCAAATAGATGGTGTGTCAGCATAAACACTGACAAGTGCAGCACCACCCTATTTACCCTCTCTCCAAAACAAAAGGCAGGGATCATCCAGATAAATGGAACACCCCTAAGAGAAGATAAAGAACCAACATACCTTGGAGTAACATTTGATGGCAAGCTGACATGGAGAAAGCACATCAACAAAGCAGTAGCAAAAGCCAGTAGGAAAATAGCCATCCTGAGAAAGCTAAGTGGAACCACATGGGGAGCCAGTACGAAAATACTTAGCAAAGTTTACCAACAGAGCATACGACCACACCTGGAATATGGGTCAACTGCGTGGTGTTCAGCATCAAATACCACACTACAAGAGCTGGACAAGGTGCAAAATCAAGCACTTAGAGTCACCACAGGAGGGATGAGATCAACCCCTATAGTGGAAATGGAGAAGATGGGGAGGACACAGGCACTGAGTGAGCGCAGAGATACGAAAACGCTAATACAAGCAGAAAAGTTCCTCAGCTTGCCAGGCCATCCTATGAAGAACAGATTTGAAAACCTAGCTATGGGGCGGTTGAAAAGAAGTAGTTTTATCCACCAGGCCAAACGACTCTGCAGAGAAACCACTGATCTGCCCACAGTTGGTATCCCCCTAACAACTATTCCAGAGCGAACTCCATGGAAAGATGAGCATAGACTATCGTTACAAATCCAGACAAAAGTGAGAGGAATATTTGACAAGGAAGAACAGAACAGTGTGCAGCGCAGAACAGCCACTCTCAGCTTCCTTGATGAAGAATACCCACAGGACCTCTGGATCCGAGTCTACACAGATGGGTCAGCACAAAATGCTGTTCGAAATGGAGGAGCGGGAGTGTACATAGAATACCCAAATAATACTAGGGACACAGCCAGAGTACCGACAGGAAAGTACTGCCATAACTATGATGCCGAAATTGAGGCAATCAAGATAGCAACAGAGAAATTACTAAATAACAGCAATGGTACACAACCTGTGGTGCTACTAACAGATGCAAAATCAGTACTCGAGGCGCTCCTCTCTGGGAAATTGCCAGTACTAAGGACACTACTTTCTGAACTTAGCAGTCAGCATAAAGTCACCATACAGTGGATACCATCCCACTGTGGAGTACCCGGAAACGACAGAGCTGATCAATTGGCTAAGGAAGGAGCCAAAGAGGAACAGCCTGATGTGCCCGTTACATACCACCAAAAGAAAAGAATGATCAAATCAGTCAGAAAGCCACCAAAACCTGCTCAAGATGACTACCACATTATGGACAGACCAGAACAAGTCATTATTCTGCGCCTCAGAACAGGACACAATAGATTACGCAACCACATGTATACAAAATTCAAGATTGGTGAAACAGCCATGTGCACATGTGGATTGGCGTCGCAGACAGCAGAGCACATACTCCAAGACTGCCCAAAATATAACATATCTAGGCAAACCTTCTGGCCTAGAGAGACGACAGTGGAAGATAAACTCTATGGACCACTGTGTGAACTGAAAAAAAAAACAGTTCAATTCATGCAAGAGACGAAATTGAAGATATAGACATATTTCAAGCGAACGAAAGAAGAAGAAGGCCAGGAGTGGGCAAACTTTTCGTGCGGAGGGCCACATTGACAAATGTAAAGCTATTGGCGGGCCGCATATATATATATATATATATATATATATATATATATATATATATATATATATATATATATATATATATATATATATATATCCATTTTGTTTACAGCAACCTATCACAACAAGTAATTATTAATTATTTATGGGTTATTAAGCAGTATAAATAGCTAATTATTGCAATTTTATTTTAATTATACACTTATATTTGACATTATTTGACAAAATGGACAAAAACTTTTACTAATTTGTTAACACGATTAAACAACTTCTTATTACAACAAATATTCTTTATTATCTATCAATGGCTTTAATTTAGACACACAGCGACTACATTGTCACTACAGTTGTTGATTTCTAATGAGATGTATGTAACTGCTTGCAATTTTTGACAATATTCTTGAAATCTGGAGCAAGTTTACTTGTTGAAATTCGCATGACAGTATGCAAGTTGCAGTCCCACAATAAAGACCTATTCTTAGATTTGTTGATCTTCAAGCAAGAGAATGTTTGTTCGCAAATGTATTGTCGTGTCCTCCTTTAAAGTGTCGTCCCTGGAGTGAAGAGAGCCGACACCCACATTATAATATTTTTTCCCTCTCAATATTCTAGAGAATCCACCAGCTTCCGTCCAACACACTCCATCAGCCTATGGACACCTTTTCCTATCACTCTCTCACTGTCGTACTATGCCCCCTTCTCATACTTCCCCAACACAACATACTCAACAACTCTTGCTTCTAGAAATTAATAAAGAGTAATTTATTAAAATAAAAGTGTAACGTATATGAGACGTGTATGTGAAGAAAGTGTGTGACGTGTTCTATAAAGTGTGTAGACTCTGACTCTCAGACAGCAACCCAGTCAGCTGATCCCAGCAAAGATAGACCACAGCACGTTACGTCAGAACATGTACTTCTCACCCGTTGCCGAAACCATCTTGCCGGATAATGCTTTGCCTCTGTAGACCTCTGGTAATCCAATTTCATGAAAATCCGAAATAGACACCGGTGGTATTAACAGTTAATCATGGACCGGTTGCACTCTACACCATGTCCTTTCCTAACGTTCCTTAACAAACTGCACAAGTCTTTTGTAGTGTGTACGCAGTTAGTTAGTTAGTTAGTTAGTTAGTCGACAGATCATCCTCGTTGCACATCGAACCATTCAGTCCATAAGTGCTAATTTCTAATGTTAATTGTTGCTGTACTAACACTAGGTACTCTTAGCCGGTTCTCGGTTCGTTACTACTGTCTAATGCTGTGTGGTGCATCAGTATGCATCACTCTCTTTGATGAATCAATTTCCTTCTAGCGTAAGTTACGTTTCTGTATGCAACTTTATTGACTCTTGAACTGGTGTTCTTCAGAATGGGTTTTTTAATTCTTTCCCAAAACTTGTAGAGTTTCCTTGGATCTGGTAGGGTACCTAGGATAGAAACAACACATCTGGTGATAGTACTAGTCACTGATCCCTTCGGCTGAGTGTAAGCCTATCACCTTGCTTAATGATCTTAAGCTAACTAGACTTAGTCATAGAGCAGATTAGCTACCCACCTAGAGTCGAATCAGGCGATGACAAAGAAAAAATATCAAACAGAATGCGGAACCCCGCCCACCAGGGACACCTACGGGAAGATCCCAATTATCCCTCATTACTAAATTCTCAACTAGTAAAGCTTATCAACACTTCACTAATCTATTCTAGCTAACAGAGCCAAGTATCACTTCACTACTCTAGCTAGTTTCCACTAACAGTGCTAATCATCACACTATAGTTTAACAAGGCTACAGTCTATATTAATTAGAACTAATAGACTATATTGACTACCTTATGTAAAAACCGCCTCATTCCCGGGATGGCTACTACACTTTGCCATAACGGCACATGCTAGTTAATCTTAAATTAATCTAACACTGTAGAGCTCTCCCACAAACACGTCCATCCTAATCCACGGGTTTTGGTCAACTCCCCATCTCCAATCATGGTTTTCTGGCAAACCCCTAAAATTGGTCACGTGATATGGGTGACGTCCTGCAGGTGTCAGTTGCGCATATCATCCATTGTCAGGAATCGATCCCCCCTCTGGCTCCCTCCATGTTAGATCTGTCATCACTGGTTTAGATTCCCAAAACACGCCAGCGAGTTCCTGTAGAGTTCCAACAAAGAGTTTCGATACCAAGCTGCCAATCATCTCGATGTTCCGGAAACTACGAATTGACATATGTACTGTTACTTCCGTGCTAAGTACTTCCGTTTTCCCTCTGATATGTTTATGACTTGTCAAAGTGATATATGATTCAGCGCACTCACTTCCTCCTCACTCACCACCAAATGTGTTTATGGGCTGACACGATGTAACCTGTGCAGCTGTGTTTACTCTGTTAGTACGACTTTCGTGGCCTAGAAAATATACGCCACGCAAACGTCGGTATTATTATCTGGTTAACTCATGGCGCTCGTGACATAGGCCCCCTCTTAAGAGAGTAGTCCATCTCACTCTTCTCCACCATGAGTTAAATCCAGATGATTCATTCCTCTTCTTCAGGAGCTGGGTGTCTTGACAAGAAATCCGCTCCAACATTTTCCTTCCCAGGAATGTACTCTACTGTGAAATTATATGGTTGAAGTAACAACGACCACCGCATCAAATGGGCGTTGAGCTTCTGAGAAGTAGCCAGGAACATCAGGGGCTGATGATCTGACTGGACCCGAAACTTAACTCCATACAAATATGGCTGAAATTTTTGCACTGCCCATACGAGGGACAAGCACTCTCTCTCGACGGTTGAATAATTCCTCTCCGCCTGTAGAAGTTTCTTACTTGCGTATGCCACAGGTTTCAAAACCGAAGCATCGTCTTTTCCTTCCTGTAACAAAGCGGCTCCAATTCCAATCGCACTCGCATCTGTTCTCAACACAAATTGTTTGGAAAGGTCAGGAAGCTGTAATACAGGTTTGCTGACCAAGGCCTCCTTTAACTGACTATAGGCATTCTCACATTCTGGTGTCCAAATGATTTGTTCCGGGAATCCCCTTTTCAAGGTTTCCGTCAACGGAGCTCCCAGTTCCGTGAAATGTGGGATAAATTTGTGGTAGAACCCACACAACGAGAGAAAAGATCGCACATCCTTCTTCGTTTTTGGCCTTGGTGCATTTCTGATTTTCTCCAGGTTCTTCTCTTCTGGAACAATGTGTCCTGGAGTGATGGTGTGACCTAGAAATTCCAGAGTTTGGTAACCAATCATGCACTTGGTTGGACGAGCAGTAAGCCCTGCTTCCTTGAGCCTATTAAACACTCTCTCCAAGGATTGTAAGTGGTCATCCAAGCTGTCACTGGAAATCAGAATATCATCCATGAATGAGATGATGTACGGATCCTGTAACGGATCTAGTAAAGTCCTCATCATGCGTGTAAACACACTGGGTGCATTGCTGAGTCCAAAGGGCATGACCTTGAATTCGTAGTGTCCACTGGGTGTACTGAAAGCTAACAGTGGTCGAATCTCCGGTTTGACTGGTATCTGATAGTACCCCCGACTCAGATCCACCTTTGAAAAGTACCGAGCCTTATGGAGCCTAGCGAATAACTGAGTTGGATTCGGCAAAGGTTCCACCTGAAACTGTGTATGACTGTTCAGAAGTCGGTAATCTATACACAACCGGTGTTCTCCACTTGGTTTGCATAACAAAACTACCCCCGCATTGTATGGGGATGTGGATGGTGCAATCACATCATCCTCCAGCAATTTGTGTATTTCCTCCTCCAGGGCCTTTTCTTTAGAGAATGGCACTGGGTAAACCTTTTGGCGAACAGGCTCCTGTGTGGTCAAAGTCACCTCGAACTCCACCAACCTCGTTCGTCCTGGTTTATCCGTCAGTATCTCCTTATGAGACTTGAGAACCTGGGTTATCCTTGCCCTCTCCTGGGAGGTCAGATCAGGGTTCACTTGCACATCCCTATAAGTTTCCTGGTGTACTAAGGGATATTCCCTGCCCTCGCTGGTTCCCACTTCTGTCTCCACTGCAACTGCCATTGCCATGAGGTGAGCTGCCTTGTCTCCGGGTCTCTCTTCGTATTTCCGCAAGAGATTGATATGAAAGATCTTCGACTTTCCCCGGATCCGGATCTGATAGTTGGTTCTGGATATCACCCTTTCCACGGGAAATGGTCCTTGCCAACCTATCTCCAGTTTGTTGTTTCCCGTTGGGAGTAGCAACAAGACTTTATCTCCCACCTCTAGAGATCTTTCTTTAGACCTACGGTTGTAGTAAGCCGCATGTCTTTTCCTGGCCTTTTTCAAGTTTTGATTTGCCAGAGTCCATCCCTTGTGGAGTTTTTCTTTCAGTTCCTCCACGTATTGATAGGATGAGATCACTTCTTCTGACGTCCCCTCTTCAGTCCAACTCCTCAACATGGCTTCCAACGGTCCTTTGATTGGACGACCAAACAGCAACGTAGCGGGTGGTAGTCCTGTTGAGCCATGAGGAACTTCCCGATAGGCAAAGAGTGCTGCTGGGATATATTCATCCCACCTATCAGGTTTTTCCTGCGCTAGTTTCCTGAGCATTGTCATCAACGTGCCGTTGAAACGCTCTACTTGTCCATTGGCTTGAGGGTGGTAAGGGCTGGTATGTATGTGGTTAGAGTGAAACACCCTAAATACCTCCTCCATGAGTTTTCCACAAAACTGAGATCCATTGTCCGTCAGAATTTGATCCGGAAAGCCTAATCTGGTAAAGGCCTCCATCAGTGCGCCCGCCACTCTTTTCGAGTCAATCGTGGTCAACGGTATAGCCTCACCCCACATTGTACAGCAATCCACCATTGTGAGTATATACATGTTCCTCTTCCTAGTCCTGGGAAGTGGACCCACGATATCGATGGCTACCCTCTCGAAAGGAGAGTTCATGATGGGCATCTCACCCAACATCACCGGTGCTGTCCAGTGTTTCGGTGCCACCCTCTGGCACTCAGGGCATGACTTCACATACCGACGCACATCATCTGTCATTCCCGGCCAATAGTAATGGCAGGAAATTCGCTGCATGGTGGCGGCTATACCCATGTGTCCACTAAAGGAGATGGTATGCCCCATATGAAGAATCTGGGACCGGTGAGCTTTCGGGACGACCAACTGACCGTATAGGTTGTCTCCCCTTCCTGCTCTCCTGTAGAGTATCCTATTCTTCATGTAGTACTGCCCCCGTCCTGGTGGATCAGCACTTTTCTGCAGCTTTTTGTAGCAAGGACGTAAAGTATCATCCTCACTCTGGGCAGTTCGTAGCTCCCCCGGCATTGGGTTAGTCACAATTGCATCTGCCTCTTCCGTTTTCGTCTGAGAGCGAGTCTGCATTGCTCCCATATGGATTGGCTCCCTGGGCATTCCCAGAAAGACATACCGGCAACCTAGGATGACTGGAAAAATGGGATCGGTCAATACAGCGGCCTTGATGGTGCCGGTGACGTACCGTGACTGAATCTCCACATTAGCAATGGGCAACTTCATGGTTACAGCACTCTTCTGTGCAGGCTGTATGTCCAATGTTTCACCTGTGAATTGTTCTGGATGTACCAGATCCGCAGAAATCACGGCCTCCCCGTCCAGTCCTGTGTCGTATAAACACTCCACTTGACGACCGTTAACCTCTACCAATTCCACTACAGGTGGTTTTTCCTGGTCTGGAGTCTCTTCCTCGGCCTCGACCTGTTCGGTGGGCTCCACCTTAGGTTTTCCTGAGCACACGACGAATTGAGTGTCTCCTGACATTCCCTTGCAGTCAATAGCATTGTGCGTATTCGACTGGCATTGGTTGCACCATTTCCCTGTCCTAGATTTTCTATTGCCAGACTTGAGTGAGCTCTCCTGGTGGCGAGCTTCCTTGTTGACCTTGGCATTTTCCGTGACAACCTCCTTGGAAGTCACTTGACATGCTGCGAAGTGAGGGTTCTTAGCCTTCGATTTGCAGTCCCTCGTATTGTGAGAGGGTGACTTACAAATTGAACACCACTTCTCCGACCACGGTCGTTTTGGTGTAGAGCTTGAAGTGCTCTTGCTTCCCTCCTTCTTCTTCTCTAAACTATCCTCTGATTTTTGCACATAAGGTTCCCACTTTTTTGTTCCTGTGTTTTTGGCTTTCTTCTTGTCATGTTTCTCTTGACTTTTGGAGTTGGTGGAAAGGTTCTCCCCTGCCTCCCCATGTACCTCGACGAACCGTTCTGCTAATTTATTCACGAGGTCAATACGTTCCGCTCCTTGTTCTCCCAGGAACGTCCTGAGAGGTTTAGACATTTGCTTCTTCAGCTGGTCGACCACCATGAGCTCTTCCAGACTCTCATAGTCATGTGCGAACCCAGCCAAATCCATCCACTTATGGAGATAAGATTTTAGACGCAAACTGTAGGCGGCAAACAACTCCCCCGGTTCTCGTTTCGCTGCTCGAAATTTTTTCCGGTAGGTATGTGACGTAACCTCGAATCGTTTCAGCAGAGCCGTCTTTAACTCGTCATAATTGTTCTCATGTCCTGGTGGCAGGCGAGAATAAACCTCGTAACCGGTCCCGCGTAATCCCTGGGATAGCTTAAGATTCCATTTGTTACGCTCCAGACCCATAGCAACTGACATAGCCTCGAAGCGTTGAAGGTATTGGTCAATCTTCTCTTTGTCCTCCTCGTAGACCGCTAAAGGAAACTTCATAGCATGGTACCCATGTCCACCTACTGGTGTTGATCCTGGGATGGAGGAACCTCCAACTGCTCCCTCAGTTTCTCCATTAGATTGACTCTTGAGCTCGAGTTCCCGCATCCGGTACTCGTGCTCCCTCTTCTGTGCTTCTTGTTCAGCTTCTAATTTCCTAGCTGCTTGTTCAGCTTCAAATTTCCTAGCTGCTTGCTCAGCTTCCAATTTCCTAGCTGCTTGCTCAGCTTCTAATTTCTTAGCTGCTTGCTCAGCTTCCAATTCCATCCTTCTCAATTCCAACTCGGCCTTTCGATCTTCCCTTTCTGCTTGACGATACTCTCTCTCCACTTCCTGTATGTAATCCGTTAGAGCAGACCCCGACAGTCCCATGTCTTCCCCCTTTGCCTTTAATTCTAACGTGGTTAGTTTAGGGGTGGCCATTATACAGAGAGGTAAGCTAGCAGGTCTAGTACAATATAACTGCAAATTACTATACAGATATATGAACAAGTACTATAAATCTAGATATTACTACACACAGCACATTCACGCAGTGACAAGAGTAGAATCAGGACCACAGACCTATGCAGACGTGTGAAGTGTGAACAGGTAAGATATTAGTCCTAACCCCTATCCACATTCACTCTAGCTGGATTCTCCAAAATGATATCTCCCTCTTATAACTAAGGATCCCGTGTCAAAAGACCCCGCCGTCAGAAGATCCCGTTTACGAGAGATCCCGCTGTCCAAGGATTCCGTTTACGAGAGATCCCGCTGTCCAAAGATCCCGTTATCGAGAGATCCCGCTGTCCAAAGATCCCGGACGAGCCCCCAATAATGTCGTGTCCTCCTTTAAAGTGTCGTCCCTGGAGTGAAGAGAGCCGACACCCACATTATAATATTTTTTCCCTCTCAATATTCTGGAGAATCCACCAGCTTCCGTCCAACACACTCCATCAGCCTATGGACACCTTTTCCTATCACTCTCTCACTGTCGTACTATGCCCCCTTCTCATACTTCCCCAACACAACATACTCAACAACTCTTGCTTCTAGAAATTAATAAAGAGTAATTTATTAAAATAAAAGTGTAACGTATATGAGACGTGTATGTGAAGAAAGTGTGTGACGTGTTCTATAAAGTGTGTAGACTCTGACTCTCAGACAGCAACCCAGTCAGCTGATCCCAGCAAAGATAGACCACAGCACGTTACGTCAGAACATGTACTTCTCACCCGTTGCCGAAACCATCTTGCCGGATAATGCTTTGCCTCTGTAGACCTCTGGTAATCCAATTTCATGAACATCCGAAATAGACACCGGTGGTATTAACAGTTAATCTTGGACCGGTTGCACTCTACACCATGTCCTTTCCTAACGTTCCTTAACAAACTGCACAAGTCTTTTGTAGTGTGTACGCAGTTAGTTAGTTAGTTAGTTAGTTAGTCGACAGATCATCCTCGTTGCACATCGAACCATTCAGTCCATAAGTGCTAATTTCTAATGTTAATTGTTGCTGTACTAACACTAGGTACTCTTAGCCGGTTCTCGGTTCGTTACTACTGTCTAATGCTGTGTGGTGCATCAGTATGCATCACTCTCTTTGATGAATCAATTTCCTTCTAGCGTAAGTTACGTTTCTGTATGCAACTTTATTGACTCTTGAACTGGTGTTCTTCAGAATGGGTTTTTTAATTCTTTCCCAAAACTTGTAGAGTTTCCTTGGATCTGGTAGGGTACCTAGGATAGAAACAACACATCTGGTGATAGTACTAGTCACTGATCCCTTCGGCTGAGTGTAAGCCTATCACCTTGCTTAATGATCTTAAGCTAACTAGACTTAGTCATAGAGCAGATTAGCTACCCACCTAGAGTCGAATCAGGCGATGACAAAGAAAAAATATCAAACAGAATGCGGAACCCCGCCCACCAGGGACACCTACGGGAAGATCCCAATTATCCCTCATTACTAAATTCTCAACTAGTAAAGCTTATCAACACTTCACTAATCTATTCTAGCTAACAGAGCCAAGTATCACTTCACTACTCTAGCTAGTTTCCACTAACAGTGCTAATCATCACACTATAGTTTAACAAGGCTACAGTCTATATTAATTAGAACTAATAGACTATATTGACTACCTTATGTAAAAACCGCCTCATTCCCGGGATGGCTACTACACTTTGCCATAACGGCACATGCTAGTTAATCTTAAATTAATCTAACACTGTAGAGCTCTCCCACAAACACGTCCATCCTAATCCACGGGTTTTGGTCAACTCCCCATCTCCAATCATGGTTTTCTGGCAAACCCCTAAAATTGGTCACGTGATATGGGTGACGTCCTGCAGGTGTCAGTTGCGCATATCATCCATTGTCAGGAATCGATCCCCCCTCTGGCTCCCTCCATGTTAGATCTGTCATCACTGGTTTAGATTCCCAAAACACGCCAGCGAGTTCCTGTAGAGTTCCAACAAAGAGTTTCGATACCAAGCTGCCAATCATCTCGATGTTCCGGAAACTACGAATTGACATATGTACTGTTACTTCCGTGCTAAGTACTTCCGTTTTCCCTCTGATATGTTTATGACTTGTCAAAGTGATATATGATTCAGCGCACTCACTTCCTCCTCACTCACCACCAAATGTGTTTATGGGCTGACACGATGTAACCTGTGCAGCTGTGTTTACTCTGTTAGTACGACTTTCGTGGCCTAGAAAATATACGCCACGCAAACGTCGGTATTATTATCTGGTTAACTCATGGCGCTCGTGACATAGACCCCTCTTAAGAGAGTAGTCCATCTCACTCTTCTCCACCATGAGTTAAATCCAGATGATTCATTCCTCTTCTTCAGGAGCTGGGTGTCTTGACAAGAAATCCGCTCCAACATTTTCCTTCCCAGGAATGTACTCTACTGTGAAATTATATGGTTGAAGTAACAACGACCACCGCATCAAACGGGCGTTGAGCTTCTGAGAAGTAGCCAGGAACATCAGGGGCTGATGATCTGACTGGACCCGAAACTTAACTCCATACAAATATGGCTGAAATTTTTGCACTGCCCATACGAGGGACAAGCACTCTCTCTCGACGGTTGAATAATTCCTCTCCGCCTGTAGAAGTTTCTTACTTGCGTATGCCACAGGTTTCAAAACCGAAGCATCGTCTTTTCCTTCCTGTAACAAAGCGGCTCCAATTCCAATCACACTCGCATCTGTTCTCAACACAAATTGTTTGGAAAGGTCAGGAAGCTGTAATACAGGTTTGCTGACCAAGGCCTCCTTTAACTGACTATAGGCATTCTCACATTCTGGTGTCCAAATGATTTGTTCCGGGAATCCCTTTTTCAAGGTTTCCGTCAACGGAGCTCCCAGTTCCGTGAAATGTGGGATAAATTTGTGGTAGAACCCACACAACGAGAGAAAAGATCGCACATCCTTCTTCGTTTTTGGCCTTGGTGCATTTCTGATTTTCTCCAGGTTCTTCTCTTCTGGAACAATGTGTCCTGGAGTGATGGTGTGACCTAGAAATTCCAGAGTTTGGTAACCAATCATGCACTTGGTTGGACGAGCAGTAAGCCCTGCTTCCTTGAGCCTATTAAACACTCTCTCCAAGGATTGTAAGTGGTCATCCAAGCTGTCACTGGAAATCAGAATATCATCCATGAATGAGATGATGTACGGATCCTGTAACGGATCTAGTAAAGTCCTCATCATGCGTGTAAACACACTGGGTGCATTGCTGAGTCCAAAGGGCATGACCTTGAATTCGTAGTGTCCACTGGGTGTACTGAAAGCTAACAGTGGTCGAATCTCCGGTTTGACTGGTATCTGATAGTACCCCCGACTCAGATCCACCTTTGAAAAGTACCGAGCCTTATGGAGCCTAGCGAATAACTGAGTTGGATTCGGCAAAGGTTCCACCTGAAACTGTGTATGACTGTTCAGAAGTCGGTAATCTATACACAACCGGTGTTCTCCACTTGGTTTGCGTAACAAAACTACCCCCGCATTGTATGGGGATGTGGATGGTGCAATCACATCATCCTCCAGCAATTTGTGTATTTCCTCCTCCAGGGCCTTTTCTTTAGAGAATGGCACTGGGTAAACCTTTTGGCGAACAGGCTCCTGTGTGGTCAAAGTCACCTCGAACTCCACCAACCTCGTTCGTCCTGGTTTATCCGTCAGTATCTCCTTATGAGACTTGAGAACCTGGGTTATCCTTGCCCTCTCCTGGGAGGTCAGATCAGGGTTCACTTGCACATCCCTATAAGTTTCCTGGTGTACTAAGGGATATTCCCTGCCCTCGCTGGTTCCCACTTCTGTCTCCACTGCAACTGCCATTGCCATGAGGTGAGCTGCCTTGTCTCCGGGTCTCTCTTCGTATTTCCGCAAGAGATTGATATGAAAGATCTTCGACTTTCCCCGGATCCGGATCTGATAGTTGGTTCTGGATATCACCCTTTCCACGGGAAATGGTCCTTGCCAACCTATCTCCAGTTTGTTGTTTCCCGTTGGGAGTAGCAACAAGACTTTATCTCCCACCTCTAGAGATCTTTCTTTAGACCTACGGTTGTAGTAAGCCGCATGTCTTTTCCTGGCCTTTTTCAAGTTTTGATTTGCCAGAGTCCATCCCTTGTGGAGTTTTTCTTTCAGTTCCTCCACGTATTGATAGGATGAGATCACTTCTTCTGACGTCCCCTCTTCAGTCCAACTCCTCAACATGGCTTCCAACGGTCCTTTGATTGGACGACCAAACAGCAACGTAGCGGGTGGTAGTCCTGTTGAGCCATGAGGAACTTCCCGATAGGCAAAGAGTGCTGCTGGGATATATTCATCCCACCTATCAGGTTTTTCCTGCGCTAGTTTCCTGAGCATTGTCATCAACGTGCCGTTGAAACGCTCTACTTGTCCATTGGCTTGAGGGTGGTAAGGGCTGGTATGTATGTGGTTAGAGTGAAACACCCTAAATACCTCCTCCATGAGTTTTCCACAAAACTGAGATCCATTGTCCGTCAGAATTTGATCCGGAAAGCCTAATCTGGTAAAGGCCTCCATCAGTGCGTCCGCCACTCTTTTCGAGTCAATCGTGGTCAACGGTATAGCCTCACCCCACATTGTACAGCAATCCACCATTGTGAGTATATACATGTTCCTCTTCCTAGTCCTGGGAAGTGGACCCACGATATCGATGGCTACCCTCTCGAAAGGAGAGTTCATGATGGGCATCTCACCCAACATCACCGGTGCTGTCCAGTGTTTCGGTGCCACCCTCTGGCACTCAGGGCATGACTTCACATACCGACGCACATCATCTGTCATTCCCGGCCAATAGTAATGGCAGGAAATTCGCTGCATGGTGGCGGCTATACCCATGTGTCCACTAAAGGAGATGGTATGCCCCATATGAAGAATCTGGGACCGGTGAGCTTTCGGGACGACCAACTGACCGTATAGGTTGTCTCCCCTTCCTGCTCTCCTGTAGAGTATCCTATTCTTCATGTAGTACTGCCCCCGTCCTGGTGGATCAGCACTTTTCTGCAGCTTTTTGTAGCAAGGACGTAAAGTATCATCCTCACTCTGGGCAGTTCGTAGCTCCCCCGGCATTGGGTTAGTCACAATTGCATCTGCCTCTTCCGTTTTCGTCTGAGAGCGAGTCTGCATTGCTCCCATATGGATTGGCTCCCTGGGCATTCCCAGAAAGACATACCGGCAACCTAGGATGACTGGAAAAATGGGATCGGTCAATACAGCGGCCTTGATGGTGCCGGTGACGTACCGTGACTGAATCTCCACATTAGCAATGGGCAACTTCATGGTTACAGCACTCTTCTGTGCAGGCTGTATGTCCAATGTTTCACCTGTGAATTGTTCTGGATGTACCAGATCCGCAGAAATCACGGCCTCCCCGTCCAGTCCTGTGTCGTATAAACACTCCACTTGACGACCGTTAACCTCTACCAATTCCACTACAGGTGGTTTTTCCTGGTCTGGAGTCTCTTCCTCGGCCTCGACCTGTTCGGTGGGCTCCACCTTAGGTTTTCCTGAGCACACGACGAATTGAGTGTCTCCTGACATTCCCTTGCAGTCAATAGCATTGTGCGTATTCGACTGGCATTGGTTGCACCATTTCCCTGTCCTAGATTTTCTATTGCCAGACTTGAGTGAGCTCTCCTGGTGGCGAGCTTCCTTGTTGACCTTGGCATTTTCCGTGACAACCTCCTTGGAAGTCACTTGACATGCTGCGAAGTGAGGGTTCTTAGCCTTCGATTTGTAGTAGTCCCTCGTATTGTGAGAGGGTGACTTACAAATTGAACACCACTTCTCCGACCACGGTCGTTTTGGTGTAGAGCTTGAAGTGCTCTTGCTTCCCTCCTTCTTCTCTAAACTATCCTCTGATTTTTGCACATAAGGTTCCCACTTTTTTGTTCCTGTGTTTTTGGCTTTCTTCTTGTCATGTTTCTCTTGACTTTTGGAGTTGGTGGAAAGGTTCTCCCCTGCCTCCCCATGTACCTCGACGAACCGTTCTGCTAATTTATTCACGAGGTCAATACGTTCCGCTCCTTGTTCTCCCAGGAACGTCCTGAGAGGTTTAGACATTTGCTTCTTCAGCTGGTCGACCAACTTGAGCTCTTCCAGACTCTCATAGTCATGTGCGAACCCAGCCAAATCCATCCACTTATGGAGATAAGATTTTAGACGCAAACTGTAGGCGGCAAACAACTCCCCCGGTTCTCGTTTCGCTGCTCGAAATTTTTTCCGGTAGGTATGTGACGTAACCTCGAATCGTTTCAGCAGAGCCGTCTTTAACTCGTCATAATTGTTCTCATGTCCTGGTGGCAGGCGAGAATAAACCTCGTAACCGGTCCCGCGTAATCCCTGGGATAGCTTAAGATTCCATTTGTTACGCTCCAGACCCATAGCAACTGACATAGCCTCGAAGCGTTGAAGGTATTGGTCAATCTTCTCTTTGTCCTCCTCGTAGACCGCTAAAGGAAACTTCATAGCATGGTACCCATGTCCACCTACTGGTGTTGATCCTGGGATGGAGGAACCTCCAACTGCTCCCTCAGTTTCTCCATTAGATTGACTCTTGAGCTCGAGTTCCCGCATCCGGTACTCGTGCTCCCTCTTCTGTGCTTCTTGTTCAGCTTCTAATTTCCTAGCTGCTTGTTCAGCTTCAAATTTCCTAGCTGCTTGATCAGCTTCCAATTTCCTAGCTGCTTGCTCAGCTTCTAATTTCTTAGCTGCTTGCTCAGCTTCCAATTCCATCCTTCTCAATTCCAACTCGGCCTTTCGATCTTCCCTTTCTGCTTGACGATACTCTCTCTCCACTTCCTGTATGTAATCCGTTAGAGCAGACCCCGACAGTCCCATGTCTTCCCCCTTTGCCTTTAATTCTAACGTGGTTAGTTTAGGGGTGGCCATTATACAGAGAGGTAAGCTAGCAGGTCTAGTACAATATAACTGCAAATTACTATACAGATATATGAACAAGTACTATAAATCTAGATATTACTACACACAGCACATTCACGCAGTGACAAGAGTAGAATCAGGACCACAGACCTATGCAGACGTGTGAAGTGTGAACAGGTAAGATATTAGTCCTAACCCCTATCCACATTCACTCTAGCTGGATTCTCCAAAATGATATCTCCCTCTTATAACTAAGGATCCCGTGTCAAAAGACCCCGCCGTCAGAAGATCCCGTTTACGAGAGATCCCGCTGTCCAAGGATTCCGTTTACGAGAGATCCCGCTGTCCAAAGATCCCGTTATCGAGAGATCCCGCTGTCCAAAGATCCCGGACGAGCCCCCAATAATGTCGTGTCCTCCTTTAAAGTGTCGTCCCTGGAGTGAAGAGAGCCGACACCCACATTATAATATTTTTTCCCTCTCAATATTCTGGAGAATCCACCAGCTTCCGTCCAACACACTCCATCAGCCTATGGACACCTTTTCCTATCACTCTCTCACTGTCGTACTATGCCCCCTTCTCATACTTCCCCAACACAACATACTCAACAACTCTTGCTTCTAGAAATTAATAAAGAGTAATTTATTAAAATAAAAGTGTAACGTATATGAGACGTGTATGTGAAGAAAGTGTGTGACGTGTTCTATAAAGTGTGTAGACTCTGACTCTCAGACAGCAACCCAGTCAGCTGATCCCAGCAAAGATAGACCACAGCACGTTACGTCAGAACATGTACTTCTCACCCGTTGCCGAAACCATCTTGCCGGATAATGCTTTGCCTCTGTAGACCTCTGGTAATCCAATTTCATGAACATCCGAAATAGACACCGGTGGTATTAACAGTTAATCATGGACCGGTTGCACTCTACACCATGTCCTTTCCTAACGTTCCTTAACAAACTGCACAAGTCTTTTGTAGTGTGTACGCAGTTAGTTAGTTAGTTAGTTAGTTAGTCGACAGATCATCCTCGTTGCACATCAAACCATTCAGTCCATAAGTGCTAATTTCTAATGTTAATTGTTGCTGTACTAACACTAGGTACTCTTAGCCGGTTCTCGGTTCGTTACTACTGTCTAATGCTGTGTGGTGCATCAGTATGCATCACTCTCTTTGATGAATCAATTTCCTTCTAGCGTAAGTTACGTTTCTGTATGCAACTTTATTGACTCTTGAACTGGTGTTCTTCAGAATGGGTTTTTTAATTCTTTCCCAAAACTTGTAGAGTTTCCTTGGATCTGGTAGGGTACCTAGGATAGAAACAACACATCTGGTGATAGTACTAGTCACTGATCCCTTCGGCTGAGTGTAAGCCTATCACCTTGCTTAATGATCTTAAGCTAACTAGACTTAGTCATAGAGCAGATTAGCTACCCACCTAGAGTCGAATCAGGCGATGACAAAGAAAAAATATCAAACAGAATGCGGAACCCCGCCCACCAGGGACACCTACGGGAAGATCCCAATTATCCCTCATTACTAAATTCTCAACTAGTAAAGCTTATCAACACTTCACTAATCTATTCTAGCTAACAGAGCCAAGTATCACTTCACTACTCTAGCTAGTTTCCACTAACAGTGCTAATCATCACACTATAGTTTAACAAGGCTACAGTCTATATTAATTAGAACTAATAGACTATATTGACTACCTTATGTAAAAACCGCCTCATTCCCGGGATGGCTACTACACTTTGCCATAACGGCACATGCTAGTTAATCTTAAATTAATCTAACACTGTAGAGCTCTCCCACAAACACGTCCATCCTAATCCACGGGTTTTGGTCAACTCCCCATCTCCAATCATGGTTTTCTGGCAAACCCCTAAAATTGGTCACGTGATATGGGTGACGTCCTGCAGGTGTCAGTTGCGCATATCATCCATTGTCAGGAATCGATCCCCCCTCTGGCTCCCTCCATGTTAGATCTGTCATCACTGGTTTAGATTCCCAAAACACGCCAGCGAGTTCCTGTAGAGTTCCAACAAAGAGTTTCGATACCAAGCTGCCAATCATCTCGATGTTCCGGAAACTACGAATTGACATATGTACTGTTACTTCCGTGCTAAGTACTTCCGTTTTCCCTCTGATATGTTTATGACTTGTCAAAGTGATATATGATTCAGCGCACTCACTTCCTCCTCACTCACCACCAAATGTGTTTATGGGCTGACACGATGTAACCTGTGCAGCTGTGTTTACTCTGTTAGTACGACTTTCGTGGCCTAGAAAATATACGCCACGCAAACGTCGGTATTATTATCTGGTTAACTCATGGCGCTCGTGACATGTATGTTGATCCAAATAATGATAAAAGTTTAGCTGCAAAGTTTTTCAAGTTGGGAAATGATTCTTGTGATAAAGATCCATAGAAATTCAGCAAACCATCCGTCTTGAATTTCTCTTTCAGGTCATGATCTGCTTGTAAGTCAAACAGCTCCAACTGTATATTATCTGTGGCTGTATCAGCTTCTGCACTAAAAGGTGAACTGAGAATATTGAACTATGGCTCTAAGTTCTTGAAATCTTGGAATCTCCATCCAAATTCTTCAATCAATGCATCTAATTGCGCTTTTTATTTTTCAGTCATTTCACCAGAAATGGTTTCTTGTTTCAGCAAAGGGAAGTGACAAAATCTTTTTTCACTTGCTTGTCTGGAGAACAGTGAGAGTTTTGTCTGAAATGATTTTACATATACATACAATTCATGTGCAAACACACCATTGCCCTGAAGTTTGAATTCAGTTCATTTAACTTTTCCATAATTTCAATGGCAAACATAAAGTCTAACTGCCACTCTTTATTGAAAATGTTAGTATTAAAGTCACATGCAATGCCCTTCATCTCTAGAAACATCAATATTTCTTCTCTGAGTACCCACACTCGCCTCAACACCTTGCCGAGACTCATCCATCGAACATTGGTGTGGTTCAGGACATCGGAATGTTCAGTTTCCAAATCGTCAAGTAATGACTTGACCTGTCTGTGATTAAATCCTCTTGATCTGATGAGGTTGATGACACTGACAACTGGGTCAATAACATGCTTGATATCCAAAACAGTTTTACGCAGACTTTCCTGATGAATCACACAGTGAAGTGGTAATAATGTGTGGTCTGGATATTCTGCTTTAATCTTATCACTTATCAACTTTACCAGACCTACATTTTTTTCCATTCAAAGCACGAGCTCCGTCAGTTGTAACACTTGCCATCTTGTTCCAAACCAACCCAGTTCTTTCAATACAGTTAGTAACAGCATTGAATAAATCATGGTCTGTGGTTGTGTCTTTGAGTGACTCAACACTCAGTAACTCTTCAGTGAGTTTGAAAGACATGTTTATTCCGCGTATAAATATCAATAATTGGGCAGTATCATGTACATCTGTACTCTCATCCAGTGCAAGAGAGTACCACAAAAATTGTTTACTTGCATCTTGAAGTTTATGCATCAAATTGTCACTGATCTTGTCAACACGTCTGACCACAGTTCTCCTTGTCAAATCTGTTTTATTTTTTTTTTTGGTTCTGGACACATAATGTTTGCTGCATCTAGCAAACATTCCTTGATGAACTCGCCATAAGAAAATGGCTTGTTCTGTTTTACAATTCTGTGTGACAGCACAAGACTAGCTTCAGTTGCGGCATCTTGAATTGAAGACCCGGGAAGGTTAACCCGGTCAACAAATGCCCGCAGAAGTCGGATGTGTCGGCCTAACGGCGCAAGAACGCAGCTCTGCTGTAAACAGGCACAAAGCAATCACATCCGGAAAAAAAAAACTCTGGATGAACGAAGAAGGAGAAGAAGAAGAATTGAAGACTGTTTAGTGAAAACAGTTTTCTGTTTCTCCAAATTTTTCACCAACTCAAGGCATTTCCTTTCCTTCTCTTCGGTCATTAAATTGTATCCGAAATCGGAATGTTTTGTTTGATAATGTCTTTTTAAATTTTACTCCTTGAAGACAACCACTGACTCACGACACAACAAGCAAACTCAAACTGATTTGCTACCAACTTTTATAAAACTTTTTAGTTGTCCATTCATCATTAAAAACACGGCATTCATCTTCAATCTTACGTTTGTTATTGACACTCATCATAACGGTACATGAAATTCTGTAAAAGTCAACAAAATAACTTAAAAACTAATTTAAAAATTTTATTTTATTTCTAAATGCCCTCGCGGGCCGCATAAAATCACTTGGCGGGCCGTATGCGGCCCGCGGGCCGTAGTTTGCCCACCCCTGTTCTAGGCAAACCTTCTGGCTTAGAGAGACGACGGTGAAAGATAACCTCTATGGACTACAGAGAAATAAAAACAGTTAAATTCATACAAAAGACAACATTGCATTTATAGACATATTTCAAGCGAACGAAAGAAGAAGAATTATCACATGGTGCAATCACTTGCACATTACTTGTTGATGATGATGCTGGAGTAATCATTTACTTTCGTGCTAACAAACTCATTCAATAGAAATTCTTTCATACTCCAAGTATTCTCGTTCACAGTTAGAGAGGGAACAATCCAAAGTGCCGAATATTAAGGGTTCTTTTGGCCTTCTACAGGCCTGTCAAAAAGTTCTCCAATGGGAAGTTCTATAAAGTATATATTAAAAGTTGTAAAGCATTAAATTTAAGATCGAGAAGATTTTAAAAAAGTTAATTTTTAAATTCTCACATACCTAAAAATAGAACCTTTACTTTGACACAAACTTTGAAGATAATTTAAAATTATTATTCATTGCTCATGAGGCATATGACAGTCGCTGATTTCTATAATAATTTTATAAAAGATTAAAATAAATACTACAATTATTTAAATCAAATAATACATTCATGCTACGTTTAGTAATGTCCCTTGAATTAACTGTTATGTTGTTATGTCCCTTCTCATTTATTCATTCCTTCAGTTAGGATGTCCCTTGCAGAACCTCGCTCCCATAGCAACGTTCTGGTAAACATCTCGATCACAAGCAAAATGTTCTGCATCCAAATACACCCATCTGGAGATCATCCGTCACATCCTGCACCCATCTTCTTTTTGGCCTTCCTCTTCCTCTCTTCCTAAGCATACCCCCCTCCCTTGCATATCATTTACAGGACATTGCAGTCAACACCAGCATTTTCAGCTGCTATTCATGTCTTGGCAAAATTACGCTCAGTTACGCTTTATGAGCGACCGGTTCACATACTCCTGTTGGTAACCAATGCTACGCGATCCGCTACCGAATCTTGCGCAGCTGCGTTACCCAGGTGAATATACTGGATTTCCCAGGCATAAACCACTCCAATATTGTTCTCTCCAGATTTTCATGACGTTTCAAGTGACCAAAATATATAAGTTTTCTTTGTTTTATCGTCTTTAATAGCCTAACCTCTTCAAAATTCATCTCTTGAAGTGTGGATACATTTGTTCTTTTCTTTACTCAAGATATTCTTAGAACTCGCCTATAACATTTATATTCAAAGTCATTTATGCGCTGTTCAACTTGTTTAGTAAGTGTCCAGGTCTCACGGGCGTAGGTTGCAATCCGGAAGATGCATGCTCTTAAAAATCGAATTTTTGTACTTATATCTATCCCACTTCTTAGTTTTTCTACGAGCAGTATGAAGATCCCCTGCCGGCTTGCTAGGCCAGTCGCAGGTTTTGGACACAAATCTGACCATAGGGAGTCCATCCCCTATGGCGAGCTAACTAACTAACTAACTAACTAACTAACTAACTAACTAACTAACTAACCGTATCACTAATTTTACGTTTACACCATACGTTTTGTGTTCTATTAGTTTCAGACAATCATATCATTAATTTAACGTTTACGCCGCAAGTGTTGTAATTGTGAAAGATAGTGCATATCCTTAACATGACGTCACCACCAACCCCATCATTTATTGGCTATTTTTGATGTTCTACGTAATATTACATTCTGCGGTTTGCCATTGCTTTCTCAAACGGCCGCGTCATACCACCGTGAAAATCAACACACGACGATCTGCTATGAGTGTTATGTTGTTTCTATTTTAGTTTATGTGATGTTTGTTGCCTTAAGTTTATGTTTGTTGAGTTAAGTTTATGTTTGTTTAGACAGTTTTATGTTATATTTATATTTGCTTCTTCTGTCATATTTTTAAACTTTACTGCTTTAGTTCTTATGCTTGATGCCTTCTGTTTCTGTTTAATTAGTTTTTTGTTTGAGTAATTTGCTGCATTATTTCACTCTTTTTTTTTTTGGTGTGCATTGCGTCGATTTATGAACCTACATCACAGCACTCCGGATATTCCCATATGTGCTTTGTCCCCGTCTTCAACAGCCAGCGAAGAGTCCCAATACTATAGCAGTCTCGTTCTCTGTCCGTCTGACCCTTCCTCGGAACTCTTGTTTGTCTGCTTCATTAGTTCTGGTGCTGGTTGCGTTGGGGTTCTGTTTCCACGTGAAGATTGGGCGCTGCACTTTTGCTCTTAGAGGTGGTAAATGCAAAGTCCCCCAGCATTGATTGCAATTTTCAACCCAACGTTAATTTGTTTAAACATCGTGACTCAACAGTGAAGACAGCAAATGAGCAAAATGAATATCAAATGACGAGAAAGGGACGATATAAGATCCAAATAAGAAAAAGAAGTCAGAGGAGGTAAGATGCAATTCTTACCAGATCAATGTGCGGCGTTGGAAAAACACCAGAAGAATAGACGAGATACGAAATGTCCAACAAACTAAAAGTGATATCCATACATTTTAGAACCAAGATAAATACTATAAAAGCCACGAGTAGAACAACCATTTTTCTTCTTAAAGTCTATGCCATATAGTGTTTCTCGTCAAGACTATCCACAGCCTCCTGTCTCTTTTGCTGTCAATCTTCTTAAATTCCACGCTGTGAAGCGTTGGTCTCATGGCTGTCCACAGCCTTCTATCTCCTGTGCTGCCAATCTTCTTAAAGTCCATGCCATGAAGCGTTGGTCATCATGTCTGTCCACAGCCTTGTGTCTCGTGTGCTGAAATCATGTCTGAAACTGATGTTCCTCTATACAATGATATCAGACTCCAGTATCTTCTCTCTTAGTTTCCCCTGTCTCTTCTCGTATCCATCTTTCCCATTGCGACGACATACTCAATCTTTTCCTTTCTCATGAGATGCCCAAAGACTGCGGACTGTCTTCTTCTTAAGAGAGTAACCAGTTCTCTTTGTGAATTAACTTCTTTAAGGATACCGTAATTATTCTTTCTATCTACCCACGGTGTTCTCATGATTATTCTACAGAAGCCACACCTCGGCATTCTAGAAGAACCCTAAAATAACATAAAGAAGTTCTTAACCGAGCGAAGGAATACTGCAGTAAAGTATATAAAAATAAAATTAGTGTAAACAAAAATGTAAACACAAGATGACGTCGAGTGGGCAGTAAATAACCTCGGAAAGCGGGAAGTCACCAGGACATGATAACATCGCAGCAGAGTTGAATCAAGATGGCGGGGAGAAAATGTGAACTTATATCTTGCTTTATGTAAACAGATATGAGAAACTGGAATATGGTGAAAGGAAAGGATGAACACGATATTTATCCAAATACCAAACAAGGACGACATGAAATTCTGTAGCAGTTACATGAAATTATGTAACAGTTAATGAACAGTTGCTTTGATAAGTCACGCAAGCTAAATGTTATAAAAATAATGGGAGGAATTTAGAAGAAAATATAAGAGAATATTAACGTAGAACAAGCTGGGATTTGGGCGAAATAGAGGAGCACATGACAATATATTTAAAATAGGAGCTATTATAGAAAAAAAAAAGAGATTACAATATAGGATGTACTCTTGCTTTATAGACAACTCAAAGGCAGTAGACAAGGATATTAAGAATTATGGAACATCATGAAAGAAGTGGGCCTCCCATTACATTTAATACAGATAATAAAGACACTCTACAGCAGTGTTTCCCAACGTGAGGCCCACGCCCCACAGGGGGGCAATTCGATTGTTAAGGGGGGCAATTCGAAAACGAAAGAAATCGGCAGGATATAACAAAATGGGCAGACTTGAGACTGAAGTTAACTAAATTGGAACCTGACATAAAATATCTTTGCAGCAAGCATCAAGCGCATGGATCTCACTAAATTTAAATAATAAATAATTACTAATAATTAAAATAATATAGAAAAATCTTTCATTAAATAATTGTGTACTTGAATTTCAGTTCTCAATTACATGTTTTGAAAATTTACTTACTGTGTTTGCTCAATAATTTCCTAGTGATTTCTTCCTAAAACCTATCATTCAAGTTTCTTTAGTGAACATTTCAATTTTTAAATATTAGAAATAATGTATGTGTTGGGGGGGGGGGGGGGCATAAGAATTTTTTAAAGGCTTAGGTGGGGCATAGCACAAAAAGGTTGGGAAACACTGCTCTACAGTGAACGGAAAACAGCCGCGGGAAGCTGGGTGATACGTCAGAGCGGTTTCGTAAAGAAAAGGCATCCAGGCAGGGTTGCGTGTATCCCTTTAGTGTTTACCTGGAGTACTGTAAATATCACGAGTAATGTTACAGAAAGTAAGAACAAGAAACAATGCGACATCTCCGTAATGTGAGGAATAGAAATACCCGAACTCCAATATGCTGTCCATACAGTGTTACCATCAACAACAACACACAAGGGAATTACGAAACTATTTTTATAGTTAAGTTAGGGCCAGAGAAAAAAAAGCGAAAAACACAATTTACGTATCAATGCAATAAAACCAACAATAAGGTGGTCAGCATGGTTGAATAGGTATGGCAATTTGCTCTTAAACTTCCGGTGTGCTGTTGCTGAGATAGCGGGTTCAACCCCAACACCGGTCAGTTGGACTAAAATGTTAACTCCTCGTCCTAGATTATTTTTTTTTTCGTCCTAGATTACGTGACGTCCACGTACCTTAAAAGTCGAAGTGGGTTCGCCTGATGACGAGGGACACTAGTAATAGGGAACGCTAATCCACACGCACAAATCAATCAATTACTACTATAAATGGAAGCACTTGGATGGACTACGCTTTGAGTTGAAAGTGAGCGAGCGCAGAAACAAATTCTCGTGGCATCTCGTTCCTAGCGTACCTTGCGGTATCGAGGTGAAGCATAAACAGCGGGAAAGTGCCCGTTGATGGGCTTCATATAGAGAGATTTCCATGGGCTGTTATTCCCTCTGTCCTTCGTGTAAACGATCGGCCTCTTCTTCTGGTTCCATTGGATCTGTACACCATTGTTTGTGGTGGCATAGTGTCATTTGGTAGACTAATCATGTTGCCAAACCATTTCACTTGCTTCCCCCCCCCCCCCTAATCAAATCTAGCACTGCTATTATTCCCATTTTAGTCCTGATTTCATCATTTCAAAACAGAGAAGTACATATCTGCATGGCTTGGCCACATGGCATAATCGAGACCAGACACAGAGCTGATCCTCGACTCTGGTGATCGTATGAAAAGACGAAACGTTACCTCCAACGCGTATCGGCATAGCACACGATGATGGTGAGTATCATTACTCTCTGAACGGGAAGTCAACATTTAAGTCCAGCTGACCGGGTCTGAGGCGAACCCACTACCCCGTCACCAGAAGAGACAGCTCTACTTGGAATAAATGTTTCTTGCTTCGCGATCAGAACCATATCTTCAGCAGTCTCGTATTCCATTAGCTCCTACAAGAGTGGACACCCTGATACGCCTGGATTCATAGCACCACCATCGCCTTCACCAGCAGCAACAACAACAATCGTTGGAAAAATATTACGAACCGACCTTGCCAGCTATGGGACGGCAGTTATGCCCGGAATGTTGGGCGCAGTCCAATGTAATCGTTACAGTAGTTCCTGGATGACACACAATTAATTATCCTAGTGTCAGATTGATTAACTGCTATATGATATGTGGGAATGCTGGGAATGAGACGCCATGACAAGGGGAAGTAATTTTGTGGAAGATACATAACTCAGTATCGCGCGCGCGAGAGAGAGAGGGTTGGTTGGTTGGTTGGTTGGTTAACCCTCTGGAAGACTGAGTTTTTACTCTAAAAGTCAAATGCAGTGAGGTAGCTCAAACTCTCAAACCCTCAAACTGGCTAGCGTCTGAGTAAAGTTGATGTAGAGACTTTCCTTTGAATTCGGTAATAGTCCACAGGGACATGTCGCGGAGCTTTCTTTTCCCTCTCCAAGCCCAGAAAACAGCGAAGTGTGTAAGATCAGTACTGGAACGTCACATCTGCAGTATTGCTTTTGCCTTATCACTTATCAGTTATCAGTTGGGGTATCTTCATTGCACTCCGGACAGGTCCATAGGTGCTCAGATCCTCTCCCCAGCATATGCATCAGCGTCCGGTGGCTAACAGTGCCAGTTCTGTGTTGGTTGACGAGGCTCTTCGTTTTCCCGATGTACCTCTCGTGTCTGGCCGTGCCAATTCTTACTCCCAAGTCTTTCATCCTGGACTGCGATGTGGATTCACTGACGAGTCCTCTGTTCTCGACATGTCTTTAAGGGCGTTAATAACATCGGCACGATCCATGGGCTGGCCATCTACAGAGGGTGCAGAGCCAGCCAGTTTATCAGCTCGTTCATTTCCATCGACTCCCGCATGTCCCTGGACGAAGATGAAGGTGACTTTACGGACAACAGACTTCCGCAGCGACTCAGTACACTGTCTACGTACAGATCCAGCTTCGACCTTCCGAATCATGCTCATAGAATCACTTAGTTGTGTGCTTTTGCTTTGACCACAAGTAGTCTGCCTATTGAAGTCTTGGCAGTAAGTAAAACAATAACATGGCTCGAGACACAAACCTTTACTCGGGCATGCTTCCTTAGTGACTCAATGGGTATGCCCAGAAAGATAGAGATGGGTTGGGTTCGAAAACAGTGGTTAGTGTCTCTGAGGCGGTCACGGCTGGCAAAGTTTAGTTTTATTTTCGTGCCAGGGCATGTGGGTTACAAGGAAATGAGCCGGCAGACAGGCTTGCTGGTAAGGCTACTGTGGAGGGCGGACGAGCCATGGACCAGGCTGATATACTTAATGCTCTACGAGAAGTAAGACTTTTGCGAAAACCAAGTGATGCCTGTGAATCTACAACCATGGTCAGACTGCAAGAACAGTAAGTTTAAATAGGTTTGTCCAGACAAGAACACTATGCAGGAAGCCAAAGAAGATTAATAAACCAACACAGAACTGGCGTCGTGAGCCGCTACATGCTGCGGGATTTACTGCGGAGGGAATCTGAGCACTTATGGACTGAATGGTTCGATGTGCATTGAGGATGATCTGTCGACTAACTAACTATCTAACTCACTCACTCACTCACTCACTCACTCACTCACTCACTCACTCACTCACTCACTCACTCACTCACTAACTAACCAATTCACTCACTCACTCACTCACTCACCCACTAACTAACCAACCAACCAACCAACCAATTCACTCACTCACTCACTCACTCACTCACTAACCAACTAACTAACTATCTGCAGAATTGCTTAATGCAGGGCTGTGGGCAGGTCATGATTCGACATATCAAACACGTACTGGCTGCGATCAGGCCCAGGCTGGTCACGTGTCCTCCACGGGTTTGAGGTATGTCATGTTCAACAGTCCCCAGCCACTTGCTCAGTGGCAGATGGGGGAAGCATTACTCACCAGTGCTGCATCTCGTTCCCTCGCTTTGAATTCAAGCGTAGTCCCTACACTTGCTACTACTTCTAATGCACTGGACTGATTTGTGTATGTGTGGATTAGCTTTTCCTATTACTAATGTCACTCGCCATCAAGCGAACCCACTCCGACTTCAGAGGTACTTGTAATTTACATCCTCAAGTCAAGGACGAGAAGTCAGTATTTTAGTCCCAATTGACAGGTGTAGGGGTTGAACCCACTACCTCAGCATCAGCGCACCGGATGGTTAAGAACAAGCGTTCTTATCCATTCAGCCGTGGTGACCTCAGAAATTAATTGTATTCACTAATTCTGTTGAAAGCACGTGAGTAGTAAAGTTGCAACTATCATAACTCAACTTTTGTTTTAAAATATTGTATATGATAATAATGCATTTAAACTGTACAGGCAGTTTGTTTTTAAAGATAGTATGTTCGTGAGCACTTGTGCGAGCATGTGTGTGTGTACGGGGGTAAGATTGTGCTTTATTAGCGTCAGTCCATAGCTGTATCTTTACTTAACGACATTCCATAGCTGTAGCTTTACTTAACGTCATTCCATAGCTGTACGTATTACCAGCGTCATTCCATAGCTGTACCTTTGCTTAACGTCATTCCATAGCATTTGCTTAACGTCATTCCATAGCTGTACGCATTAGCAGCGTCATTCCATAGCTGTACGCATTACCAGCGTCATTCCATATCTGTACGTATTACCATCGTCATTCCATAGCTGTAACTTTACTTAACGTCTTTCCATAGCTGTACCTTTACTTAACGTCATTCCACAGCTGTACCTTTACTTAACGTCATTCCATAGCTGTACGTATTACCAGCGTCATTCCATAGCTGTACCTTTACTTAACGTCATTCCACAGCTGTGCTTTTACTTAACGTCATTCCATAGCTGTACGTATTACCAGCATCATTCCATAGCTGTATCGTTACTTAACGTCATTCCATAGCTGTATCGTTACTTAACGTCATTCCATAGCTGTACCTTTACTTAACGTCATTTCATAGCCTACGTATTACCAGCATCATTCCTTAGCTGTACTGTCTATCGTCGTTATTACGTAGATGTATGTTGCATCAGTTATTCCTGGATGCACATTTCATCAGTATTATTCCTTAGTTGTACGTTTTACATAGCGCTATTCCGTAGCTACATGTTCTAACGACGTTATTCTGTAGCTGTATGTGTTACCGACGCCATTCCATAGTTGTATGTGGTACCGACGTTATTCCATTACTGTACGCTTTACAAGCGTTATTCTGTAGCTGTATATTTACGAGGGTAAGTTAATAAGTAAGTCACAAATGGCTGTAGAAAAATAACCACATATGATAACAACTTGAAACCAGTTTATTTTTATACATACATTATTTCTTAACATAATTTCCACCAACATTGATGCACTTATGCCATCGTTTTATCGGTCCTCCCAAACCGGCTTCATAGAACTGCGTGCTTTTTTTCATTTACCTGCCATCCCACAGAACTGTGCGACTTATTTATTGACTCGCCCTCGTAGCTTTTTCTACCCAGCTATGCACCACTTTACGGGACAAACATTAGTCAACATAAACACTGACAACGCACCTTGGCGGGAGACATTTCGCGAATGAAGCCGAAGTTGAATGCGAAGTGAAAACGTGGGTTAGAAAACAGAGCACCCAGTTCTGTGCAGACGGTTTGGGAGGACTGATAAAACGATGGGGTAAGTGCATCAATGTTGGTGGAAATTATGTTGAGAAATAAAGGGACAATGTATGTATAAAAATAAACTGGTTTCAAGTTGTTATCCTATGTAGTTATTTTTCTACAGCCATTTGTGACTTGCTTATTGACTTCTCCTCGTACGAGGGTTATTCCGTAACGGTACGTTTTATCTAGCGTTATTCGGCAACAGTTATATTTTATCTAGCGTTACTGTACAGCTGTACCTTGTATCAAGCGTAATTCTGAATCAAGTTTGCACCAACACAATTGCGTACATGTTATTGTACCATGGTGACCCCAGCGTTATATGTTATTACAGGCTTGTCTCAGTATATACTGTACGTTGTTAGTCATAGCTAGAATGAAACACTGATTGACTGGCACCTTGCTGTCTTGAGAGCCGATAGTTTGTTACATTGTGCCACACACACACGCACACACACACACACGCACGCACGCACACCCACACATACACACTCAATCACACACAAGACACAATAACTACAGCCCATGGCGAGGACCAGGGATGAAGTTATACCTGTCCATAGCACAAAGCCAGGGCCGAATTGTAGAGACCATGTGTTGCCCGCACAACATGATCCTTCTCTCGGGCTGCCTAGTTTACTCCAGAGGAAAGGTTACACCTATATACCTGGAACAAGACAAGCTGTAGAAGCTGCCGGATCAGCACAGCAATTCTCTAACTGCTCGCCTGTCGAAGCTTCAATCCTAGATCAGTTGCCGACCAAGGCTTAGGATCTGGTCTGCCCTGCCAGGACATTTAGTCTTTAGTTTGCAGTTCCTCGCACCAGGATAAGGCTTGTAAACCCCCCCCCCCCCCCCCGAAATGCACCCCTCCGCCCAAAGCCGCTGGCACAATATGAGGTGTCGGGTTTTGTGAGTGCCGAGAACACAACAAGCAGTGGGGGTATTCACCTATAGTTTACATGCCATGCTCCAAGTCACGCCAGAAATATGAACTATGTTCGTTTGTCTCGCTCTACCCCAAAGCAGTTATTACGTAAAATAATACCTGTTTGGATGTGATGCTATTAGAATAATAACATAATACGAAAGCATTTCAGAAAGCAGTGGCAAACTAACTGGCGCCTGACAGTCTTTGCAGACGATTGTTTGTTACACTGTGCTTCAGAAAAGGCATATTCACTACAACCCATGGCGGTAGCGAATGTGACTGATCCGGCCGATTCGCGAAGTAAGTGTGATGGATGCATGTGAACACATGGTCATTTCCACTGTCACGCACCATCTGACGTCTCACACACTCAGTGTGTAACATATCTGTAATCATTTTCTCCTTTGTCTTTATTCCATTTCTTGATCTTGTCCCTCCATGCAACACGATCAGCGCCGACTTGCTCCCAAGGTGCAGTATCAATGCCTGTATCAACCATGTCCTGCTTACACATCAACCATGTCCTGCTTACACACTAGTGGCGAACTACTGAACGTAAAATTTCTCAGTAGATCAATCTGGATTTGGGGTTGATCACGACTTCCTGCACAGCACATTTAATACGAAAGAAGAGGTTAAAAACAATTGGGTTAGAGTGAATGTTTAGAATGTAATACAAAGTTAGTTGCCTATCCTGTACAGGATGTCGCAGTCAACTCCAGCATGTTTGGACTGTTAGTGATTTATTGGCAAGTTTATATTCAGTAGTTTGTTATTGCATTCTGAACGACCGGCATCCATACCATTTCGTGAAAGAAAAAATTAACGCAAAGCGTTCTACTTCCAAATCGCATGCAGCTGTGTTTCGAACGCGGTATGTGCGTCCGTAACACCTTCGCCACGATGCCACTGGTAATACAAGGATGAGACAAACGAAGGTAAACAGACCATATCACATTTGGAGTCGACGTTTGGTGAGTAGTTTCGCAGAGAATAGTGAAGTCAGCTTATGGGACCGGATACGCTACGCGCGTGCACAAGAAGAGTCAGGGGGACATCTCAAAACAAATCCTCTCAACTTGACTGTGGGCTCCAGATAAAGGACTTTCTAGTTACACTGTTCTCCGGTGTCCTCAGTGTATGGTATTTCCAGCTCCAGGGTCTTTTCTTCATCTCTTGGTTCACTGGTATGTGTTTGGTTCTGTCTATGAGCTCCACATTGACGATTTTGTCACATCGTTGTATTTCTTACCTGTACATGCACCGATTAATACATGTTTGAAGTTTATTAGTTATCGTTTCAGATGTTCTCTTGATCTTACTGGAGTACTGATTTAACGTACATTTTCTAAGTTTGCTGCTAAGTTTACTTTCTTTTGACTTCCACAACATGGCGGATAGGCATTTGAACTGTTAAGGCCTTTGGGGTGTTTATGCTTGTGGCTGTCGTTTGCATTCGCATTTTCCCCACGTTGGACTGGAAGTGCATGGTTCCGTCGCCCTGATACTGAGTTGACACTGTGAGCTGTGAGCGGCACTGTGAGCTGTGAATTTCGTGAGGAATGCTTTTACATCTGTCCGCGGTTGTTTGTAGCGTGAACTTCATGTTCGGAATAATGGCGGCTGGTCTGTCGCAGAACTGACTGGATTGCCTTATGCAGTAATGTGTGACTGCTGATTTTCTAGTGACTGCCGCTTCCATCGACGATGAACTGTATTTTTCGTGGAGGACTTTTGTGTTGGCATTCTGGCGGCGGCATTATGCACAGTGTACCTGTGCGGGCTTATTGGATTGCCGAGACTCCTGCCTATTTCACTTTTCACATTGGACAGTGGGGAGCATTTTGTGTGATATTCACTGGCACAGGAACGGAGCAAAATGGGGATGACCCGTAGCCGTGAAGTTGGAACCTCGACTAACTAACTAACTAACTAACTAACTAACTAACTAACTAACTAACTAACTAACTAACTAACTAACTAACTAACTAACTAACTAACTAACTAACTAACTAACTAACTAACTAACTAACCAACTAACCAACTAACCAACTAAAGATCTCTATCGATTCTCTCATTTTTGTCCACATTGCTGCCTAAATAAGTACACGGTCACACCTCTAGAAGTTAGGTTTCATCTGCGTTTAGCCTCGTCCACATGTGGCTATTAAGTCTGCGATGTCCTCATCTTTCTCTTCCTCCACCTTAATGACTAAGAAGAACTAACTAACTAACTAAGGAGAACTAACACAATTTTCTTGACTCTCAACGACAACCTTACAGAGAACTAACAACGCCATCTTGTTGGCTCTCAACGACTGCTTTTCAGAGAACTAACAATGTTCTGTTGGCTCTGAACGGCTTGCCTTACAGAGAACTAACAACGTCATCGTGTTGGCTCTCAACGGCTGCCTTGCAGAGAACAAACAACGTCATCTCGATAATTCTAATGGAATTCTGCTAGAGAAACAGACCCCAACACACGCTAGTTGAAATGTGATATACTGGCCGTTAGACACATAAAACACCAGGCAACGCATATGCTTATCCACGGCAACACAACACAGTCGGATATCACTTTTTTTGTGGCCGGTACATAGTCTCAGCTTTATGACCTGATTTATTCTGCAGAATCATGTGTATCTTATTGTGGGTCGTCTGCTTCTCCAGTTGTCACGAAGTGAAGTAAAGTGTTATCTGATGACCTTAAGGATGGCATGAGTAGTTGTCGTATGTGTGCTTTATTATCAACGTCTGCGTTGGATTGCAATCTTTGGCCGTAACAGGATTGGATTGTTTCATAACAGTACGGCTGAGTGGTCATCTGGTCCGGCAAAATGGGCGCCTGATAGACTGGACTGGTTACTCATTCCAGAAGAAGACGGTCCACATTCTTTGGGCATGTCTTGAGGAGAGGAAAGCTGGAGGAGTATGTCGTCACTATGGGAAAGTTGCAGGGGAGGAGTAGAGAGAGAGAGAGAGAGAGAGAGAGAGAGAGAGAGAGAGAGAGAGAGAGAGAGAGAGAGAGAGAGAGAGAGACCAAGAGTGTAGCCAACCCTTTTAAGTATTTAGCTCTTGAAGTATGGATTCATTTTTTCTTTTCTTTACCCAAGATATTCTTAGAAACCGTCTATAACATTTATATTCAAAAGCATTTATGCGCTGTTCAGCTTGTTTAGTAAGTGTCCAGGTCTCACAGGCGTATGTTGCAATTGGAAAGATGCATGCTCTTAAAAATCTAATTTTTGTAGTTCCATCTGTTCCGCTCCATAATTTATTAAGTTGTTTTAGTCTTTGAAGAGCAATTAATAGTCGTCGTTTAATTTCTTTCATTGCGTCACCATTGTTGGTAATCAATGACCCTAGATATTAGAAATTTTCCACCACCTCCAATCTTTCCTCATTAACATATATTTCTTTCTCTATAGTAGTTTTATCTGTATGCATCTCTCCAGTCTATCGGGTCTATCCAACCAAAAATTGGCACCGTAAAATGTTTTGGGAAGTAAAGACGGCCTGTGTTACATTAACCACGTCACTCGAGTACTCATTGGACTAAACACACGGGGTTAGCAATACAACACAAATATAAATCCGCGGTGGCTATCGGCGGCTATATGTTCAAACCCCCATCAAGGCTTAGATTATTTGATAAAATTGGCTTGGGCTCCCAAGTCAAACCAACCTAGTGTGGAACGAACGAACGAACGAAAATCTTTATTTTCAAAGGGTTAAGAATTGGGCACGCCGGTCCGTGTGACATTCTCCCCTTCTTCTCTATTTCCTCTCATACATTCTTTCATTCAACATCACTTATGAAGCAAATTTTTGACAACACAAGAACAATAAGCATTAAAACGCATGAAAAATAATCAATAACAAATGACTCACTGAGGCAATGTTTGACATGGGCATTATAAATACCTTAGGAAGGTGTAACGTGCCATAAATATGGACATGTTTTTTGGCTAGTTGTTGTTTGAGATAATTTACCATTATTATTGTCGTTTTTTTTTTTTTAATGGGGGCGTGTAGTCTGTACGGAGGTAATGTTCAAACAGGTTGCGAATGTATGTATAATGATTTGTGGTGTCTTTGATTTCTTGTGGAAGATTCTTCCACAACTGAGCGGCAGAGTATGCTAAGCTTGTTTTATATAAGTCTATCCTAGGTTTAGGGACATGAACTATATTTAGTCGTTCGCTATGTTTCTGAACAAGGTCGTTTACTGTGAATCCAACTCCAAATGTTGGATTTGTAGTAAATGGATGTGCAACATTTCTCTCTGCCGCCAGTGTCAGGCCAAATATAAAATGAATGTTTGGTTGCTTATGATTTCTGAGCCCGTTTACACTCTGTCAATCAATCAATCATGTGCCATGCCGGAAAGCATGAGCGGTCATGACTCGCCATTTCACTCGATCACCAGAGTCGTGGATCAGCTCAGTGTTCCTGTCTCGTCCATGCCATGTGGCCAAGCCATCCAGGTATTTTCCTCTCGGTCTTCCTCTTGGTCTATTCCCTTCGATCTTGCCAATTGTCACTAAGTTCTCCAATCCATTTCTTCTCATAACATGTCCAAATAATTTTGACTGTCTACGTCTAATTTCTCTAATCAGCTTGCGATGTTCATTTGTCTCCTGTAGTAATTGGTCATTGGTTTTTCTGTCTGTCCATGGTATTCTTTGCATTTTCCCCAGAAGCCACATTTCTGCAGCCGTCAGATGTTTTTCAGCTTGACTGCCCATTGTCCAAGTTTCACATCCATACAAAAGAACAGGCTCTATGTATCCCCTCAACACTCTTTTTCTCGTTTCAATTGACATCTTTTTATTGGTCAGAATGTTTTTCATCTGGCTAAAGGCTACTTTCGCCATGGCGATTCTTGTTCTAATCTCTTCAAGGCATCTCCCATCAGATGTTATGACTGTTCCAAGATAATTATACCGATTCACTTGTTGAAGAATATTTCCATTTACTTGTATATTACATTGTAGCACTTCTTCCTTCCTAGTGACGACCATAACCTGAGTCTTTTTACAATTTAATTCTAACCCCAGTTGCTCACTGTGTACAACAACCGCATCTACTAATTGTTGCAGGTCCTGCGCATCGCCATTTTTTTTAATGGATGTGAGACGTGGGCAATAAGCAGATAAGCTGAAAAACATCTGATGGCAGTGGAAATGTGGTTTCTGAGGAAAATGAACAGAATTCCATGGACAGACATAAAAACCAATGACCAAGCACTACAAGAAACAAATGAACACCGTAAATTTGAGAAATTAGACGTAGACAGTCACAATTGGTTGGCCACGTTCTGAGAATAAATAAATTGGAGAACTTGGTGACAACTGGCAAGATCGAGGGGAAGAGAACAAGGAGAAGGCAGATAAGTAAATACCTGGATGGCTGGGCAATGTTCTATGGTCGACACAAGAACACTGAGCTGATGATTCACGACTCTGGTGATCGCGTGAGATGGCGAAACATGACCGCACACGCTTATCGGCATGGCACGCGATGATGATTGCATTCTAGTATGATACCTCCCTTCCATCATTCTCAACAGCAGTTGTAGATCTGAAATTGTTCCAGAAGATTCGCATGCACAAACATCCATATGATGGTTGTTTGCATCCGGGCATGCAGTGTTAAACTATGACATCAGACAGCGAGTCCATTTACAAATCGTACTATACTAGATATCGTCTGTCGCATATGGCACTTCCCACGTATATTGTCCTGTCCCATATCCCTGTTTGTTTTTTGGTATTTGTAATAATAATTGTCACGACCCTGACTTGGCGTAATGCGACACCCAGCAGATACCAGCAGCAGATGGCACGTTTAAGGCGGGAAACGTACTACTCACGACAAAGGTCACGCGAAGTTCACCAACCTCATGGAGGTCTACGTAGTTGTGCTGAGTTATGTGATTGTTGGCACCAGGCGCCGATGGGGATTTATGCAAGGTGATCTGATTGGAGCAGATTGCCAGAGCGTGTCCTCCTAGATCAATGGTTCTCAACCTTTTTTGGCCCGTGGCCCCCCCCCCTTTTCACAATATTTTCATAACGTCACCACCCCCCCCCCCCCGTATTTCCTCTCTAAAAATCCCCCCCACACACACACGGTATACGTAACGATGGAAGCTAAATTTAATAGCACATACTAAAACAAATCTAGACGTCTACATAAAACGTGATTTGCGGGTCTACTTAGGTTATAAAATGAATTTCAGAAGGGTGAGACGTACAGAACCGTAAAGTATGAAGGGAAAAACAATATCAAGTAATCGGTTCTTGTATTAACGCGATCTTGAAATAATCTTAACCCCCCTCCCCCACTCCCGGAAACCCTAAAATTCCCCCCTGGGGGGGGGGGGGTATTCCCCACCGGTTGAGAACCACTGTCCTAGATGATCTGATTGGAGCAGATTGCCAGAGCGTGTCTAGTCACGCCGAGATTGTCAGTTCATGTGGGTTTTTGGTGCCTGCTGCTCACTCGTTTTGAACTCCAGCATATTTCATAGACATGTTACTACTTCTAGTAAACAATATAAAATGACACAAAGTAGTGCAGCTTTACATAACAGAATTACGACACATACAGGACGTTGCGGCGATTAGCCTTCATTAGCAAACAAACACGTACACAAAACACAACATATAGTCACGGAGATCTACTGTGACTACATTAAGACGTGACGACAGAATGAGAAGAATAAAAAGATGAAAAAATGAAAGCAATGAAGAGAAAATAAAAATGGGAAAAATTGGAAAAAAAAATGTTTCCTACTTACCTCAGAATTCCGAGCTGTGTATATCCCCGAATGTCACCGCTGCCTTCTTTTATACCCAACCGAGGAAGTGGGATGTAGGATGATTCTGAGTCGTAAAAGACAACTTATCACAAACATCGGAGGGAGGCAATCATCGTTGTTTGGCCACGTAATGAGAAGACAAAGATTGGAACATGTGACAACCGGACAGATTTTGGAGAGAGAGAGAGAGAGAGAGAGAGAGAGAGAGAGAGAGAGAGAGAGAGAGAGAGAGAGAGAGAGAGAGAGAGGAGGACAGCATGAGAAGAATCTTGACAGCCTTATACCATGGCACGGAAGAGAGTCGGCACACGAATTGATCCATGACGTCGGAGATCATAATTTGTGGAGAGGCATGATTGCCCACGCCAGCCGGCAAGGCACTGGATGATGATGAGTGCAGAAAACGTGTATATAGAGAGATAGATGAAGACACATATAAAAATTACCATACGGCACAACCGTGACATAAACACGGACCTGATCCCAGATTGGTTATCATGTGAAATGACGAACCACGACCACCCAGTCTTGTCGTGTTGGCACATGATGATGATGAACATTCTACCGGTGTCCTTACATCTGTTTCGCCCTGTTTATTTTTGCGTTAAAAATAGACCAGGGAAGGCGTCTCACGTGTGGATTGCCTCTGTTTGTTTAGTATTCCCGTGTGTAATCCCACTGCAAGTATCATTGCCACTGCCGCCTCATGCCAGGTCCTTGCATTTATTGATCTGAACTCAGAACTGTGTCGCTATTCCACTGCACTCAGGTTGCCACAATACCATAGCTTAATACAGCGGTTCTACCATTCATGATTCTACTCCCTACCATCACCTAATACAATGCAAACCGCTTAATGCGATCTCGGATGTGGTGAATTTCAGTTGTGAAGTTTAATATTGTATTGTGCGTTGTAAATACATTACTACATGCTTGAACTCTTATAAGAGGCATTTCTGATAAGAAAAACTATTTCTTGGGTCCCAGGTGAGTTCGCCTTATCAGGTCTGCACTGTAATCACCAAACCAAACAAGGAGAAGTAGACGGTAAACTTTACTAGAAGACAATCCATCCATCCATCCATCCATCCATCCACCCATCCATCATGTGCCATGCCGATAAGCGTGGGCGGTCATGTTCTGCCATCTCACTCGATCTGTGTTCCTGTCTCGACCATGCCACAAGGCCAAGCCATCCAGGTACTTTCTTCTAGGTCTTCCCCTTGGTCTGTTCCCCTCGATCTTACCAGGTGTCCCCAAGTTCTGCAAATCATTTCTTCTCATAACATGCCCAACAATTGTGACTGTCTACGTCTAATGTCTCTAATTAGTTTACGATCTCCATTTGTTTCTTGAAGGACTTGTTCATTGGTCTTTCTGTCTGTCCATGGTATTCTTTGCATTTTCCTCAGAAACCACATTTCTACAGCCATCAGATGCTTTTCACCTTGACTGCTTAAGCTTCACATCCATATAAAAGTAAAAGAAGACAATCACAAGTAACGAAGTGGATGTTGCAGCCAAAGCCGTCGCCAGGACGCAAACAACGAACACACACACACACACCGTTGCAACTACATAAGAAACACTACATGAAAACATTTATACAAATATAACAGCTACTCATCATTTTCATTGTTGTGGATTGGGAGTATGTGTAATCAAATCCGCGTGTACGTACATACACAAGCGCGCTGTTTTGTGTGCGGTAAGTCTTCTGCCCAGAAAGGAGGGGAAATAACGGGGGAATGTGGGGGGGGGGGGGGGGGCTGGTTAAAAATCTCCGCCGGGGAGCATGCACAGCGGGTGGCTTCTTTTCTTTTCATCAGACGGTGGCCCCCATCGCCGAATGTTTCGGCCCCTGTACCTTCTTGTGGTTCCTGAGACGAATGTTGCGAATTCCTTGGACTGCCAGAGTAACTAACGACGACTGCCTGAAACAGGCTAACGAAACTAGAACATTATATACAACAATAAGACAGAGACAAACAGCTTTCCTCGGTCATGTGATGAGAAGAGAGGCATTGGAGAACATCGTAACAACTGGAAAGATCGAGGGGAAGAGAGGCAGAGGTAGACCAAGAGAAGTGATGCTGGATGGATTGAGAAGGTGGCATGGAGGAATATCAGCAGCAGAGTTGATCCAGAAAACCAAAGACCGAGATCTATGGAGAGCCATGAACGCCTACGCCAGCCGGCACGGCACTTGATGATGATGACCTTCTTGACACTCTTAGAGGGCGCCCCTGTCTGGGTAACGACTCCCGGGCGTGTTTCTCCTGTTGTGAGAATGCATGGAGACGTTTGTACCTGCCCTTTTCGACATCGCTAAGTGTGTCTGCCCAGAAGCCATACCACCTTCGCGGGTAGGGGAGCTTGGGCACCCGGTGTAGCTCTTAGCGTTGACACTGCACCGTGACTGACCGTGGGAAAGCCAGCTTCTTCCTCTGGCAGTTGGCCGCAGTCTTCACCTCTGCCTTGGTGGCTAGCTATGACCCTGTCAGTAGACGTCATTGCTGCCGTTGCCTTCTTCATACCCCGTTCACATCTTGTGGATCCACCCGCCTGCATGCTCCCAGCAGAAGCCAGCTTTTCCTAGGCACAATGTTTTCGTTTTGCCGAATTTTACGGGTGATGTTTTTTTTTTTTTTTGCGTTAATTTTCGGTTTCTTGTTTTTGTGTCTCCGATTTAATAACGTTTAGATGTTAAATTCCCCGATTACTTCAAGATCGAGTTAGAACAGACACCGATGGCTTGATATAGTTTTTCCCACCAAGTTTTGCGTTGTGCATTTCTGGCGCATCGGGAATTCTTGTTGTACCGGAGAACCAGGCTGTCTATTTTAAGCGGTAAGTAATTCCGTAAATACCGTTTTATTAAATGTATTATATTGTTATACTATGCATCATTAAATTTAGCATCCATCTTTATGTGTATTTCGTAATTTTTGACCATTTAAGTTGGCAATCAATGTCGCACTGAAATTATGAAGATCCCATGCTATAATGTGGTATTTCAATGGCGGGAGATGGCAATTTTTTTTGGTCATACTCCAGCTAGGAACATTTAATATTGTTATGGGATAGTCAGAGCGACTACAATGATAATGAATGCATGTTTACATTCAACACCCATTACTATATTTATGTGTAATTTTTCATCACTCTACACGGACCAGATCATTGATAATTTTGCAAATTTCCACCGCGACTTCTTTTGTTAAAATGCATCTCCGCTTCGCGGCCTCGCGTTGACAACCGCGCGTGCTGTCACGCGCCGCGGTCTGACGTCTTCACAGCATGACGAGGAGATGTATATATCTGTGTGTGCGTGCGCGCGTGCGTGTGTGTGTATATATAACCTGGCAGAGTTTTCTGCCCATGAGTTAGACAGCGGCAGTGGTAATATCCCTTGGTGACAGTGTAACCAACAGTTGTGTGAGAGTGTAGGTAGGGTCACAAAAAGTGAAAAGGTCAACATCGTTTTTTCTATATGCTTATATTAAATGATAAACTGACACAGAAACATTAATATCTCGGCTTATAATTGATGTACAGACTTAAATAAAGTACAGTTGTATTTTTTTTCAAGAGGTATCCAACTATGCAGGTTGTATAATTAAAAAGGAATTTCAGAAAATGTTACTTAAGTGGCTAGCTCTTCCTCTGGGCTCATTCTATTAAGGCTTGGGCCTCTCTCTTGACCCTCGCCCGCCATTGCTGCGGGGCGTGGTCCTTGCAAGACATACTATTTCACCACAAGCTGTCGTTGTCGGCGCTTGGCTGCAGAGATTCGACTTTGGATGACGTTTCCGGACCGTGTGATCGCTACATTGTGGTGTTTCCACCCTATGTTCGCACCCTAGCGTGGGTGACCAGTCCTTCCCTGGTGGGGTGGCTCTAAGATCGACACAGGACGATAGCTGTTGATTCGGTCTCATTGTGAGGTTGCTATGTCTCGGTCTCATTGTGAGGTTTCTGTCTCGGTCTCATTGTGAGGTTGCAATCTTCTGGAGAGGTTTCGGTGTTACTGAGATTGTTCTTCTTCAGAGACGGTGACTCACACTGGACTGGCAAATTTGAACCATTTACTGGGCATCCTTGTCCCGCCCAGCATTACGCTTGCTCCATAGCCAGCACGAGGCCTTCTCCGTTGTATCGCCCAGCCTTTTAAGCCCCTGTGTTCTTGCTTGTCCTTTCACACCTAGCAGTTTCAGCACGTCGTATGCTGAGTTGGTAACATGATACATCCAACTGTGAAAACCACTGGTTTTAGTAGTTGAGGTAGGGAAACGCTTGAATGACATTATGCTGGTTCTACTGTCTGTGACGGTTCCGCTGCTGTTCAAATGGCGATGATTCACCTGACTCTTCCTGTACACCTATTTGTTGTAATAACACTATATTCTAGATATACACTTATTCAGTATCAGAGGACGCATAAAACGTTCACTCTTCTTTCTTCCTCTTCCGAGGCGAGTACGTCGCCTCAAGTTATGCACCTCAAAGGTCATTGTGTCCGACTTCAGCATATATTGTGTCAGGTGTGCGACCTCTAGACATTCCATACACTCTTGGGGATATACTCGGGCAGTAAGTGGCAGATTGATATCTCTTGGTGAATCTTCTCGATTGTCATTCTCGAAACTGTTGGGGAACTGAGTGTGGAGCTGGTTGTAATGAATGCAGATGAGGATGGTTCCGACATGTAGCTTAAAACTCAAAGCAGGGACAGTTAGCATCCATACCCTGCGACTTGGCCGGGAGAGACCGAGCACGTATCGGCTTGTCTCGAGTGTATAGTGTCACCCTTCAGCAGAAATGAAAACTCTCTCTCTCTCCCGTCTCTCTCTCTCTCTCTCTCTCCCCTCTCCCTCTCTATCTCCCTCTCGCTCTCTCTCTCCCTCTCTCTCTCCCTCTCTCTCTCCCTCCCTCTCTCTCTCTCTCTCTCTCTCTCTCTCTCTCTCTCTCTCTCTCTATTAATGACACGTTTCAACGCCATTGTATCTTAGTGTAGACATAGACTGATACTCCGGCTGTCTGTGTGTTGTGTTTGCGTTTGCTAACGGCGACTTTCAGGCCACAGTATTTTCTGTTATTGGTTATCTGTGAGCGTCCACTTATTCAGCGCCGGCCTCTGTGGCTGAGGGTGACAGAACGTATTTCACAATCCTGCACACCGGGTTCGAAATCGCTGCATGCGATTAGGAGCATACCGCTTTGCGCCGATTTTTAACAATGTTAAGAGCGTCGGTCTTTCAGATAACAGCAGCATTCTGCTGAACGTAACATTTATTAGTAAATCACACACAGCCAAAGAATTTTGAGGTTGATTGCGATGTCATGTAAAGGACACACAGCTAGCTGTTTTTAAAACGTTTGAAGCGGCATAAAGCTTCTCGAAACACAGCTGCGGGCGATTTGGAAGCAGCTCGCCTTGCGCTGGTTTTTATATAATAGTATGAGTGCCGGTCGTTCAGAAAGCAATGGCACACTTAATGATTTTGCATATCCTTTACAGGACATCGCTGTCAACATCAGCATCTTTCAGCTGATTGTTGATTTCTTGGCAAGATTAGGCCCAGTAGTTTGTTGATTGTTGATTTCTTGGCAAGATTAGGCCCAGTAGTTTGTTGATTGTTGATTTCTTGGCAAGATTAGGCCCAGTAGTTTGCCATTGCTTTCTGAGCGACCGGCTCCATACTGTCATAAGTCACTGGCGCGACTCGAACCGCTTCCAGTTCTCGTGCGCTCACGTCAACCACAAGAGTATTCGGGGTTACGGAGAAAGCTGCTAACTCCTCGACCAGGGAGCCGGCAATGGCACACTACTGAACGTAATTTTGCCAAGACGAACAGCCAAAATAAAGCTGGGGTTATCAATAGCGGTCTGTATAGGACATTCAGCTAACTTTTAAAAAATCATATTCAGTGTGACCGTTTTCCCGCTGTTAGCTACACTTCATTTCTGCACACAGTCGCTGTCCTGTGGGGAAATAACTCGGCTGAGCGTACTTGTACCGTAACGGCGTGCGATTGGTTACAGTAATCATTAGAACTGTGCCGAAGTAAGTCACCTGTGCCGGATTGTTCGTCTGGGTGTAGTTGGATGTGGCCGGACTGTGTTGGCCAGAAGCAAGTGTGCGGCGGAATCGTGTAATCAATCCGGTAATGGTTTGTGCTGGAAGATACCCGTCGTTGGCCGTGAAGCGACGTTACTTGTATGTTTATATACACACACACTGGTCGGTGCGTGTGTGTCCCGTGTGTTTACATTTGCTGCGTATTACGCCTGACTAGCTGGCGTGTCTGAATGTTATGTGTGTGTGAGTGTGTGTATGCGCGTGTGTGAGTGTGTCTATGCGCGTGTGTGCGTGCGTGTGTGCGTGCGTATGAGTTCGCTTGCTATGAACTCGAGTGTAGTACACAGATACGACTACTACTAATTTAGTTTAGCCGACGGATCAACATCACGGCACACGGGTGTAACCCATAAGTGCTTCGTTATACTCCTAACTCAAGCCTGAGACCGGAGAATCTCAGCTCGGTGCACGAACTCCGTAGCACCGGCGATGATCATGAAATACTTTGGGTAGATTTTTAACTCGGAATTTTGCCCGGGCAGTGCCGTTAGGCTACTCTTTTTCGATTTCCAGCTGCCAAGGGAATTTTTACGTGCGCAACAATACACAGGCGTCCGATCTCACTACCCAGAGACCAGGGGAAATTTTGTTACTAGAAGTCCACATGAAAAAATCCCAGCCCTCATCGGGGCTTGAACCCGGGACCTCTAGTACTCGAGGCGGACACCATACCCCGAGACCACTCAGGCCCCCCCCCCCCCCGACCACTACTAGAATTAGCAACTACTAGTGGGTTCACTGACCTGAGTTTTACGCAAGGGTTAGCTTTCCTCACCAGTGTCTCCCCGCCATCAGGCGACCCGACTTCTGAGGTACTTGTAATTTACGTCCCCAAGTCAAGGGCGGCCGGGCCGGGCCCCGTGGCCAAGGTTTATGGCCGCGGTTCGTAACCCCGCTTATACGCGTTCTAAAAACAGCTGCGCACGATTTTGGCAGCAGACCGCGTTGCGTTGGGTTTTAACGAATTGGTTTGGGAGCACAATTAACCTTATAAACCATATCACAAAGCTTCTACTCAGAATCATAATGAGAAGAACCAACAAGAAAATAAAAATGGAAATTAGTGAAGAACAGTATGGATTTGTGGAAGGAAAGGGCACAAACAATGCAATTTATACATTACGGACACTAATAGAAAGGTCAATAGAGAAACAGAGAGACATATATTTGTGCTTCATAGATTATACTAAGGCATTTGATAAAGTAAAACATGATGAACTGATTAAAATGTTGGAAGATATCAACATTGATGGAAAAGATTTAAGAATAATAAAGAATGTTTATTGGAACCAAGTAGCAGCAATTAAAATGGGAAATAAAGAGGGTAGTTGCGAACAGATAAAGCTAGGAGTACGACAAGGGTGTGTCTTGTCACCAGATCTTTTCTCCCTGTGTAGCGAAGTAATAATGAGAGAGATCAAAGAGATGCCAGGAATTCTAGTTGGAGGTTATAATATAAATAATATACGCTATGCATATGACACAGTATTGGTGGCGGATAATTCAACAGACCTACAACAATTATTAGACGTTGTAGTAACAGAGAGTGCAAGGAAAGGGCTCTCCTTGAATATCAAGAAAACAGTAACAATGGTAATATCAAAGAAAATGGTGACACCAAAATGTGACATAGAAATAGAAGGGAAAATCCTTAACCAAGTTGATAATTTTAGATACCTAGGGGCATTTATAACATCAGATCGAAGATGTACAACAGAGATTAGGAGCAGAATAGGGCAGGCAAAAGCCGCATTTCAGAAAATGAAGAGTATCTTATGCAATAAGTCACTATCACTGAAGGTAAGAAAGAGAGTGCTGAAATGCTATGTAGAACCAGTTTTGCTGTATGGCAGTGAATCTTGGAATGTAAATTAACAAATTAAGAAGAAATTAGAAGCAACAGAGATGTGGTTCCTGAGACGAATGTTGCGAATTCCTTGGACTGCCAGAGTAACTAACGACGACTGCCTGAAACAGGCTAATGAAACTAGAACATTATATACAACAATAAGACAGAGACAAACAGCTTTCTTCGGTCATGTGATGAGAAGAGAGGCATTGGAGAACATCGTAACAATTGGAAAGATCGAGGGGAAGAGAGGCAGAGGTAGACCAAGAGAAGTGATGCTGGATGGATTGAGACGGTGGCATGGAGGAATATCAGCAGCAGAGTTGATCCAGAAAACCAAAGACCGAGATCTATGGAGAGCCATGAACGCCTACGCTAGCCGGCACGGCACTTGATGATGATGATGATGATGGTTTGGGAGCCGGTAGTTCAGAAAGCAATGGCAAACTGCTGAACGTAAACTTGTCAAGACATCAACAACAACAGTAAAATGCTGGTGTTGACAGGGATGTCCTGTAAAAAAGACATCGAAAAAAAAATTTACGGACGAGAAGGTAACTTTGAATTCCAGCTGACCGGCGTGTGTAATAAACCCTCAACCCCTCGGTCACCAGAGAAAGATTGATCGCGAGCGCATTACACCTTTCAGCCACGACGACCTCTGTGTTGTATAGCAAAGCTGGCTACTCTGGGATCGCAGTTACCTTTTCTCTGATTTACTTGTCTGCTAACCTTGTGGACCCGGGTTCAATCCCTTTTCCAGTTAGGATTTGTTTAATGTGGTAGCTCTGTGGAACCAGGTGGAGAAAGCAGTGGAACAGACTGAGCACCCACATGTGGAGAGGATGATATGGCAGGGTATCGGCAGTGGATCTGGGCGAATGTCAAAACACAGGGAAGACCAGGAGAACTTTTAATCAGATGACAGTTGAAATCATTAGTAGTATGCCTCTTTGCTGGCTGTTGAACGAGGGGACGGAGCGCTTATGGGACAATGTCCTGAGTGCAGTGATGTCGTTTCTTAGCTCAACTCAACTCAGCTCTGTGGCGAAGGGGTGACCAATGTGGAGTCGATCCAGCCTCAATGGTTGGGAAGACAGAGCTGTAGCTCTAAAGTCTGATGCATTGACATGTAGGTCGTCTGGATCATGATATGTAGGTCGTCTGGGTCCTGATATGTAGGTCGTCTGGGTCCTGATATGTAGGTCGTCTGGATCATGATATGTATGTCGTCTGGATCATGATATGTAGGTCGTCTGGGTCCTGATATGTAGGTCGTCTGGATCATGATATGTAGGTCGTCTGGGTCCTGATATGTAGGTCGTCTGGATCATGATATGTAGGTCGTCTGGGTCCTGATATGTAGGTCGTCTGGGTCCTGATATGTAGGTCGTCTGGGTCCTGACATGTAGGTCGTCTGGGTCCTGATATGTAGGTCGTCTGGGTCCTGACATGTAGGTCGTCTGGGTCCTGACATATAGGTCGTCTGTGTCCTGAAAGGGGTCTTGTCTCTGTCGGAGTGAGTCCTGACATGTATGTCGTCTGTGTCCTGAAAGGGGGCTTGTCTCTGTCGCTGTGGGTCCTGACATGTAGGTCGCCTGTGTCCTGAAAGGGGGCTTGTCTCTGTCGGAGTGAGTCCTGACATGTAGGTCGTCTGTGTCCTGAAAGGGGGCTTGTCTCTGTCGGAGTGAGTCCTGACATGTAGGTCGTCTGGGTCCTGATATGTAGGTCGTCTGGGTCCTGACATGTAGGTCGTCTGGGTCCTGATATGTAGGTCGTCTGGGTCCTGACATGTAGGTCGTCTGGGTCCTGACATATAGGTCGTCTGGGTCCTGATATGTAGGTCGTCTGGGTCCTGACATGTAGGTCGTCTGTGTCCTGGCATTTAGGTCGTCTGTGTCCTGAAAGGGGGCGTGTCTCTGTCGGATTGAGTCCTGACACATAGGTCGTCTGTGTCCTGAAAGGGGGCGTGTCTCTGTCGGATTGAGTCCTGACACATAGGTCGTCTGTGTCCTGAAAGGGGGCTTGTCTCTGTCGGATTGAGTCCTGACATGTAGGTCGTCTGTGTCCTGAAAGGGGGCTTGTCTCTGTCGGAGTGAGGTTGGTTTAAAACGTTAGTAAATAAAAATAAGTAGGTATGTGCTTTTGTTTTTAAAGTTGCATATCCTTTACAGGACATTGCAGTCAACACCCGCATTTTACTGCCGTTGTTGATGTCTTGACAAGTTTTACGTTCAGTAGTTTGCCATTGCTTTCTGAACGACCAGCTCCCATACCAACACGTTAAAACCAGCGAGACACGGTCTGCTGCCAAATCGGTCACCGCTATTTTTCGAACGCGGTTAAACGGCTTTACGAATCGTGTCCGCAACGCCATCGCCACGGAGTCCGGCACACGTATGTGTAACTCCTGAGAGACACTATTGAGAGACACTAAAGACATACCTTACAACGAACTGATTGCACAATTTCGGCTACACATTTCTTATTTGGCACCTTTCACAACTGAACAGCTTCGCCTTCCGGGCATGGAAAAGGATTTGTTTTAATCTCATCTCATCATCTCACCCTAGTAGCTTGCAGTGTCGACGTGAAGTATAAACAGTTTCCGTTGATGGGTTTCATGTATTGAGCATCCCATGGGCTCTGCTATTGCCTCTGTCCATCGGTTTACGTGGTCGGCCTCTTTTTTCTGTTAATTATACTTCATAATTTTTCTCCGAGCAGTATGAAAATCCCTTGCCGGATTGCTAGGCCAGTCGCAGGTTTCTGACAGAGATTTGTTTTAATGTTATTTCATCATCATCATCATCATCATCATCATCATCATCATCATCATCATCATCATCATCATCATCATCATCATCATCATCATCATCATCATCATCGTCATCATCTTCACCATCATCTTCCACTTTTGCCGTGAAGCGCCGTGGGGAGGAATAATTGGCGCTCCAGCGCCCGATGGGTGGCACTGGATAGTGTCATTCCGTGTGGTTGTACAATGTCTCTGATGTCGTCAATCCATTTTCTTCTTGGGCGTCCTCTTGCTCTCGTCGTAGATGATCTTTGATGTACAGTGATGGCAGTTGTTGGTGTTGCATTCTAACGACATGGCCAAACCACTTGATCTTCTGTCTTTCAATAAATGTGGCACAAGATGTTGACCCCACTGTCTGTCGGATAACATTTCTTACTCGGTCTCGGATTGTTAAGTGGGCAGCTCTCATTAGGCATCTCATTTCACATGTGTTGATTTTGCGAAAGTGTGATTTGGATAATAACCAAGTTTGAGATTGGTAGCATAGGGTTGGTGTGAATATGCTGTTTATTATCTGTCGTTTTGCTGACTTAGGTATGTTTGGATGTTTCAGTATGGGTGATAGTTGATATGTAAGTGCACTTACTTTTTGACATCTGATTTCGATTTATCTGTCCAGTGTGGCATCTTCTGTGACCATTCTTCCAAGATATTTGAATTATTTAACTTGTTTCAGAGATGTACCATTTATCTATATACTTAGTGGACCAGGATATCTGCTAACTTGCATTGCTTCGGTTTCAGCTGTATTTATACTCACATCCTATCTGCTACATGTTGAACTCAGATTATTAATATGATTTTGTAGTCTGCCCTCGTCGCTATAAAACAGACACTGATCGTTTGCAAATAGAAGTTCATTTATTGTATTTGGATCAGTTGTTTCATCCGAAGTAAAGAGTTCAAAATTTTCTGAATCTGTTCTGCCAAGGCTTGCTTCTTTCGATATTCTATTCATGTAGATATTAAAAAGCAAATGATATTAAATAGTTATTTAATTGTCTAATTTCACGTTTTTCTTTAACACTGTTTGGTGTGTTACTGAGGAAGATTACCATTGTAAGGTATGTACACTCTGTCTGTGTTTAGTATCTCTCATTTCTGCGCAGGAGTTACACCTACCACGGTACACCCCCCACCCTCTCTTCCTCCCCCATTTTCATATCCTGCTGCCGCCGTTACTTCTCTGATCTATTACTATTTTTAAAAGTTGCATATCCTTTACAGGACGCCGCAGTCAACTCCAGCATATTTTGGCTGTTTGTGATTTCTTCGCCCAAGTTTACATTCAATAGTTTGTTATTGCATTCTGAACGACCGGTATTTATACCATTGTTTGAAAACCATTGCAAGGCGGTCTGATGAGTTTGATACTTCTATTTGAGACTTCTATTTTTGCATCATCCCCGCGGAGATTGTTTTGCTGAGATGTCTAACCTCTTTCCAAGCTCTGAAACCAGTGGGGTGTGCACAGCTAGCCTTGCCATCCTTAAAACATTGGCCTGGGATTTGACAGGGGAGCCAGTCTGTTGCTGTACCGGACTTAAAGTCGCTTAAAGGTCAACAGGGTCGACTTCATTGCACCGGATTTTTATCCCATATGTTTATCCCGGACTGGGAAGAGATGCCCCAAGATCATTGCCAGTGTGACACCAGGTACTGGGACCTCAGCAGAAGTATTTGTGGGAGGTCAGGTGGCTGGCGTGATATTAGCCACATCAGCCATCAAGTGACGTTCGGTCAAGAAAACATGGGCCTAGCACTTTATATCCAGAATGTGAACGGACACGGAAAATCCTACCTCTAATGATTCTTGGTCACTGGGCGAGAGGAGAGTGTGCTGGCCAGTGGCGCTCCACGGAGTACGATCATGTGATGAAGATAATGACCTTGTAACTTGGAGGATAGAATGTGCGGCGGCGGCCTGGTTCTTGTTTTGTAAACCCACACACATTCTCTCTCTCTCTCTCTCTCTCTCTCTCTCTCTCTCTCTCTCTCTCTCTCTCTCTCTCTCTCTCTCTCTCTCTCTCCTTTTCATTTTGTCTCACTCACATACCCCTTTCTCTCTCATGCTCTCATCTCTGACTATTCCTGAAAGAAAGAACCTTTTCTTCCGCCAATGAAAATGCTACACAGGATTAATTTTAAATGGATTCCTCTCTTCTCATCTGCAGTTATGTGCTTGGCAGTAACTCAGCAACACCAATACACACTTTTGTAGTTCAGAGGTTGCTTTGGATGATACCTCTGTTTGTGCTGAAGGGACGTTAACCACACGTTACAACAGCTGTATGCGGCCACTGTTTACATACAAGTCACAGAGTTGTTTCGCAGCATCAGAAGTCAAAACACATAACCACTTGTACACCCACTGGCCAGATTTCTGTAGGATGTAGGCTAGCACAAGGTAGGTGGCAGAAAGGAAGTCTGATATTCTGGGGAAATCCTTATCTCCACCTGAATAATAATAAGAGAAATAAAGTAATTGGTTGCGATTGACACTTATATAATACATTGTTGTAACACAGTGGATCCCCTCAGATTATAGTATAACTGGAAATGAAGCGGCTGACAGATTGGCAAAGGAAGGTGGAAGAATACTGCAGCCTGATATAGACATGATCTATGATGAAACCAAGAGATTTATAAGAAGGAATTATAGAACCAAGTGGGAATCAGAGCTTTAAGGCCACTAGAAAGATGGTGCATATTACAAACGGCACCAAAGAGAATAAGTAACAATCTTCAGACTCTGCACAGGACACAACAGGCCGAAATACCACATGTTTAATCAACTAAAAATAGAAAATACTGATGGCTGCAATTGTGGGATTAATAAAATGACAGCTATACATTTGTGTCCAACATATGCAGAACAGAGAAACATATTTTGGCCTACACCCTCTCCATTTGAAGACAACACTCTATGGAAATGTCAAAATGCTCAAGTTGACTGCTGCTTTCTTTAAATATATTCATATTGAAGTCTGAAGGTATACAAAGAAGAAGAAGATGAAGAAGAAGACACAATTTAGATGAAGAAGGGACTAGTATGTTGGTTTGCCAGCTGGTGTTGGAATCCTCTTTGAGGCAGGGATTTGTTCATTAACCTTTGCTTCTAGGTCACTCCAGCATAAAATAGCTACCAGGAAATTACTGGGGAGTAAAGTTGGAGGCTTTTATATCCACCACATCAGCCACTGAGTGACAGTTGGTCTACAAATACGGGACAAGCACCATATACCCAATATGCCTCAAGGCATGAAAAGGGGTCCTTTTTGTTGTTAACTTGCACACAAGAGGTCCTGTTTTTCAAAATTTTCTGAGATAGCTAGTTATTTCATCTGTCTACCCACACAGGGTCAACAAAATAGTGGGAGACCTAAAAATATAGGGTGAAGAGAATTACAGAGAGGAATAATATGTGGGAGGGCATGGAGGGAGCTGCAGGAGATAGCAACAGATAGGATGGCTTGGCCTGGTTTGGTTGAGGGACTATGCCTCAATTTGGAATCAAAGGCAAAATAAGGAGATCCATAAGATCAGGTGGATATGGGATATTAATATACACCAATGGTTCTTGTAAAGGATCTCTAGCCTTGAGCCAGAGGCAGAGACCGCAAGATCTTAGTCACTCCTCTCCTACGATTAAGAAGATAGACCCAATGCTTGTATCTCAGGAGCCTAGAAAATCGTATTTCGACTGTGCCTCGGACATGTACACTAAGTGTCTTTACTTATATTTTTATCCAGAGGATGGAAAAGATCAGAGATGACGGTATGTGCTTCCGACTCAAGTATTCCAGGTTCATCTCATCGTGTTGACTGTCTAGATTTTCAAAAATATTAGAAAAATGATGGCATATACCCCTCTGATCCTGGGGTAGTGGATCAGATATCTAGTCTTCTCAAGGGAGATCAGCATGGTTAAAAGGCTAAGAATGCTCACTCTTTGACTTCCAGTGTGTTAATGACGAGGTCAAGGGTTAATCCCCTGCACCGGTCAGTTTGACTAAAATGTTGATTTCTCATCTTTGACTTGAGGACATAAATTATAATTACTTCAGAAGCCAGAGTGAGTTTGCCTGATGGCAAGGGACACTGGTAATAGGGAAAGCTAGTCCGCACGCAAAAATCAAAGCAAGCAAACACATTTAAAAAAATTAATAATGTCTTCTCAGGCAAGAGGGTAACACTCAGAGCACCCATATGCATGTCGCACAGGTTAAAAATTTCTCAGCAGTTGGAAATAACAAAAAGCAGACTGAATAGACCGCTGTCCAAGCAGTTTCAACATCTGAAAAACACAATGCATGTCATGTGTGATCCTACTACACACACATCTGGACCCTCACCAGTGTTTGGAGTTTGTGTACTGTGCTGAGATTCTCCTTGTGTGATCTGTGGGAGGAGACTGGAGCACTTATGAAAGTCAGTGTGTGTAGTGAAAATGATTCTTTAAAAACCAAACCAAGCTTATCTTTTTTATTTAATTGATTTATTATTTATAAATATGGCCTGACTTTACTCATTTCCCATTCACAGCTACAGACGGGATCCGAGAACTAGCAGCCAGGATACTGGCATGTGGCCCTGGTACAGCCTGCCCAGGTGTTTGTGGTGGCGAAATCAACACAATGAGAAGGACTGCAAAGAATGGATGCAACTTAGAACTGTCCCAGCTCTACCAGATGTGGCCTCTTCTGCCGTTGGTACTGCTGGTGTTTCTGTCACCTCTGATTATGGTGCTTGGTAAAGAGAGTGCTGAAAGGTGTCGCATCAACGCTCTTGGTAATTGCTGTTGAATTTATGTTTATATTTGAAAAATTTAATATAAATTTAGTATTTCCTTTGAATAAAGGAGTCTGATAATAGAAAAAAACAGATACTGAAAATAGTCAGCAAACCATTCTAGACAAAGTGGTAATTGACAGTGTGAAAAACGGATTATGATTAAACTTTAGCAAAACTGCAAGAGGAAATAATGAACAGATAAACTTGTAGGCTTTGTTGCTGTGGGGAGCAGATGAGCAATGGACCGGGCTGACATCCCGAATGATGCTCTCATGGAGGTAGACCGAGTAAATGACTCAAGGGATGGATGTGATTCTGCAACTTTGACCAGACTGCGGGAACATGAAGATAAATGGGTTCAAGCTAGAATAGAGTTCCATGTGGGAAGCCAAAGAAAAGTAGTCAACTAAAACAGAACTGGTGTCGTCAGTCGCTACACGCTGAGGGAGATACTGAGGAGAGGATCGGAGTACTTATGAACTAATAGTTCGATGTGCAATGAGGATGATCTGTTGACTAACTAACTAAGTAACTAAAACCAAATTCATGGAAGTTTCTAAGAAAGCACACATGCCAGTATGCTTTATATGTAGTAAAGACATACAAATAACACAGGTACATCATTTTCAGTAGCTAGGCTATATAGTGATCACTGAAGGAAGATGTGACACGAAGATTAAGAATAAAATCCTCATAATTGGACTAATTTTTGTGTGTGGATTAGCTTTCCCTATTACAAGCATCCCTTGCCATCAGGCGAATCCACCCCAACTTCAGAGGTACTTGTTATTTACATCCCTAAGTCAATGATGAGAAGTCAACATTTTAGTCCAACTGACCAGTGTAGGGGTTGAACCCACTACCTTGGCATCAGCACTCCGGAAGTTTACAAACAAGCACTCTTATCCATTCGGCAATGCTGACCTCCATATTTGACATTATTATATTCAACAAACAATAAACAAGTGCTCAAATATGCTGAGGTTTCCGCCATTAGATGTTTAACACCAGTGTTGTGCAGACAGACAGAATTTATAGTGAATCTGCGGTTACCATGGGGAATAACAAATGCTTCACATTCAAACAGTATCAGTGACTATATGTGTGTTATGTGTGTCAGCCAAAGTATGATATATAACTGCAGTCTGTACCTGAAGAGATGCAGTGAAATGTTTTTGTGTTGTGTATATCAGCCAAAATATGATAGATAACTGCAGTTTGTACCTGAAGAGGTGCAGTGAAATATGCCAGGCATTAAATTGTGCAACCTTTTGTTTATGATTTATGTGTTGAAATTCACTAAGGGAATACTTTGTTTTTAATCTTCCTAACTGGTTGACTTTCTGCTGCATGCCACAGTTTCTTGCAGCAGCATTTGGTTGTCTGTGCTTCAGTCTCACATCATGGCTTCTTGTGTATTCTCCGTCTATACAGGCCAGTACCCCCAGCAAGCCCACTACTTCTACTACAATGGACAGGACATGCCCATCATTATCGAGGACAGCAACCGCATCTCCAATCGCATCACTAACAGAATCTTGAAGATCCTGCTTGAGGTATTGTATCAGTTCTCAGCACTGACATACTTAACAAAGTTTTACTATTATTTTCTGTCACTGGTGGAGGAAACTTGCTAGCAGCAGGCTCTGGAACTTCTATAAACCCTCCGGATGCCTAAATGGGAGACAACAACAACAACACTGGTGCAACAATCATTAAACAGTATTAAGAACCAGTGACATAATACAAGCAAACAAGTTAAAGTAAAATTGTTGAGAACATGCATCATATGGATGTGAGTCATGCACAATTTCACAATCACAAAAATAGTAAAACTGAGCTTAAATGTTACAGAAAAGTTCTGAGAATATCATGGGCCGCGAAGAAGACAAATATTGACATTCTGCAAGATCTAAACATCAAAGACAACTGGCAGTTAAACATTGTGATGTCTTGACAGTTAAACAGTGTGATGTCTTGACAGTTAAACATATGATGTCTTGACAGTTAACAGTATGATGTCTTGACAGTTAAGCAGTATGATGTCTTGGCAGTTAAGCAGTATGATTCTTGACAGTTAAGCAGTATGATGTCTTGACAGTTAAGCAGTATGATGTCTTGACAGTTAAACAGTATGATGTCTTGACAGTTAAACAGTATGATGTCTTGACAGTTAAGCAGTATGATGTCTTGACAGTTAAACAGTATGATGTCTGGACAGTTAAACAGTATGATGTCTTGACAGTTAAACAGTATAATGTCTTGACAGTTAAACAGTATGATGTCTTGACAGTTAAACAGTATGATGTCTTGACAGTTAAGCAGTATGATGTCTTGACAGTTAAACAGTATGATGTCTGGACAGTTAAACAGTATGATGTCTTGACAGTTAAACAGTATAATGTCTTGACAGTTAAACAGTATGATGTCTTGACAGTTAAACAGTATGATGTCTTGACAGTTAAGCAGTATGATGTCTTGACAGTTAAGCAGTATGATGTCTGGACAGTTAAACACTATGATGTCTGGACAGTTAAACAGTTTGATGTCTGGACAGTTAAACAGTGTGTTGTCTGGACAGTTAAACAGTATGATGTCTGGACAGTTAAGCAGTGTGATGTCTGGACTGTTAAGCAGTATGTTGTCTGGACAGTTAAGCAGTGTGTTGTCTGGACAGTTAAACAGTACGATGTCTGGACAGTTAAACAGTACGATGTCTGGACAGTTAAACAGTACGATGTCTGAACAGTTAAACGGTATGACGTCTGGACAGTTAAATGGTATGACGTCTGGACAGTTAAACATATGGTATCTTGACAGTTAAACAGTATGCTGTCTGGATAGTTAAACAGTATGATGTCTGGACAGTTAAACAGTATGATGTCTCCGCAGCTGAAAATACTTTGGCCACATTAAACATTGCATTGGCTTGGAAAGAACAGTCATGAAAAGCAATGTTTCTGGAAGAAGAAGCGGGTTGACCAGCAAGAAAGAACAGTCATGAAAAGCAATGTTTTTGGAAGTAGAAGTGGGTTGACCAGCAAGAAACAACAGTCATGAAAAGCAAAGTTTCTGGAAGTAGAAGCGGGTTGACCAGCAAGAAAGAACAGTCATGAAAAGCAATATATTACTGGAAGTAGAAGCGGGTTGACCAGCAAGAAACAACAGTCATGAAAAGCAATGTTACTGGAAGAAGAAGCGGGTTGACCAGAGCAAGAAGATGGAAACAGGACATTGAAGACACCTTGTGCATGAGGCTTCGCAAGGCAGCAGAAATGGTCAGAGATTGAGACACTGTTCGGCTGGCTGTGACAAGAGCACTGTTCTGCTGTATGATGATATGGACAACACTAGAAGTATTATCATTTCTCTGTATTAGTGGAATCTATGTGACACAGAGATTGAAAAAATAATCTTCATATCCAATGATTGTACTATGTAGTGCAAATAACAGCTTAGATAAAGAGGCTTCTACAGTATCAGTTTTCATCACTGATAAAATAATGAAAGTGTTACTCTTATTTGTCATTACTACTGCAACAGTAAAGCTTGGTGGCTGTACTATTACATAAAAGGTTTAAAGTCAACAGGGTCGATTTCATTGCACTAGATTTACACCATTTGGCCCAGGCTCTCTCTGCAGAAAGGCAAGCTGCTTGCCAAAGAACCCTAGCGATGACCCCATATTTGTGGTCTGAATGATGCAGTCTGAAAAACTAACCCTTTACCTTCAGAGCTCGAGACAGATGGCTTAACCACTTCATCAAAGATACTTTTTAAAACAATACATTCCCGAAAACAGATTAAATAAGGACCTAAGGATTGCTTTCAAACCATCCACAAGCCCTCAGACTCAGATCTGCCAACTCAGCTATCACGAGATTTCTATTACATATGAAAGTACAGTGATTAAAAACTCTGCCGAGGAGCAAGCAAGACTGAAGACTTCTGATCATCAGAAGAACTTTCCCTTCACAAAATGTTTTGACTCTTTACTTTCCTTACACTCTCTGGGCCCAGGCCCACCCAGGTCATGACTCCTGGTGTGTTTCTCCTGCTGTGAATTTATTCCTCACTTCAAGGTGTGCAAGTTGTTTTCCTACAGATGCCCATTTGTGAGACAAGTGGGGAGAATATTTTCCTAGGCAGTCACAATGAAATAAGTAAATGTAGCAGTATTTTTACATGTCGTTATAAATTCCTCTACACTATCTTCCCTGCTTTCTCCCATGGGCATATATTTGAATGATGTTTATGTTAAAAGGTCTGCCGATTAATTTTACCATTAAAACCCTATCTGACACTGCCCAATATCCTTTCACAGGTTTTTGATATTTTCAGATCCAAGTTAACTGCTACACCTCTTTGCCTTTCCTCTCCTCCAGAATATATAATAAGATCACTAGTAAAATAGTGCAACAATACAAATAACAACACTAGTAAAATACCAGAGCAGTGCAAATAACACATCATCTCATCTCATTTAGTTCCTCTTGTAACTTGCGGTGTCGAGGTGAAGCATAAACAGGGGGAGAGTGCCCATTTATGGACTTCATTTAGTAAGATTCCCATGGACTCTGTTATTCCCTCTGTCCATCATTTACATGGTCAGCCTCTTCTTCTTGTTCCAATTGGTCTGTACATCATTGCTTGTTGTCAATTGGTAAAGAATCAATGTTATTGCACGTGGGACAAGCACAGAAGCACTCAGTCCCTCCCAGCAGTTGGTAGCCTAGTTATGTGGGAAATATTAACCGTATGCTATGATTATTATAAAGAATCAATCTCATTGCAAGTGCGACAAGCACAGAGGCACTCAGTCCCTCCCAGCATATGTCAAAAGGTGTGGATTCTCTTCATGTCTAGACAATGTTGCATCATGACATGAACAGTATCAACACATAATCGATGAATTTTGCTAGAGAATGGGAGATGTGGGAAGCATGATCAGTCACTAGTCGGCAAATCATTTATTGATGACTAGCTGACCGGCCCGGCTTCACCCAGCCCCTGGCGAGTGTCTGTCTGTCTGGTCTGCCTGTCTGGTCTGTCTGTCTGTCTGCCTGTCTGGTCTGTCTGGTCGGTCTGTCTGTCCTGTCCTGGTCTGTCCTGTCTGGTCTGTTTGTCCTGTCTGTCTGGTCTGTCTTGTCTTGTCTGTCTGGTCTGTCTGTCTGTCTGTCTGGTCTGTTTGTCCTGTCTGTCTGGTCTGGTCTGTCCTGTCTGTCTGTCTGTCTGTCTGTCCAGAAACTGTAGACGTTTGAATTCAAATGGCATATCTGCTGGAATCATTGGGATGCGAGGCACCAGTACATCTTCTCCTTTAAATTTCACACTTAAAATTGTAGCTTCGATGATATTGTGGAGTTAGAAAATTTTCTCGTATCTATAATAGATCCATTATTTTTTTATTTTAAAACTTTGAAGATCCCTTAAAGTTTATCACTTTGTTTATAACTCACGTGACTGTAGATAACTTCTTTAAACATTTGATCAAACTTAAGAAAAATACAACAATTATTTAAATTACATAATTTAGCAATGCTACTAAAAGTAATGTCCCTTGATGTAACTTTTCTTAAGTTAAGTCCCCTTGCAATATTTTAATTAATGTTAATTTATTACGTAAATAACTGTTTGTAAACTAACAAACTATGCCAGTTGGCTGCCTGGGAATGAGAAGAACATCTGTAGAAAATTTCATCTCAATCGGATGGACCGTTCGCGAACGCATAAAGGACACACACACAAAGACACAAACATTCTCTTGTATATATATATAGATATTGATGATGATACGCATGCATTGTTTATTATACTGACAGAATATCGGTGGGTATGCCTGGGTTGAGATACAGCACTGCCAGATCTATGACAACCAGAACATCACCGCTCTGTTAGATAGAGTTTCTGGACGCACATCTTCCAGGTATGTCCCTTGTCAGTTTATTGCTTGTTTATGTACAACTTTGCTTTGTGAATAGTAAATTGATCCCTTGTATGCTTGATAGACTATTCTGTTTAAATAGTAAATTGATATTATCTCTTGCATGCTTGAATGACTATTATTTTTAAATTGTAAATTTATATTTGTATGTGTTTTAATGAGTGTCCTTTTAAATAGCAAACTGATTATTGATTGTGTTTGAATGATTGTTCTGTTTATAAAAAGTAAATTGATCTTTATGTGTGTTTGACTGATCTTTTCAAGTAGTAAATATATTGTTTGTATGTGTTGAAATTACTGTTCTTTTTACATAGTAAATGAATTGTTGTATGCATCTGAATGACTTCAAAAAAATGTTGCATGTCCTGTGCAGGACATAATAATAACCTCAGGTTGAATTTCTAGACATTTTTACATTCAGTAGTGTGCATTTGCTTTCTGAATGAGAAGTCAGTGTTTCAGGCGAACTGACTGGTATAGGAAATGAACCCACTACCTTGCCATCAGCACACAGGAAGTCTAAGAGCGAGCACTCTTAACCTTTCAGCCATTCTGATTTCTTCTGAAGGACTGTTCTTGTTAAATAGTCAATTGGTGTTTGTATATGTTTGAATGATTCTTCTTTTTTTAGATTTGAGCTGTGATTGTGTTTGAATGACTTATCTTTTTATACATAGAAAATTTATTTGTGAATGTGTTTTTGATGATTGTTCTTTATATAAATAGTAAATTGATCTGTGAATGTGTTTGAATGACTGTTTTTGTTTTATAAATAGTAAATTTATCTGTTAATGTGTTTGAATGACTGTTCTTTTTATAAATATTAAATTGATCTATGAATGCCTGTTATTTATATAAATAGTCAATTGAACTGTGAATGTGTTTGAATGAGTTTGAATGACTGTTCTTTTTAAAGAGAAAATTTATTTGTTAAATTGTGTTTTCTCTTTAATAATATCATATTGATCAATTGTGTTTCAAAGACAGTTCTGTGTGATTGATAAAATGATTATTAGTATATTGGAGTCGCATGCAATTTGCAGTTTGCTGATATTGATCTGTTTGCTGGAGGTCCCAATGCACATGACACAATCCGTGCTGACTCTTCCTCAACATCCATCCATCCATCATGTGCCATGCCGATAAGCTTGGGCGGTCATGTTCTGCCATCTCACTCGATCACCAGAGTCGTGGATCAGCTCAGTGTTCCTGTCTCGACCATGCCACGTGACCAAATCATTCAGGTATTTACTTCTCGGTCTTCCCCTTGGTCTCTTCCCTTCGATCTTGCCAGTCATCACCAAGTTCTCCAAGTCATTACTTCTCATCACATGCCCAAAATATTTTGACTGTCTACGTCTAATGTCTCTAATCAGTGTACAATCTTCATTTGTTTCTTGAAGGACTTGTTCTTCCTCAACATGGTAGACCGATATACCAGAGATGACATTTTGCCTTGTGGATCACCTGGAGCAGCCAAGGAAAAGATTGGGGTGAATAAAACTATAGTATAGAGACAGGAGAGGAGAAACAACTGGTTGAATCGGGAGAAGCGAAAGAGGGAAATAATGCCTCCAGTTAGACTAGATCAAGCTGTGCTGAGTGTTCAGACCTTGTTAACAAGTCTATTGGCCTTATTTCCCATGAGGTCACAGTGACTAGGAACGAACTGTAATGTGATTCTGATGGAGTAAGATGCTGTGAAGTTGTGGATTGTTCTTCCTATTAGAGACATCTATACTTTCATATGAAGTGTTCAGTTAGTTGCATGTTCTTTACAGGATGTTGCAATCAACCCCCAAATATATTGGCTGTTTATAATTTACTAGGCAATTGTTATGCTCAGCACTTTGCCATTGTTTTCTGAATTGCAGATGCCTCATACCACCAGAATCAGTGCAAAGAGATCTCCTTCCAAATAGCCCATGGCTGATGTGGAACCATATGAAGTGTGCTAAGCAATATTAACAGTTCATTTGTTTTCACCAATGAGATATTATAATATTATAACCGCTGTTGTTTCATTGGTAGACACTGCCAGCTCCCACAGCCTAAGCTTGGGTCAGTCCCAGATACAATGGTCAACCTGGAGACATGGATGGTGGCGGGTTTCAACAAGGCACCGTGGCTGGACACTGGAGAGTTGATAGATGCTGGACCTTTGGGACCTCAGGGAAGGTAAATTTGTTCCATCCTCTTCTATCCTCCGGGGCAGGGCCATGCCGTGCTATGGTACAGAAAGACGGCCACATCAGGCGGCACCTTAAGGGGGCAGCATAAGCAGCGAAAAGCAGCGAAATAAAATTACAATTTGAACCATTCAATAATTAAAAATCTTTAAGGGGTGGCATTTCGAAAAAAAAAAAAAGCATTTAAGGGGCGACATTTCGAAGACTTGCATCTTACTGAGAAAATCTACAGCACAGCCCTGCTGAGGGGTGGAGATGAAACTTTTGTGTTAGTTCAGGAACGTAGAATTACATATACCCCGGGAAGGTTAACCCAGTCAACAAATGCCCACAGAAGTCGGATGTGTCGGCCTAATGGCGCAAGAACACAGCTCTGCTGTAAACAGGCACAACGCAATCACGTCCGAAAAAAAAAAACTCCGGATGAACGCAGAAGAAGAATTACATATACTCTGTTAGCTTTAGTATGTTTTTTTTTTTTTTTTGCGGTCGCTCGCTTTGAACTCAAGCGTAGTCCAAAACACTTCTAGTAGTGATGGACTGAATTTTCGCTTGTGGATTAGCTTTCCTTATTAACAATGACCCTCGCCATCAGGCGAACTCACTCCGACTTCAGAGGTACTTGTAATTTACGTCTCCAAGTCAAGGACGAGAGGTCAACATTTTAGTCCAACTGTTCGGTGTAGGGGTATGAACCCCTTACCTCGGCATCAGCACACCAGATGTTTAAGAACATGTGTTCTTATCCATTGTTTCTTGCTGACCTCCGCTTTAGTATGTTGAGCAACGTCAGTGTAGCTTTTATTTTCAGTGTGAACACACCACAGAGATGGAAGGAGAGAGAGGGGAAAGGGTGTGGGGAAGTTTGATGTGGTTTCTTCCACATATGGTTTCTTTCATCTATAGTCAACTTTCCTGAGTTTAATTGTTTATATTTATAATAATTAATGCTGGAAAAAGTTAAACACTTTATTTAAGCTGTTATTTTTTCATTATAGGATGGGCTGGTACCTTCCAACTTCTATAGTTGAAGAGTTCTGGGAAAAAAATCAAGTCATGGTAGATCACTGGAGAACACTGCTTATTCCAAGAGTTACCCGCCGCTTCTCCTGGTGGGGGAGAACAGAATTGGAGCAGATCAAGACAAATTACAAGTACAAAGCTTACAAGAGTCCAAAATGTCAAGAAAATAATCGAGGCTTCAGACGAAACTGTGCCACTCTCTTTGCTGCATTTTATGGTAATAAAGGTTTTGTTATTATTCTCTCATATTTGTAATTGTAATACAAAGAGGCTTCAAATTAAAACCTTAAATGGGTTATAGAAATAACCATGCCATTGTTTTGTAACTTATCAACATTGTTGTTAAGTATGTTAAGAGTGTTGCACGTGACATAACAGTGCAGACAATCACGGTGATGTCATAAGGACGGTTTAAAGATGATTGCCCCTTTTCTGATTGGCATCAAAGAGGAGCAGCGTTCTGTTATCCATTTGTTTATCAATGAAGGGGTGAAATCTGTAGAAATTCATTAGCGAACGAAGGTCCAGTATGGTGATGCATGCCTGTCAGTCCAGCAAGTGTATGAGTGGAGTAGGAAGTTTCATAACGGTGTGACTTCTGTGACAGACTTTTCTGACTGAAGAAGAGGTACAGCACACGCAACCAAGAGAACTTTTTTCTACAGGAATCCAAGCACTCTATCAGCACTGGAAGACTTGCATTGAATGCAGTGGTGACTACATCAAAAAATGATACATACAGTATCTTACATCTAATGTATTTTCAGCATTCCTGCTTGGTGGTCCCTTTTCATGCAAGGTGGAAAACTCAAAACTCATAATGCTTAACCACAGACAAGGGCCAGAAAAACATGTGCATTTGCTTTCGGTGGAAATGTAAACAATATAAAATAACACACAGTAATGCAGCTTTACAGAACACAATTATGAAAAACACATTTTGCTGCAACTAGCCTTCATCATTAAACAAATACATACACAAAACACAACATATAATCATGGAGTAGTCTTTTGATAGAAAGAAAAGACGAGGCAACACGAGACAAGGATTCATATTTATTAGGACTGGTAGGTTGGGAATCCTGTGGCTTAAAGGTTGCGGTGTCCACCTCAGGCTCAGAAGGTATGAGGTTGGATCTCAGTATAGAGCTGGGAATTGTCCCCGAGATTCATCATCATCATGTGCCATGCTGATAAGCGGGGAGTCATGTTTCGCTATCTCACGCAAACACCAGAGTCGTGGATCAGCTCTGGGGGACACCTGTGCAAGTTAAGCACGCTAAAAATCCCACGACATTTGGAAGTCACAAAGAGTAGGCTATAAGGTCACCGTCCTGTCAAAATTGTTAGGAAAGAAAACCTACCCATGGGTAGATAAAGTCTGTGACCTTGGATGGAATCTGTCTAGAGGAAGCAGACCTGACACTAATATACGCTGACCTCTGAGGTGCATAACTAGAGGTCACTCACTTCTCTTGATAGAGGAGCGAAGGAGGAGGAGAAGAATCTTCTGGATAATTGTTTTGTAACTCTGAAGTCCAGTGCATTGATGTTCAGACCATCGAAGCCCTGAAAAGGACCTGCATTTATTGGAGTGAGGTTGATGTAGTGACGTCCTAACCCACCCTCCACAGAGTATTATCTATGACTGGCACCTGGCCACCTTGATAGATGATAGTTTGTAAAATGGAGTTATAGCTCTCATAACACAAAGCCTGGGAGGTATTTAGAGACCATGTGTTGCCCATGCAGCATGATCCCTCTCTCTGCCTGCGTAGGTTACTCCAGAGGAAAGGTGACACCAATACGTCTGGAATCAGACAAGCTGCAGAAGCTGCCAGATCCAAAGCTATGCTCTAACTGTCCGCCTGTCTGAGCTTCCATTATAGACTTGTTGCCGACCAAGGCTAAGGACACCAAGTCTCCATCTCCACAGGGTTGTGTTCCCGAGCTCCCCTTCCCATCACCAAGCCCAGAAATCAGCGGGGTGTGAAAGTCTGGTACTGGAACCTCACATGTGTAGAGAGGCAAGCTGGGGTATAAGCAGATCATGACTCAACATGGTACATTTGCACTGGCTGGGATTACATCTATATAGGTGCTGTTTCCTCCACGGGTTTGAGATATTTCATTGTCAACAGACATTTGGAGAGACCACATGGAACCAGAAGAAGCTGCCGACCATGTAAAATAAACGATGGACAGAGGGAATAACAGAGTCCATGGGAGTCTCAATATATGAAACCCGTAAATAGGCATTTTCCCACTGTTTATGCTTCACCTCGACACTGCAAGGTACAAAAGGAACAAGATGAAATTATGATTGTCCCACAGGGAGATTATTAATAGTAAATCTTCAATTTTAAGTAGCTGCAACTAGTACCATTAGTGGTAGGACTCTTATTTGGTTGTTGAGCATGTATGGGAATGTCCCGAGTGCTGTGAAGTCAGTTCTGGACTCAACGTAACTTTAAGTAGCCTGCATAAATGTATATAATACATTTTTTTTAAATATAAGATAAAAGAGTATCAAAATTATATTTTCATGCAGGAAGGAATGCTGAAATTCTCCAGTCACAAATTGATAGCCTGAACCTATATGTGGACATTGTATGGCTGGAGGACCATCTGACCCAGTTTGTGAACGATATGGTGAACACGAGTCAGCCAGTGATCTTCTTCAGCTGGCATCCGGACACCCTGATAGCCTCAGGTCACTTCACCAGGATGAACTTTCCAGAAACCCACACACAACATAAAGATGTGAGTACTTCCTGCCCACTTGTTTGTGTGAGTGTTTGTTATGTTGATGATGGTAGCACTGTGTCCGTTCCGTAATATATTTTTATGAGAAATGTGACCTATTTAGTTACAGTGAATTGTTGTACAAAGTCTTGAATAGTTGTACAAAGTCTATCATTCCTGTATATCATTATCAGGAAGCCACGGTAACGTAAACAGTTAAAGACTTTCCTGCTGATCTAGTGGCCATGGGTTCGATCCGCAGCTGTGTGGATGTTTAAAATCTGACCCAGCCTAAACTGGAGACCAAGAATGTCTTGGGAAGTAACAAAAAACATGTAATTCAGTTTTTAAAAAAAAGTTAACAAAAAAGTAAAAAAAATATTTTTAAAAAGTAAAAGTAAAAAAAAAAAAAAGTAAAATTAAAAAATGTACAAAATGTAAAAAAAAAAGTAAACAAATCATAATTAATAAAATGTGACCTATTTAGTCACAGTCAATAGTTGTACGAAGTCTTGAATAGTTGTACGAAATCTGTCATTCATTTATATCATTATCAGGAAGCCACGGTAACGTAAACAGTTAGAGACTTTCCTGCTGACCTAGTGGCCGGCCATGAGTTTGATCCGCAGCTGTGTGGATTCGGATGTTTAAAAAATGACCCAGCCTAAACTGGGTACCAAGAATGTCTTGGGAAGTTAAAAAGAAATGTAAAAAAGTATTTTTTTTAAAAAGTAAAAGTGAAAAAAAAAAGTAAAAATTTACCAAGTGTAAAAATGTAAAAAAGTTTTTTTTTTTTAAATTTTACAAATGTCACCTATTTAGTCATAGTGAATAGTTGTACGAAGTCTGTTGTTCATTTATATCATTACCAGGAAGCCACAGTAGTGTAAAAAGTTAGAGACTTTCCTGCTGACCTAGTGGCCATGAGTTCGATCCGCAGTTGTGTGGATTCAGTTTTTAAAAAATGACCTAGCCTTAAAGAGACTGACCACTGCCTGCCAGTTGGTTTATAAAAACATGGGTCCAGCACCACATGTCCAGCATGCCTTAACCCTTTACCAGGCAGACGTTTGTCTGTTTTGTAGCCCTGAACGAGCAAGAAGAATTTTGAGGTTCTGTAAAATTTAGGATTACGTTAGTAAAATCATCACATACAAGGTGTTAGTCAACCGATTTTACTTAAATAAAAAACGAAATGAAGTAAAAAGCATTTAGAGTATTTTATTCACGTGAATAATCCCGGTAATCCACACATGAACACAAATATTTACAAAATACAACATATTGTTTGTGATTGTCAGTCATTTATATGGCAATTTACAAACACATTTTCAGAATCAGAATCACCATATTTAAAGTCTGACTCACGACTGCTAACGCAAAGTAACACTGATCACTGATATCTAGCTCTGATCTGTCAAATTCGTGCACGTAAATGTCACTTAAATTGAACCCAGCGAAATCTCTACTATCACTTGAAGAATCATCGAAATCCATTTTGAGATACAAAGCTTAAAACCCCCAAAAACTATTTTAAAAATCCGTTCAAATTCAAAGTACATGCTTGCGAATGGCGGCCACGTTGTCAAGTTATCAGCGAAACCAAAAGTAGACAATCGGAAGTCTCGGAAAGCCGAGAGATCGCGTTTTTACAATGCATAATAGTCACGGGCGATTTGGGATGGTTTGTCCGTCCAGGGATAAAGACGCATTCGCACAATTTGCCCGGTAAAGGGTTAAGGCGTGTAAAAGGCTTCTGTCGTATGATCGTTATCATTATTACCTGGCATAGGCATCTATGCAGATCTCAGTCCTTGATGTCCTGAATCCACAAAGCCACCATCCCAGTACATCCAGTATCATTTCTCTTGGTCTGCCCCAGATTCTTCTATCCCTGATCTTTGCATTCATCACGATGTGTCTCAAAGCCTCTTTTTGGATTGCAAGACCACAGAACACTGTTTTCCTGATTCTCATATTTGTATGTAATGTTCTACTTTTATTAAACTTTCCCAGGCACTCAGTTATCCTGGCAGTCCAAGGTAGTCACAACATGTGAAACTATGTCTTCATTGTCTCTGAGCTTTTCCTAATTTGTTTGATGTTTTATTTAATCATGACTGACTGTCATATAGCAGAAGAGGTTGTATATTGTGTGTTATATTACTGACCATTCATTTCATCCAGTGTTGTTGAAAGTATGGAGCCATGATTTCTAAGATGGCTGGTAAGGCCTATTTTGGCTCGAAATGTTCTTTGACAATGTGGGCAAAGAATGCTTGACATTCCAAGAGAAGGATCTCTTGCAGTGTTTCTTTTGTCCAGTCTTTTTTTACACAGATTTTTCAGTCCTGTTTGTTTCACAAAAGTGACTGCACCTTTGCATAATGATATATGCCATGAATTTCTGTCTTTGGCAATAGTCTCCCAAGTGTCATGATGAATTCCAAAAGCTTTTAGCGAAATCATCAATGTTTCTAAAGCGTTTCCTCTGGCCACCTTGGGAGCATTTACCGCAGTGCAGCTCGTCGTAAAATATTCATTTAGGGAGTCAAGTGACCAGCCCAGCGAATCTGATTCTTCATTAGTAGAGTGTGGATACCGGGCATGGATGATCTTTCTAGGACTTCAGTGTCTGGGATCTTGTCTTGCCATTTAATCTTCAGAAGCTTCCTAAGGCAGACCTTGTGAAGTGATTTAATTTCCTAGTGTGTCGCTGATAAACAGTCTAGGTTTTACAAGCATATAGCAGTGTGGATAATACAACTGCTTTGTAAACTTTCACAGATTGTGTTTTATGTCACTGTGTATCCAGGCATTACTTATACACTATCTCATTTATTTCCAGCTGCCCACAGATTGTGATTTTCCAGTGAACCAACTGACTAAAGTCGTCTGGGGACCTTTGAGCACTGCAGCTGCAGAAGCTTTTCATATTATCTCCAAAATGAGTTTCTCAGACTTGGAATATGATCAGCTGATAACCAATGCTTCGGAACACTCGGACACATCGTTAAGTCAGACTGCGTGCCGGTGGGTGCAGGAACACGAGCATAAATGGGAGAAGTGGTTGCCAACCAGCTTGATGGAGAAACCCAGAATATACCTGGGTGGGTTGTTTCCTCTAACTGGGAAGTCTTGGTCACAACCTGGATTAGTGGAAGGTAAGAAATTAGTTCCAAGAGCAATAATTCCATCTCATTCTCTGCCTGCACTATCTTCATCATCATGTGTGCCCTGCCAGCTGGCGTAGGCATTCACGTCTCTCCACAAATCTGTCCTTGGTGCTCTGGATCATCTCTGCTTCTGATATTCCTCCATGTCATTGTCTCAGTCCATCCAGCATCATTTCTCTTGGTCTGCCTCTGTCACTTTTCCACTGATCTTTCCAGTTGTCATGATAATGTTCTTCAATGCCTCTCTTCTCATCACATGACCAAAGAAAGATGTCTTTTTCTTAAAGTTGTATATAATGTTCTAGTTTCATTAACCTCTTTCAGACAATCATTATTACTATGTCAGTTCAAGGTCTCCGCAATATTCGTCTCAGAAACCTCATCTCCATTGCTTTTAAGTGCTTCCTAATTTGTTCATTCACATTTCATGATTCACTGTGATACAGATAAACAGGTTCTACGAGGGTAAGTTAATAAGTAAGTCACAAATGGCTGTAGAAAAATAACTAAATATTATAACTTGAAACCAGTTTATTTTTATACACACATTGTGCCTTTATTTCTCAACATAATTTCCACCAACATTGATGCATTTATCCCATTGTTTTATCAGTCCTCCCAAACCGGCTGCATAGAACTGCGTGCTTTGTTTTCATTTACCTGTCATCCCACAGAATTGTGTGACTTACTTATTGACTCACCCTTGTAACTTTTTCTACCCAGCTATGCACCGCTTTACGGGATGAACATTTGTCAGCATAAACACAGAAAACCCACCTTCGCGGGAGACATTTCGCGAATGATGCTGAATGTGAAGTGAAAACGTGGTTTAGGACCTAGCCATGCTGGTGTAAATATTGCTAGAATCTAGTTATGCTGGTGTAACTATTGCTAGGGTCTAGCCATGCTGGTGTAACTATTGCTAGAACCTAGCCGTGCTGGTGTAACTATTGCTAGGGTCTAGCCATGCTGATGTAACTATTGCTAGAACCTAGCCGTGCTGGTGTAACTATTGCTAGGATCTAGCCATGTTGATGTAACTATTGCTAGAACCTAGCCGTGCTGGTGTAACTATTGCTAGAATCTAGCCATGCTGATGTAACTATTGCTAGGATCTAGCCGTGCTGGTGTAACTATTTCTAGGATCTAGCCATGCTGATGTAACTATTGCTAGGATCTAGCCGTGCTGGTGTAACTATTGCTAGGATCTAGTTATACTGGTGTAACTATTGCTAGGACCTAGCCATGCTGATGTAACTATTGCTAGGATCTAGCCATGCTGATGTAACTATTGCTAGGATCTAGCCGTGCTGGTGTAACTATTGCTAGGATCTAGCCATGCTGATGTAACTATTGCTAGGATCTAGCCGTGCTGGTGTAACTATTGCTAGGATCTAGCCATGCTGATGTAACTATTGCTAGGATCTAGCCATGCTGATGTAATTATTGCTAGAACCTAGCCGTGCTGGTGTAACTATTGCTAGGATCTAGCCATGTTGATGTAACTATTGCTAGAACCTAGCCGTGCTGGTGTAACTATTGCTAGGATCTAGCCATGTTGATGTAACTATTGCTAGAACCTAGCCGTGCTTGTGTAACTATTGCTAGGATCTAGCCATGCTGATGTAATTATTGCTAGAACCTAGCCGTGCTGGTGTAACTATTGCTAGGATCTAGCCATGTTGATGTAACTATTGCTAGAACCTAGCCGTGCTGGTGTAACTATTGCTAGGATCTAGCCATGTTGATGTAACTATTGCTAGAACCTAGCCGTGCTGGTGTAACTATTGCTAGGATCTAGCCATGCTGATGTAACTATTGCTAGGATCTAGCCGTGCTGGTGTAACTATTGCTAGGATCTAGCCATGCTGATGTAACTATTGCTAAGATCTAGCCGTGCTGGTGTAACTATTGCTAGGATCTAGTTATACTGGTGTAACTATTGCTAGGATCTAGCCATGCTGGTGTAACTATTGCTAGGACCTAGCCATGTTGATGTAACTATTGCTAGGATATAGTTATACTGGTGTAACTATTGCTATGATCTAGCCATGCTGGTGTAACTATTGCTAGGACCTAGCCATACTTACATAACTGCTGTTTTCTCATCCAGGTGCCAGGCTCGCCCTAGATCTAGTGAACCAGGATGTGAATACATTGCCTAATCACACGCTGGAGCTCCTGGTGTATGATACCCAGTGTGAATATGATGTCGCCATGAACCACTTCATATCCCTTGTGCAGAGAAAAGCATCGCCCATTGCTGGCATCCTAGGTAGCGCTTTTACTGATGTTTACTCTCTTGAGATGATTCTTTTGACTTTGTTCGCAGCTTAGAAATGTGCCATGACATAAGTTGTGGCCACTTGTTGAACCCCCATACCTTCAGAACTTGTGTGGATTTATTGTTCAGGTCATGCATGGTTGCACGGAAAGGAGAGAGAGCAGATATTACAAAAATAAACAAAATGAAAGGACTTCATTTCATAATGGGTATATGAAGCTAGCCCTATGTTTGTAGACCTGCTGGTATTCAATTGAGGATGTGGTCTATATCATGCCAGACACCTTTGTAGGTCAGCATGGCCAAATGAATAAAACCTGGTGTTCTTAAACATCCTGTGTGCTGATGCCGAGGTAAGCAGTTCAACCCCTACACCGGACAGTTGGACTAAAATGTTGACCTGTCGCCCTTGACTTGGGGACGTAAATTACAAGTACCTCTGAAGTTGGAGTGGGTTTGCCTGTTGGCGGGGGACATTGTTAATAGGGAAAGCTAAACCACGTACAAAATTCAGTCCATCACTACTATAAATAGTGTGTATGGACTACACTTGAGTTCAAAGCGAGCGGGCACATAAATAAAAAGCCAGACACCTTTACCTCCCCAAAAATGTCCTGGTGCCAACTGAAGGCTTGATCGACTTAGGAGTTTGGATCAGTTGGGGGGGGGGGGGAATCCCTGGAAGCTGATATATTAACTTCCAAATTATTAACGCTGGGGCATTGAAGATGGACAGAGGGGTTATACTGCCAGCAAAAATGATGCAAAAAAGGGGGGGGGGGGGATGAAAAATGCTCAGCACTCAAACAGTGTCAATGACTTTGTGCTAACATATTTCATCCAGAAATAGATTCATCAATTCAGTTCATACTATATATATACACGCACAGGCACACATACAGAGAGAGAAAATTGGAAGTCAATAAGTAAGTCACAAATGGCTGCAGAAAAATAATTAAATATATAACAACTTGAAACTAGTTTATCTTTATACATACATTGTCCCTTTATTTCTCAACATAATTGCGTGCTCTATTTTCTAAACCACGTTTTCACTTCCCATTCAACTTCGGCGTCATTCGCGCCCTTTAGAAAATTTTTCTACCCAGCTATGCACCGCCTTATGGGACAAACATTTGTCAGCATAAACAGGAAGCATTTCCTTATGAATGTCCTTTGCAGGCAGTCCGTTTGCCCACTAAAAATGCACAACAGCACATTGCTCTTTGGTTGTACACTCCGTAAGTACAGTCGCCATTTTGTTTATATGCTGCACATGCGCATGAGACACCTAGCGCCACCTGACGAACGGGAATATAAAGTTTGATGTTGCTGTCACCTAATGACATCTGTAGAAAACACCAACTACATTTACCTGCCATCCCACAAAACTGTGTGACTTACTTATTGATTATTCTTCTTCTTCTTCTTCTTCTTCTTCTTCTTCTTCTTCTTCTTCTTCTTCTTCTTCTTCTTCTTCTTCTTCTTCTTCTTCTTCTACTTCAGCGTTCTGAGCCATTGAGGTTCTTTGCTGCAGATACAATCCATCTCCATTCGTCTCTCTGGTTGACCTTCTCTTGCCAATCGCTGATTCCAAGTGCTTGTAGGTCTGTATATATATTATCTCTCCACTATCTTCTTGGTCTACCTCGGGGTCTACGGTCATTTATTTCCTGAGTGTAAGCGAGTTTTGTTTTGTTGACTCGCCCTTGTATATGTGCAGCATGCACCTGATGAGATGCAATGAAATATGCCAGGCAATATATTGTGCAATCTTTTGATTATGGCATCTTTGTTTATATTCACATCGGGAATACATTGCTCAGGATGTTTTGTTTCCTTTACGTTCACAGCGGGAATACATTGTTCAGGACATTTTTATTGGTTTAAATTCACAACGAGTATAGATTGCACTGGATGTTTTTTTTGTTTAAGTTCACAACGGGAATACATTGCTCAGGATGTTTTTTTTTGGTTTAAGTTCATAACGGGAATACATTGCTCAGGACGTTTTTTTTTTTGTTTAAGTTCACAACGGAAATACATTGCTCAGGATGTTTTTTTTTGTTTAAGTTCATAATGGGAATACATTGCTCAGGACGTTTTTTTTTTGGTTTAAGTTCATAACGGGAATACATTGCTCAGGACGTTTTTTTTTTGGTTTAAGTTCATAACAGGAATACATTGCTCAGGACGTTTTTGTTGTTGTTTAAATTCACAACGGGAATACATTGCTCAGGATGTTTTTTTTTTGTTTAAGTTCATAACGGGAATACATTGCTCAGGACGTTTTTTTTGGTTTAAGTTCATAACGGGAATACATTGCTCAGGATGTTTTTTTTTATTGCTCATAACGTTTTTTTTTTATTGCTCATAACGTTTTTTGGGGTTTAAGTTGACAACAGGAATACATTGCTCAGAACGTTGTTTTGTTTAAGTTCAGAACGGGAATACAATGCTCAGGACATTTTATGTTTAAGTTCACAATGGGAATACATTGGTCAGGATGTTTATAGTTTGTTTATGCTTTTTTTTAAATATTTGCATTGATATTTGGTTGTGGTAGTTTAGTCAGAGGAATTCAATCAGTCTTTTCTCCTGGTCATCAGTTCAGCTAGCGTTGTTTAATTGTGATCATGTGCTTTGATCATACATCTCTCATTTTGCCTGGTTCTAGGCACAGGAGCGGCTGGCCGAGTGGCTAGAATGCCGGACTCTCATTCGGGAGACCCGGGTTCGATCCCTTGGTAAGGTGGGATTTTTTTCTGTCGGGGGCAAAAATAAAATCCTAACCTGCACAGTTCGCGGCGACTGCACTAGCCAAGCTGCCTTAATTCCTCAGGCTCAAAGACCCCTCTGCCATACACTGCAAGGTACTATATTGGCAGTAAATGACAGTTTTTTTTTTTTTAGGCACAGGATGCTCGGACCCTGCTGAAAGAATTGCGGCCCTGTCCAAACACTTCAACATGATGATGGTCAGTTACGGGGCGGAGGCCCAGGACCTGTCAGACACAGAGAAATACCCATATTTCTTTAGGACAATACCTCCAGTACAGCTTTACACGTGAGTTCTAGCTTCTATAGAAAGAAAGAAAATTGGAGAGAGAGATAGAGAGCACTAATCTACTATACAGACCATAAGCGGCAACTAAGGAGGGTTGGTCTTGGGGCTGTCTTCCCCATCCTTTAGATGTAAAACCCAACCAACCATAGACAAGTCTATGGTTGGCATGAGTTGGTTAAGGCCTGTGTTCCAAAGGGTGATAAAGAGTAGCAGAAGAAGAAGAATGTGAGATATAAGCATTTCAGATGCTTGACCATATGTAGACATGTTTGTGGTTTGCAGTCTGTCAAATACTTATATTCAGGCATTTATGATTGGTTGATTTACGTATAGTTATTAATCATTGGTTGATTTCAACAAGGCATTAAATTGGTTGATAGCATCCAGGTATTGATGCTTAGCTGATTACATAAAGAGATTGATTAAAAATAGACATTAATGATTGACTGATTACAACCGGGCATTAAAATGTATTTACAGCATCCAATTTTAATGATTGGTTGATTACATGTAACCATTAATGATTTGTTGACTACGTGTAGACATTAATGATTGGTTGATTACATCCAGGTATTAATAATTGTTTGGTTACAAATAGACATTATAGATTGGCTAATTACAACCAGGCATTATAATTTATTGATAGCTTCCAACTATTAATGATTGGTTGATTGATTGCTTACATGTAGGCATTAATGATTAATTGATTATATCGAGGCATTGATAGGTTGGTTACATGTAGAATAAATGATTGTTTGATTACATGTAGACATTAATGATTGTTTGATTACATCAAGGCAGTATAACTGGTTGATAGTGTCATAATTGGTTTATTATGTGTAAACAGTAATGATTGGTTGATTGCATCCAGGCATGTCTATCCTGAACTGTTTCAAGAGATGGGATGGGGTTTGGTCGGAGCTCTGGCTGAGGGCAGCCAGGAGCTTCCAGAATACCACTTGACTCTGCAGGACAGACTGCAGGTTCATGGCATCTCACTGGTTGTCAGAAGAAAGTTTCTTAACAACACCCGCACGCCAGACATTCCTCAAGTAAGCCATTCTTGTTTGTTTGTTTGGTTGGGTTGTGGTCTAGACAGCTAGAGAATCAACCTAGTTTGACTAACACACTCTTGACTGAGAGGGATAGATCACCTTTCTTCACAAAAATAAATGCTGAAAGGGACAGATCACCTTTCTTCACAAAAATAAAAGCTGAAAGGGACAGATCACCTTTCTTCACAAAAATAAAAGCTGAAAGGGACAGATCACCTTTCTTCACAAAAATAAAAGCTGAAATGGACAGATCACCTTTCTTCGCAAAAATAAAAGCTGAATGGGACAGATCACCTTTCTTCACAAAAATAAAAGCTGAAAGGGACAGATCACCTTTCGTCACAAAAATAAAAGCTGAATGAGACAGATCACCTTTCTTCACAAAAATAAAAGCTGAAAGGGACAGATCACCTTTCTTCGCAAAAATAAAAGCTGAAGCGGACAGATCACCTTTCTTCGCAAAAATAAAAGCTGAATGGGACAGATCACCTTTCTTCACAAAAATAAAAGCTGGAAGGGACAGATCACCTTTCGTCACAAAAATAAAAGCTGAATGAGACAGATCACCTTTCTTCACAAAAATAAAAGCTGAAAGGGACAGATCACCTTTCTTCGCAAAAATAAAAGCTGAAGCGGACAGATCACCTTTCTTTGCAAAAATAAAAGCTGAAAGGGATAGATCAAGCATAACACACTTAATAAACATGTGCATAGTTTTATTCTAGGCACACTAGACCACATAAAATTGAAAGCTACAGTTGCCAAATCAGGGTTCTATCCTGTCACCTGCAAATGATGACAACACCTCAGTAAGTTATTACTTGTGAATTTATTTTTGTGCTCTCTCAGTGGCCTCATGGGGTCCACAACAGTTGATATTTCCGTGTGTTAACTGGGTCCTTAGGAGAAGGTAAGAGTAGTAACCTACCAAGCATGTCATAAGAGAAGACTGAGAGGGTTTGGTTGTGGGCTGGCTACCTCACTCTATAGAAAACAAATGCAAAATCCCACCAGTCATGAACAAGTCATCAGAGGCGGACGTGGCATGAGAGGTTTCACAGTCTTTGCTTCATTGAAGGATAAAACACAGAAGAAGGAGGATGAGGAGAAGAAGAAGAGGAAATTATAATATTGTTTACATAAGAGATATCTCTGTAATAGTAAAGGCAGTTAATATGATACTGCTGGCTCCGTCAGCCTTGATAGAATTAACATGTAAATTTGTAAAGTGTATCATTGGCAGTACTGCAATGCTATGTTGATGAAATAAGTCGATGCAGATCTTGATATTTAATTTTAATCATTCTGGCGATGTACTTTTAATGAAATGTATTGACGCACATTTTAACATGTAATTTAAATAATTCCAGATCTGCATGTACACTTTTGCTGAAATGTATTGATGTATATCTTGACGTGTAATCTTAATTATTACTGACCTGGCTATGTAGTTTTTATGAATGCAGATCTTGAAATGTAATTGTAATCATTCCCAATCTGGCAGTATCATTTTGTGTATCGATGCAGATCTTGAGAGAGTTCAAGTCCCAGAATGTTAAAGTGATCATTGCAGACGTGTTCAGCAATGTGGCCAGGGAAGTCATGTGTGAAGCATTTCAACAGGCAAGTGATCGATAATTATTTAAGGAGTCAATCTTCAATTCTAGAGTTTTCCACTTGCTCTCCAAACATAGCTTTCAGGTGTATATTTTTTTAATATGTTTATAATCATCATTATGTGCCTAGCCAGATTGCATAGGCACTCGTGTATCTCCGTAGATCTCTGGTTTTGGTGTTCTGAATCAATTCCATGGATCATATTGCACAATGCCAGTGTCTTAGGCTATCCAGCATCATTTTCTTTTTGCCTCTGCCTGTTCTTTCCAGTCAACACAATATTTTCCATTGCTTCTCATCGTCTTCTTCTTCTTCTTCTTCTTCTTCTTCTTCTTCTTCTTCTTCTTCTTCTTCTTCTTCTTCTTCTTCTTCTTCTTCTTCTTCTTCTTCTTCTTCTTCTTCTTCTTCTTCTTCTTCTTCTTCTTCTTCTTCTTCTTCTTCTTCTTCTTCTTCTTCTTCTTCTTCTTCTTCTTCTTCTTCTTCTTCTTCTTCTTCTTCTTCTTCTTCTTCTTCTTCTTCTGCCCTTCCTCCATTTACGTCAGTAAAGTGTAGAGGAGAGATGTGAGGATCTTGTATGCCCTCTTTCTTATGCTCTTCATAAGTTGGTATTTATTTATCTAAGGTTGTTCTTGATACCACCTCTTCTTATCACATGACCCAAAAAACACTTTATTTTTCTCTTTTCTATAGTTGTATATAATGTTCTACTTTAATTAATTAGCCTGTTCTAGGCAATCTTTGTTAGTTACTCAGGCAGTCCAAGGTTTTCACAACATTCATATCAGGAACCACATCCTGTTGCCTCTAAGCTCTTTCGAATGCATTCGTTCAGATTCCAAGATTCACTGCCATACATCAAAACAGGTTTGATATAACATTTCAGTAGCCTGACACACAGTGAGAGTGACCTATTATGTAAGATACTTTCATCTGTCATCTTTTCTGTCACACCACTTTTTTCTGATGTTAAATTTGCCCCTAGTTATTTCAGTTTATTGACTCGTTTAAGTATTTTCCCTTCTGTTGTAATATCACATTTTGGTGTTATCTTTTTAATTAATATAACCATTGTTTCTTTTCTTCTAATATTCATGGTTAGACTTTATTGTCAAAGAGTGTTATTATATTTTGTGGCGTTGACCTCATTAACATCTAGTTTTATCTCTGCCTTTTCAGTTTTACATTATCACAGTGTACTCAGGCTGCTTCCCGTCCATCGCTTGATGTTGTCCACTTGCATGTAATCTTTGTCTCTTCTGTGCTTATCCCCACTCACATCTCTCAACATGGAGCTGTGTCTCTGTAATCTTCTTCTTCTACTGTCCTTGATATCCCCCACCCTTCCCCACCCACATTTCTCAACATGGAGCTGTGTCTCTGTTTGTATTCCTCTTCTTCTACTGCCCTTGAATTCCCCCACCCTTCCCCACCCACATCTCTCAACATGGAGCTGTGTCTCTGTTTGTATTCCTCTTCTTCTACTGCCCTTGACCTCCCATTGGAGCAGTCCAACCAACCCAGCTCCTCCATGTCCTCCCCATCTCTGCCTGTAATTCTCTTCTCCGTGCGTTTTATGTCTCCATCTGTTTTGTTGGCCCTGTGGGTTATAGACAACAGACTTTCTAATTGTATCATTGCCAGGTTTCCTCAGTGTGTTCTTCCCAGTTGTACCATTGCCAGGTTTCCTCAGTGTGTTCTTCCCAGTTGTACCATTGCCAGGTTTCCTCAGTGTGTTCTTCCCAGTTGCACCATTGCCAGGTTTCCTCAGTGTGTTCTTCGCAGTTGTACCATTGCCAGGTTTCCTCAGTGTGTTCTTCCCAGTGCCGGCGTCTTTTCTTCACCTCCTGATTCACTGGCATTTGTTTAGTTCTGTCCATGAGCTCCATGTTGGTGATCCTGCCATACCATTTTTGTCCCTTTGTTCTGTGCGGGTACAAATTAATGAATGTTGTAGTTTACTAGTAATTTGTTTAGTCATCTTCCCATGTTTGTGATCTAAACAGTACTTCTGATTTAACGTTAGAGGTAACAATTCTCAGTTTGGTGCTAAGTTTAATTTCCTTTAGTTCCACAAATTTCTTGGTGCTATAAAAGATCCTCTTGCTTTTTGTTTTCTTAAGTTAATATCCCTACCTGTTCCACCATACTTGTCTATATTGCAACCTAATTAAATATGATTCCTCCTCTTTAAGTGAGGTGTCACCAAAGGAGATCAGGTTATCATTTGTTTGTTTGTTCTCATTATTTGTATACATGAAAAACTAGAGGAGGTTCTGTGTGTAAGTTGTGCACCTTAAAAATCCCACAGCAGTTGGAAATCACCAAAGAGTAGGCTTTAAGGTTACTGCACTGGCAGACTTGTTAGGAAAGAAAACCTACCCATGGGTAGATAAGCCCATAACTATCGATGGAGTCTATCTAGAGTAAGCAGACCTGACACACATGTGTGCAGAAGTCGGACATGCTGACCTTTGAGGTGTATAACTGGATGTGACACATTTCCCTCAAGAGAGGAAGGAAGAAGATTATCTTTATCTTTCCCTATGAATTTATAGACCTAGTTGTTGGGACCTCTCAGCAAGTGTATTTATCTTGCTTCTGATTTCATGTGTGGAATGCTGGATTATGCCATGGTTAACAATCTGTGAAGACTTAATGCTTCACACTTTAACGGCAGGATATACCTTGGGGCTACCTTGACCTCTTTATGAAATATGACATAAAAAAACAACACCCTTGCACCCAGGACATCCTCATATGTACTCTCTCCTCCTTCAGTAGTGAAGAGTTCCCATGTTGACGGTACCAGTGGCGCCTGATTGAATGTCTGCCTGCGTTATTTTACTACACGTTGAGTGTCTTCCAGACCCTCTCCACACCCTCAGTGAATCAGCCTTTCCATGTATGGATCCTCTGTTTTCCTTACTGTCCACTCGATCCTAGAGAACCTTCACCATATCAGCCTTGTCATAATCTAGCCATTTAGCTTGGTCTTTTACCATTCGCCTGCAACTAACTTAAGTTTTACCATTCCGGTTCTGTGGCGAAGGGGTTACAGACGCAATTAATAATCCAGCATACCGCATTCGAAAGACAGCTGCTGAGCAACTAGGCAGCAGACCGGTCTGCATTGGTTTTCATACAATGGTATGAGTGCTGGTCACTCAGAAAGTAATGATTAATTACTGAATGGAAACTTGCCAAGAAATCCCAAACAGCATAACAATGCTGGAGTTGACTGCATCATCCTGTAAAGTATATGCAACTAACTTTTACCATTCAATTAAAGATTCATGTCTGATTTACTTTAAATTTGACGTATCTGGTTTCAGAGAATGACTGCACATGAAGGCTATGTTTGGTTTCTGCCTTCCTGGTATCCCAAAGACTGGTTCGATGTTGATTACTATAACAATGAGCCGAATCTCCAAGAAGGACACACCCAGCGAGAGAATGTACCTTGTACTACGGCCCAGGTCGAGTATGCGGCCGAGGGCCATTTTGTGTTGCTGAAGGCCTTTGCTGGGCCGCCAGACACTGTTGTGGCAGGTGGGATAACTGTGAGGGAGTACACAGAGCTCTACGCCAGAAGATGCGGTGCTGCAGTAAGTGTTATGACTTACCTCATCCACTAAGTAATCATTCTACTTCTTCTATTGTTATCTTACCTCATTCACTAAGTAATTATTCTACTTCTTCTGTTGTTGTCTTACGTCATTCACTAAGTAATTATTCTACTTCTTCTGATGTTGTCTTACCTCATTCACTAAGTAATTATTCTACTTCTTCTGTTGTTGTCTTACCTCATTCACTAAGTAATCAGTTCTTCTTCTGTTGTTGTCTTACCTCATTCACTAAGTAATCAGTTCTTCTTCTGTTGTTATCTTACCTCATTCACTAAGTAATTATTCTACTTCTTCTGTTGTTGTCTTACCTCATTCACTAAGTAATCAGTTCTTCTTCTGTTGTTATCTTACCTCATTCACTAAGTAATCAGTTCTTCTTCTGTTGTTATCTTACCTCATTCACTAAGTAATCAGTTCTTCTTCTGTTGTTATCTTACCTCATTCACTAAGTAATCAGTTCTTCTTCTGTTGTTATCTTACCTCATTCACTAAGTAATCAGTTCTTCTTCTGTTGTTATCTTACCTCATTCACTAAGTAATTATTCTACTTCTTCTGTTGTTGTCTTACCTCATCCACTAAGTAATCAGTTCTTCTTCTGTTGTTATCTTACCTCATTCACTAAGTAATTATTCTACTTCTTCTGTTGTTGTCTTACCTCATTCACTAAGTAATTATTCTACTTCTTCTGTTGTTATCTTACCTCATTCACTAAGTAATCAGTTCTTCTTCTGTTGTTATCTTACCTCATTCACTAAGTAATTATTCTACTTCTTCTGTTGTTATCTTACCTCATTCACTAAGTAATTATTCTACTTCTTCTGTTGTTATCTTACCTCATTCACTAAGTAATTATTCTACTTCTTCTGTTGTTATCTTACCTCATTCACTAAGTAATTATTCTACTTCTTCTGTTGTTGTCTTACCTCATTCACTAAGTAATCAGTTCTTCTTCTGTTGTTATCTTACCTCATTCACTAAGTAATTATTCTACTTCTTCTGTTGTTATCTTACCTCATTCACTAAGTAATCAGTTCTTCTTCTGTTGTTATCTTACCTCATTCACTAAGTAATCAGTTCTTCTTCTGTTGTTATCTTACCTCATTCACTAAGTAATCAGTTCTTCTTCTGTTGTTATCTTACCTCATTCACTAAGTAATCAGTTCTTCTTCTGTTGTTATCTTACCTCATTCACTAAGTAATTATTCTACTTCTTCTGTTGTTATCTTACCTCATTCACTAAGTAATCAGTTCTTCTTCTGTTGTTATCTTACCTCATTCACTAAGTAATTATTCTACTTCTTCTGTTGTTGTCTTACCTCATTCACTAAGTAATCAGTTCTTCTTCTGTTGTTATCTTACCTCATTCACTAAGTAATTATTCTACTTCTTCTGTTGTTATCTTACCTCATTCACTAAGTAATCATTTCTTCTTCTGTTGTTATCTTACCTCATTCACTAAGTAATCAGTTCTTCTTCTGTTGTTATCTTACCTCATTCACTAAGTAATCAGTTCTTCTTCTGTTGTTATCTTACCTCATTCACTAAGTAATCAGTTCTTCTTCTGTTGTTATCTTACCTCATTCACTAAGTAATCAGTTCTTCTTCTGTTGTTATCTTACCTCATTCACTAAGTAATTATTCTACTTCTTCTGTTGTTGTCTTACCTCATTCACTAAGTAATTATTCTACTTCTTCTGTTGTTATCTTACCTCATTCACTAAGTAATCAGTTCTTCTTCTGTTGTTATCTTACCTCATTCACTAAGTAATCAGTTCTTCTTCTGTTGTTATCTTACCTCATTCACTAAGTAATCAGTTCTTCTTCTGTTGTTATCTTACCTCATTCACTAAGTAATTATTCTACTTCTTCTGTTGTTGTCTTACCTCATTCACTAAGTAATTATTCTACTTCTTCTGTTGTTATCTTACCTCATTCACTAAGTAATCAGTTCTTCTTCTGTTGTTATCTTACCTCATTCACTAAGTAATCAGTTCTTCTTCTGTTGTTGTCTTACCTCATTCACTAAGTAATCAGTTCTTCTTCTGTTGTTGTCTTACCTCATTCACTAAGTAATCAGTTCTTCTTCTGTTGTTATCTTACCTCATTCACTAAGTAATCAGTTCTTCTTCTGTTGTTATCTTACCTCATTCACTAAGTAATCAGTTCTTCTTATGTTGTTGTCTTACCTCATTCACTAAGTAATTATTCTACTTCTTCTGTTGTTGTCTTACCTCATTCACTAAGTAATCAGTTCTTCTTCTGTTGTTATCTTACCTCATTCACTAAGTAATTATTCTACTTCTTCTGCTGTTGTCTTACCTCATTCACTAAGTAATTATTCTACTTCTTCTGTTGTTGTCTTACCTCATTCACTAAGTAATTATTCTACTTCTTCTGTTGTTGTCTTACCTCATTCACTAAGTAATTATTCTACTTCTTCTGTTGTTATCTTACCTCATTCACTAAGTAATTATTCTACTTCTTCTGTTGTTGTCTTACCTCATTCACTAAGTAATTATTCTACTTCTTCTGTTGTTATCTTACCTCATTCACTAAGTAATTATTCTACTTCTGTTGTTGTCTTACCTCATTCACTAAGTAATCAGTTCTTCTTCTGTTGTTATCTTACCTCATTCACTAAGTAATTATTCTACTTCTTCTGTTGTTGTCTTACCTCATTCACTAAGTAATCAGTTCTTCTTCTGTTGTTATCTTACCTCATTCACTAAGTAATTATTCTACTTCTTCTGTTGTTCTCTTACCTCATTCACTAAGTAATCAGTTCTTCTTCTGTTGTTGTCTTACCTCATTCACTAAGTAATCAGTTCTTCTTCTGTTGTTGTCTTACCTCATTCACTAAGTAATCAGTTCTTCTTCTGTTGTTGTCTTACCTCATTCACTAAGTAATCAGTTCTTCTTCTGTTGTTGTCTTACCTCATTCACTAAGTAATCAGTTCTTCTTCTGTTGTTGTCTTACCTCATTCACTAAGTAATCAGTTCTTCTTCTGTTGTTGTCTTACCTCATTCACTAAGTAATCAGTTCTTCTTCTGTTGTTGTCTTACCTCATTCACTAAGTAATCAGTTCTTCTTCTGTTGTTGTCTTACCTCATTCACTAAGTAATCAGTTCTTCTTCTGTTGTTGTCTTACCTCATTCACTAAGTAATCAGTTCTTCTTCTGTTGTTGTCTTACCTCATTCACTAAGTAATCAGTTCTTCTTCTGTTGTTGTCTTACCTCATTCACTAAGTAATCAGTTCTTCTTCTGTTGTTGTCTTACCTCATTCACTAAGTAATCAGTTCTTCTTCTGTTGTTGTCTTACCTCATTCACTAAGTAATCAGTTCTTCTTCTGTTGTTATCTTACCTCATTCACTAAGTAATTATTCTACTTCTTCTGTTGTTGTCTTACCTCATTCACTAAGTAATCAGTTCTTCTTCTGTTGTTATCTTACCTCATTCACTAAGTAATTATTCTACTTCTTCTGTTGTTATCTTACCTCATTCACTAAGTAATTATTCTACTTCTTCTATTGTTGTCTTACCTCATCCACTAAGTAATCAGTTCTTCTTCTATTGTTGTCTTACCTCATCCACTAAGTAATTATTCTACTTCTTCTATTGTTGTCTTACCTCATTCACTAAGTAATCAGTTCTTCTTATGTTGTTGTCTTACCTCATCCACTAAGTAATTATTCTACTTCTTCTATTGTTGTCTTACCTCATCCACTAAGTAATCAGTTCTTCTTCTATTGTTGTCTTACCTCATCCACTAAGTAATCAGTTCTTCTTCTATTGTTGTCTTACCTCATCCACTAAGTAATCAGTTCTTCTTCTGTTGTTATCTTACCTCATTCACTAAGTAATCAGTTCTTCTTCTGTTGTTATCTTACCTCATTCACTAAGTAATTATTCTACTTCTTCTGTTGTTATCTTACCTCATTCACTAAGTAATTATTCTACTTCTTCTATTGTTGTCTTACCTCATCCACTAAGTAATCAGTTCTTCTTCTATTGTTGTTTTACCTCATCCACTAAGTAATTATTCTACTTCTTCTATTGTTGTCTTACCTCATTCACTAAGTAATCAGTTCTTCTTCTGTTGTTGTCTTACCTCATCCACTAAGTAATTATTCTACTTCTTCTATTGTTGTCTTACCTCATTCACTAAGTAATCAGTTCTTCTTCTGTTGTTGTCTTACCTCATCCACTAAGTAATTATTCTACTTCTTCTATTGTTGTCTTACCTCATCCACTAAGTAATCAGTTCTTCTTCTATTGTTGTCTTACCTCATCCACTAAGTAATCAGTTCTTCTTCTATTGTTGTCTTACCTCATCCACTAAGTAATCAGTTCTTCTTCTGTTGTTATCTTACCTCATTCACTAAGTAATCAGTTCTTCTTCTGTTGTTATCTTACCTCATTCACTAAGTAATCAGGTTGTATTTCTTCTGTTTTGTCTCCACTTCCAGCAAAGCTGTTTTATTTGCACCTTCCATCTGGCACATCCCACTACAAAACTTATATTTTTGTGGTCGCTCGCTTTTAACTCAAACAGTTCATGCACATGCTGCTACTCCCAGTGCACTGGACTGATATTGGTGTGTGGATTAGTTTTCCCTGTTACCAGTGTCCCTCGCCATCAAGTGAACCCACTTTGACTTCTGAAGTACTTGTAATTTATGGCCCAAGTCAAGGACCAGAAGTCAACATTTTAGTCCAGCTGACTGGTGTAGGGGTTGAACCCGTTACCTTGGCATCAACACACCAAAAGTTTTATAGCTAGCTCTCTTATCTATTCAGTCATGCTTACACTTCAACATGTTTTCTTAGGATCAGGTTTGCCCAACCTCTTTCATACATATAAATATTCAATTGTAGCTACAGTTTTCACATTCTCAAATTTTGCCAGTCTAGTAACATAAAAAGTTAGTTTCATATCCTGTATAGAACGTAGCAGTCAAGCCCAACATTTTTAGTTGTATGTGGTTTCTTGGCAAGTTTACATTTAGTAGTTTGCCATATCTTTCTGAACGACCAGCATTCATAACATTGTATGAAAATCAACGCAAAGTGGACTGCAGCCAAATCGCCCGCAGCTGTGTTTCAAACAGTGTATGCAGGATTTCAAATTGTGTCTGTAACCCCTTCGCCACAGTGACATAAAGTCCCCTAAAAGTACCTGAGAGATTCAGAAATGCCACCATCTTCTCATAACTCTAATGCCCACTGCACCTGTGATGTCAGAAATGCCACCATCTTCTCATAACTCTAATGCCCACTGCACCTGTGATGTCAGAAATGCCACCATCTTCTCATAACTCTAATGCCCACTGCACCTGTGATGTCAGAAATGCCACCATCTTCTCATAACTCTAATGCCCACTGCACCTGTGATGTCAGAAATGCCACCATCTTCTCATAACTCTAATGCCCACTGCACCTGTGATGTCATAAATGCCACCATCTTCTCATAACTCTAATGCCCACTGCACCTGTGATGTCAGAAATGCCACCATCTTCTCATAACTCTAATGCCCACTGCACCTGTGATGTCATAAATGCCACCATCTTCTCATAACTCTAATGCCCACTGCACCTGTGATGTCAGAAATGCCACCATCTTCTCATAACTCTAATGCCCACTGCACCTGTGATGTACAACACCAACAAATAAAGTGCAGTGAGATTTGAGTGAACACACATCTTCCCTGTGGCAACATGTGGGTATGAGCCACAGGCCAGTTTGCAAGCACTACAGAGAAAATCTGGTGTTGAGAACTCAAATGTTACACAACCGGAAAGGTTAACCCAGTGAACAAACACCTGAAGAAGTCGGATGTGTCAGCAGAAATATCGCAGCTCTGCGGTAAACAGACACAACACAATTACATCCGAAACAACATTCTGGATGCACGCAGAAGAAGAAGTAATGTTACAGAAAAAGGTTTTAGAATACCATGGACTAAGAAAAAGATGAATGCTGACATGTTGCAAGAGCTGAACATGGAAAGAAAACTAGCTTACTTACAAACAGCATCCTGTCTCAGAAACTGGAATACTTTGGCCATATTAAATGCCATAGTGGTTTGGAGAGACCAGTGATGGCTGGCGTGATTCCTGGCGAAAGAGGCAGGGGTCAACCAGCTTGAATATGGACATGCGGAATATGGACATATGGAATATGCGCCGGTTCAGTTCGCAACGAACGTTATTAAGACACTGACTGGCTTGAAAGTTTTAGAATTTTGTTGACGAAAGTTAAGAAAGGTAGGAATGATATTGCACGACTTTTATAATTTTATAATATTGTGGCCCGCTTAACTACCTAAAACAGTAGATATGGCCCTCTGCTTGAAAAGCTTGGGAACTATTAGGACATAGGACATTGAGGACACCTTGGGCATGACAATGCATGAGGCAAGGAAACTGGAAAGGGAACGATCGAGGGGAAGAGAGGCTAAGGCAGACCAAGAGAAATGATGCTGGATGGATTGAGACGGTGGCATCGAGGAATATCATCAGCAGAGTCGATCCAGAACACCAAAGACCGAGATCTATTGAGAGCCATGAACGCCTCTGCCAGCTGGCAGGGCACTTGATGATAATGATGAGGATAATGATGGTGAAGGGAACTGGCAAAAGATTAAGAATGTTTTTTGCCACGCCATGATAAGAGCGATGATCTGCAAGAGATCTGCTACTTGATCATGAGTGGTATAAATAGCCTACTGTTTACAATTTCCAAATACCCAGGGGATTAAAAGTGTGCAGCATGCATGCATAACTTCTATTGTTATAGTCCCTTGGCAGATGCTAGTCAGCATCTGTGGCTTAGGGGTAGTGAACGCTGTTTTACAATCCCCACATACCGGATTTCACAGTCCCCACATACCTGCTTTCACAGTCCCCACATTCCGGGTTTCATAATTCCCACATACCTGCTTTCACAATCCCTACATTCTGGGTTTCACAATCCCCACATTCTGGGTTTCACAATCCCTACATACCTGCTTTCACAATCCCCACATTCCGGGTTTCACAATCCCCACATTCCGGGTTTCACAATCCCCACATTCTGGGTTTCACAATCCCCACATTCTGGGTTTCACAATCCCTACATACCTGCTTTTCTAATCCCCACATTCTGGGTTTCAAAATCCCCGCATACCTGCTTTCACAATCCCCACATACCAGGTTTCATAATCCCCACATACCAGGTTTCACAATCCCCACATACCTGCTTTCATAATCCCCACATACCAGGATTCACAATCCCCACATACCGGGTTTCACAATCCCCCACATACCTGCCTCAGTGGCAGGCAATTTGGAAGCAGATTGCTTTGCGTTGATTTTCACAAAGGTGTGAGTGTCAGCTGTTCAGAAAGCAAAGGCAAACTACTGAATGTAAAATTGCCAAGAAAATCACAATGCTGTAAATGCTGGGGTTGACTGCAACATCTTGTAAAGGACGTCACTAACTAACATGACAGATGCTGCATGTAGGGTGTTAAGTGTTAGACTCTCATACATTCTTTTATCTTGGATCAACCTCTGAGCCGTACCAAACAAATGTGCATGTTCTTTACAGGATGTTGCTTCACTCAGAGCCCTGATTGGCTGTTTGTGATTTATACGGGACAATTTTACTTTCAGTAACTGCGATTTCTTTCTGAACCAGAAGTCAGCTTGATTTTCATACAGTCGTTGGATGATATTCAGGTAGCACATGCTGTTCTCTACCAGATGAGGCAGTTCTTTAACTCCCCTTAACATCGTTCACTTGTAATATATTTTGTACAAACACAATATGCGAGGCATCTTTAAAGAAGGTAGTTTGCCAATTCTTTCATTCTTGGCAGGGACCATACTGGTCAGTGACTGTAGCATTGTCTCTGTAAAGAGATCGTCGTGAAGCTTGAGATCATAATCAACAACCATCAACTACTCTCCACCTTCACCCACCACATGCTCCTATGGTTTCATGTGACCCTGATCGGGGGACTATATGGGTACTCCACCTTGCCCAAGGGTATCCCATAGGCTAACGGAAGAAGGAGGCTTCTTACTTCTTTCATTTGATAGGAGATACTCCTATCCTGTCAATCGAGGTCAATTTTTCAATCCAGATGACCGGCGTGTGGAATTAATACAATATGCCACAGTCAGAAGAGAAAATTTAACCATGCTAAATCTCTCAGCAGGAGGTCAGCATGGCTGAACGGATAAGAACATGTTCTTAAACATCCGGTGTGCTGATGCCGAGGTAAGGGGTTCACTTCTACTTCTTGTCCTTAACTTGGAGACGTAAATTACAAGTACCTCTGAAGTCAGAGTGATTTCACCTGATGGCGAGAGACATGAGTAATAGGAAAGCTAATCCACACGCAAAACTCAGTCCAGCACTACTAGAAGTAGTTTGTATGGACTATGCATGAGTTCAGAGTGAGCGTGTGCAAAATACAGAATTTCTCAGCCACCTGCAGAGCCATACTGTTGCTAGAAATACAGAATTTCTCAGCCACCTGCAGAGCCATACTGTTGCTAGAAATACAGAATTTCTCAGCCACCTGCAGAGCCATACTGTTGCTAGAAATACAGAATTTCTCAGCCACCTGCAGAGCCATACTGTTGCTAGAAATACAGAATTTCTCAGCCACCTGCAGAGCCATACTGTTGCTAGAAATACAGAATCTCTCAGCCACCTGCAGAGCCATACTGTTGCTAGAAATACAGAATCTCTCAGCCACCTGCAGAGCCATACTGTTGCTAGAAATACAGAATCTCTCAGCCACCTGCAGAGCCATACTGTTGCTAGAAATACAGAATTTCTCAGCCACCTGCAGAGCCATACTGTTGCTAGAAATACAGAATCTCTCAACCACCTGCAGAGCCATACTGTTGCTAGAAATACAGAATCTCTCAACCACCTGCAGAGCCATACTGTTGCTAGAAATACAGAATCTCTCAACCACCTGCAGAGCCATACTGTTGCTAGAAATACAGAATCTCTCAGCCACCTGCAGAGCCATACTGTTGCTAGAAATACAGAATCTCTCAACCACCTGCAGAGCCATACTGTTGCTAGAAATACAGAATCTCTCAACCACCTGCAGAGCCATACTGTTGCTAGAAATACAGAATCTCTCAACCACCTGCAGAGCCATACTGTTGCTAGAAATACAGAATCTCTCAACCACCTGCAGAGCCATACTGTTGCTAGAAATACAGAATCTCTCAACCACCTGCAGAGCCATACTGTTGCTAGAAATACATAATCTCTCAGCCACCTGCAGAGCCATACTGTTGCTAGAAATACATAATCTCTCAACCACCTGCAGAGCCATACTGTTGCTAGAAATACAGAATCTCTCAACCACCTGCAGAGCCATACTGTTGCTAGAAATACAGAATCTCTCAACCACCTGCAGAGCCATACTGTTGCTAGAAATACAGAATCTCTCAACCACCTGCAGAGCCATACTGTTGCTAGAAATACATAATCTCTCAGCCACCTGCAGAGCCATACTGTTGCTAGAAATACATAATCTCTCAACCACCTGCAGAGCCATACTGTTGCTAGAAATACAGAATCTCTCAGCCACCTGCAGAGCCATACTGTTGCTAGAAATACAGAATCTCTCAACCACCTGCAGAGCCATACTGTTGCTAGAAATACAGAATTTCTCAGCCACCTGCAGAGCCATACTGTTGCTAGAAATACAGAATTTCTCAGCCACCTGCAGAGCCATACTGTTGCTAGAAATACAGAATTTCTCAGCCACCTGCAGAGCCATACTGTTGCTAGAAATACAGAATTTCTCAGCCACCTGCAGAGCCATACTGTTGCTAGAAATACAGAATTTCTCAGCCACCTGCAGAGCCATACTGTTGCTAGAAATACAGAATTTCTCAGCCACCTGCAGAGCCATACTGTTGCTAGAAATACAGAATCTCTCAGCCACCTGCAGAGCCATACTGTTGCTAGAAATACAGAATCTCTCAGCCACCTGCAGAGCCATACTGTTGCTAGAAATACAGAATCTCTCAGCCACCTGCAGAGCCATACTGTTGCTAGAAATACAGAATTTCTCAGCCACCTGCAGAGCCATACTGTTGCTAGAAATACAGAATCTCTCAACCACCTGCAGAGCCATACTGTTGCTAGAAATACAGAATCTCTCAGCCACCTGCAGAGCCATACTGTTGCTAGAAATACAGAATTTCTCAGCCACCTGCAGAGCCATACTGTTGCTAGAAATACAGAATTTCTCAGCCACCTGCAGAGCCATACTGTTGCTAGAAATACAGAATTTCTCAGCCACCTGCAGAGCCATACTGTTGCTAGAAATACAGAATTTCTCAGCCACCTGCAGAGCCATACTGTTGCTAGAAATACAGAATTTCTCAGCCACCTGCAGAGCCATACTGTTGCTAGAAATACAGAATCTCTCAGCCACCTGCAGAGCCATACTGTTGCTAGAAATACAGAATCTCTCAGCCACCTGCAGAGCCATACTGTTGCTAGAAATACAGAATCTCTCAGCCACCTGCAGAGCCATACTGTTGCTAGAAACACAGAATCTCTCAGCCACCTGCAGAGCCATACTGTTGCTAGAAATACAGAATCTCTCAGCCACCTGCAGAGCCATACTGTTGCTAGAAATACAGAATCTCTCAGCCACCTGCAGAGCCATACTGTTGCTAGAAATACAGAATCTCTCAGCCACCTGCAGAGCCATACTGTTGCTAGAAATACAGAATTTCTCAGCCACCTGCAGAGCCATACTGTTGCTAGAAATACAGAATCTCTCAGCCACCTGCAGAGCCATACTGTTGCTAGAAATACAGAATTTCTCAGCCACCTGCAGAGCCATACTGTTGCTAGAAATACAGAATCTCTCAGCCACCTGCAGAGCCATACTGTTGCTAGAAATACAGAATCTCTCAGCCACCTGCAGAGCCATACTGTTGCTAGAAATACAGAATCTCTCAGCCACCTGCAGAGCCATACTGTTGCTAGAAATACAGAATCTCTCAGCCACCTGCAGAGCCATACTGTTGCTAGAAATACAGAATCTCTCAGCCACCTGCAGAGCCATACTGTTGCTAGAAATACAGAATTTCTCAACTACCTGCAGAGCCATACTGTTGCTAGAAATACAGAATTTCTCAGCCACCTGCAGAGCCATACTGTTGCTAGAAATACAGAATCTCTCAGCCACCTGCAGAGCCATACTGTTGCTAGAAATACAGAATTTCTCAGCCACCTGCAGAGCCATACTGTTGCTAGAAATACAGAATCTCTCAGCCACCTGCAGAGCCATACTGTTGCTAGAAATACAGAATTTCTCAGCCACCTGCAGAGCCATACTGTTGCTAGAAATACAGAATCTCTCAGCCACCTGCAGAGCCATACTGTTGCTAGAAATACAGAATTTCTCAGCCACCTGCAGAGCCATACTGTTGCTAGAAATACAGAATCTCTCAGCCACCTGCAGAGCCATACTGTTGCTAGAAATACAGAATTTCTCAACTACCTGCAGAGCCATACTGTTGCTAGAAATACAGAATTTCTCAGCCACCTGCAGAGCCATACTGTTGCTAGAAATAAAGAACCTCTCAGCCACCTGCAGAGCCATACTGCTGCTAGAAATAAAAAATCCTGTCATTGCTGGCAATCGAACGCAAACCATTGTGGTGGTAAGCAAGCTGTAAGCCACCACTGCACCTTGCTATCCTTTAACACAATCTAGTTGAAAACAGTGAAGAAGTGTGCTAAACCTCCAGACCATTTATGTCTTCTGATGTTGTATTCCCAGTTTGTGGATGAGAGCAACTTTGCCAGTTTTGTGTATGATGCTGTGTGGGTGTACGCTAAAGGCTTGGATTCCCTGCTGCGACAGAACCAAGGTGCTTTGGAAACCATCAATTCAGAGGCAACCGCAAGGTAGGGAGACTTTGGTTGATTTGACACTTGTTTGTCTGCATAAGGGTATTATGGGATATATGTTTCCTGTATTGGACATTTTATTACTTTCATATTCCTCAATCTAAATTTCTCACATGAATCCACATCCTTCCCCCTACCTCTGAAGTCGGAGTGGGTTAGCCTGATGGCGAGGGACACTGTTAATAGGGAAAGCTAATCCACATGCAGAATTCAGTCCATCACTACTATAAACAGTGTGTATGGACTATGCTTGAAGTCATAGTGAGCGAGCGCAAAAACAAAATAAAAAATATTCACATACTTATAAATACTCCCAAACAAATTGGGCCAGAAATATTTCAAACTATTTCAATGAAATATTTCAAACTATTTCAATGAAATATTTTGTCTGATCTCATTCCACATCTATAATTATTTAAGGCATCAGTGGAAGCAGTATTTTCCTCAATCTGTATGTCTGACCTTATTCAAGTTCAAAAGTCAAGGACCCTTTTCTTGCAGTAAGGCACATCGGGCTTACGGTTCTAGCCCATATTTGTATAGACCAATGGGCATTCTGTGGGTGGTGAGGTCAGTAACACGCCGGCTACCTTTACTTCCCCAGACATTCTTACTACCCATTGTAGGCCGGATCAACCTCCGAGCCCTGGTTAATTTTGAAAAATCTGAATTGGCCCAGCTGTGGATTGAACCGCTGACCTCCTGGTCCATCTGCTCTGATTCCACATTTACAATTATATAAAAGGCATTTGTGAAAGCAGTCTTTTCCTGAATCTGTATATTCTTACCTTACTTTGTTTTATTTTCTCTGAATTTACCTTGTCGTATCTGATTGTATATTACAATACTTCTTTGTTCTCCTGCCTTTCATTTGTTCCCAGTGGAGCATAAGCCCTCAACAAACTCATGTCAAGGCCTTTGCAGAAGTATTCATGATTGGTTGAATTTTGCAACAGAAATGTTCTATGGGATGAAGATTATGTGTTCATAAAATGAGATGGGAACCATTCAAGAACATAATGATGACTGAAAGATCAGCAAAAAAAAAGAGCAGAGACAGACTGAGAGAAATGTTGCTTGTGGTCTCTGAGAGTGGCATGGAGGAACATCAACTGTAGAATAGATCAGACCACCTAGGACTAAGATCTGTAGAGAGACATAAATGTGTATGCCATTTGGCAAGGCACATAATGATGATGATGTGAAGGCCTAACAGTTTATCCATCTGTGACAGATACTGCCATAAGATTAGCTGTACTTGTGACTGCTGCTTATATTATACATTGAACATATGTGACATCTTGTCACTTGGGGCATGTCCATAAGTAGTCCGTCTCCCTCAACAGATACTCAAAGTGTATGGATGTGTTGTATGTAACTATGCCCATCACTTTCTGATTGGATACACATCTAATACAATCATGTAATCAATATACAGCTCTAGTTCTAGTTTGTAGTTTTATGTCCCTTCAATCTGCACATTATTGTCTTATTGCAAGTTATACCATTACACTGAAGTCACCCTTTGATGCATCTATATCATTGCACAGAAGTCATCCTTTGATGTATCTATATCATTACACTGAAGTCACCCTTTGATGTATCTATATCATTATGCTGAAGTCATCCTTTGATGTATCTATATCATTATGCCGAAGTCATCCTTTGATGTATCTATATCATTATGCCGAAGTCATCCTTTGATGTATCTATATCATTACGCTGAAGTCATCCTTTGATGTATATATATATATACATTACACTGAAGTCATCCTTTGATATATCTGTATCATTATGCTGAAGTCATCCTTTGATGTATCTAAATTGAACATCTTAGGGCATTTAGAGCCGCAATCAGCAACCTCAGCTTCAGTGGTGTGTCCGGTTGGATCCAGTTTTATGGCAGTGACCGCCATGGTGACCTTCTCATCCACCAAGTGTTCTCCAACGAGACTCGTGTCATTGGTCAATATAAACCTGGTATGGAATCAAAGGGTGGAGAGTCTAAACTGATACTGGATGTCAGCAAGATTCGGTGGCTGTCGTCAAGACCTGCTGCTAGGAGTGATCCTGAAATTTGTGAGTTTGATGTTTTATTGTTATTTAGAACTTCACCATTTTGGATTTTGTTTTGAGTTATATTAAGGCTTTGATTGGCTGGTTGAAGTCGGTTGTATTAACTGTTCACTTGTATATAAATTGATGGAATCAAAGACTGATGATGACTTATTTATATCACTCCTTTTGTCAAGCATCCTTTCCAGTAAGAGTCACACACAAAAAAGGATTGTTTATTTGTGGCCTTCACTGGTTCCCCAAGAGATTATCTTGAGGGGGTGCTTCTGTGGGCCAGATTTCCTCTCTGTGTGTGGTGAAATCAAGGCAATCTTGTTGGACATGTTCGGGTTTTGATTTGGTGTTCCACACGACTTGCAGTACAAACATTCTGATAATACATATAAGCTCTCCATATGGAGGAGTTGAAGGCAAAGGTGCTGATTGTCTGCCCTCATTGTGGGAAATTACTGTGACTGTCTTGCAATCTTGAAACTTAGAAAGTTTGTACGCCTAGCAAGCTTCTAAACAAAGAAGATCACGGATTAGCCATCTCCCTCATTGTTTTTTTGTTTTTTTTTTGCATATCCTATTTACAGGACATTGCAGTCAACACCAGCATTTTTCAGCTGCTGTTGATGTCTTGGCAAGTTTTACGTTCAGTAGTTTGCCATTGCTTTCTGAACGACCGGCTCACATACCTTTCCATAAGAAACCAATGCAACACGTTCTGCTGCCGAATCTCGCGCAGCTGTGTTTCATACGTGGGTGTACGGGGTTATGAATAGCATCCTTAACCTCTTGGCCAGGGAAACTGGCATCCCCCTCATTAGCCAGACTAAAATCTGTTTCCAAGATCCCCTGCTACAGAGTGAAGGGAGGTTACTCACGATATGCTACTTTACCCTGATACTCTCGAAGTTCCTTCAATGTCATTCCTTTATTATTCATATATCTTTGCTTCTCTTCTCTTAGTATTTTTTAGATCTTCCTGTATTTATTTTGGCATTGTGAATTCCACAGGAAGGACTTTTTAGTTATAATAATCATCATCCAGTGCCATCATTGCAGTGAAGGTTGGCAACAATGGATCTCCAGCAGTTTCTTCGCTGTCGCTTGATGTGATTGTAGTAACAGGTTATCTCAATCTTGTCTCCTGTCAGCACCTGCAGCTTTCCCTTGTCTCCTGATTGATGCAAGCTCCATCATTCCTCATAGAAATAACGTGTAATTTTAGTAAAGTTTTTCATTGGCAATACTGCAGTGCAATGTTGATGAAATTTATTGATGCAGATCTGAAATGTAATGTTAACAATTTCAGATCTGGTGATGTAATTTTGGTTAAATGTATCGATGCAGATCTGAAATGTAATTTTAATCATTTCAGATCTGCTGATGTAATTTTCATTAAATGTATTGATGCAAATCTGTGTGTGAAAATTCATGAGGCAGAGGAATAGGTGAAAGATGGAGTCTTTCCAACAGGTTGAGAGTGAAGCAAAGCACCTGCTTAATGATTATTAGGAAGCACAGATTGAGTTGTATTTTTTAAAATTTATTTTTGTTTCAGTGGTGGAGGAGTGTCCAATTGATGGTTTCCGGGCCATGCTGGGAGTTAGCTGTACAATAGCCCATGTTATTGTCATTGTCTTTGTCTTCTTTGGATTCATCATCATAGTGATTGCTGTTCTCATTGTCATGAAATACAAGTAAGTTATACCAGTGTTAAATATTAGATATTGTTATACATGTAGTGACGGGGATGAGTTTTTTGGATGTTTTTTTTAAAAACTTTTAATTAATTTGTTTTGCTGTAATTGTAATTTTGTAGAGCTGATCCACACTTGTGTTTTCCATTTGTTTACTAATAAACTTGCCTTGTGTAGTTTGGTACAGAATGTGTTAACACATGTTCCTGTCATCTCTGTATAGGTGCGATGCTAAGATGAGGAAGTTCAAGGCAGCTCATGAGCGAATCAAAGAACTCGGGTTGCTGAATGAGAAATATTCCAGCATCCTGACGGTAGACGACTGGGAAATTCCTCGGAAAAATATTGTATTAAACCGAGAACTTGGCGAGGGAGCTTTTGGTGAGTTGATATGTTTCATCATAATATTTCACTTTGCATTCTCTCCTCCTGCTTGTTCAGTATCTATGTCAGAATTGAAATAAAGAAATGTCAAACATGATTAAATCTGTGGCAGTTTTGATCCATTCATAATTGGTGAAAATCCAGTTTGGGGACTCGGATATACAAATGATACAGTTATCCTCAGAAACTGTGCCAAGGAAAGTTTGTCCGTCAAAAGACAGTGAATATCAACATCTTTTCAAGGCCGATTAGTTATGGGCGTTCTCTTTTAAACTTCCGGTATGCTGATGCTGATTCAGTTGGACTACACCTATCAGTTGGACTAAAATATTGACTTATTGTCCTTGACTTGGTGACGTAAATTACAATACCTTAAAAGTTGAAGTGGAACTCCATATAATAACACAAATGGGGACTATTTAAAAGAAATTAAAAGGAAACTGATCATAGCAATGCAGAGGTTAATCCGTATTAGAAACCTATGATACAATACCAGCAAACAAAATAACAATTTAGAGAGTTGAATTCAGTCAAGAACTGACATAACAGCACTCGGGACATTTCCATACAGGCTCTGTCCTCATCTGCAACAGCCAGTGAAGAGTCCCAGTACTAATAGTACCAGTAGCTGACTATGTGTCTGGCCTGTCCTTGGAGTTTGAGTGTTAGTCAGAACATCTGGTCAATCTCTGCAGCACCATTCTCTTCAAGCTGTGATGATCTAACTGTTCTTCTGCACTATACACATGATTCCAAAGTTCCACGGCCACATCTTCCTTATCATGAGCCAGTACTCCACCGAGGGGTGGAGACCGAGTTAATCTGTCTGCCTACTCATTTCCCACCGCACTATCGTGTCCTGTGGGAGAATTCCATACATGCTCTCTATTTTTTATTGTTCAATGCAAGCTCGCCACTCTGCCCGAAGCATACCTGTCTTCACCTTTCTCATCATACTTTGTGAGTCCTTTTCAGTGACAACATGCATGTGCTGTTTGTTTTCCAACCAGTGGAACGCTGCCATGACTCCCTCCACCTCTATTCTCAGACTAGATGTTGTGGTATCATATGCCAGGCTCTCCTGCACGAGACCCCATCCACCAACCTTCACCACAAACTCCCAGGCACTACTGTTACCTCTTAGAACAGAGCTATCTGTAAAGATAATTACATCGTCTGATTGCAAATTGTTGTTGATCAATTGTTGCACCTCCCATTCAGTGCAGCTTGCGGCCGGCCAATCCCTACATTCCCGATCCAATGTTTTTACGACCCTGCACAGGTCTGACTTTTTCACCGACATTAATAATTTTGAGAACATGTAACTTGCCTATGGCAAGGAGAGGTCATTATTTTAAGGCATAATGGACTGAATAAGCATATGTGCAAGCTTCGCCTGAGTGACCTACCACTATGCTCATGTGAGCAGTGTGATCAAACTGCAGAGCAAGTTCTTCAGGACCCCCCCCCCCCCCCCCCCCCCAGTACAGCCAGCTAGGAGGGAATACTGGCATACTAAGACGACATACTGTTGTATGGAAGAAAAGGGGAGCTTCAAAGAACTGTTGGCTACATCTCAAAATCTCATCTGTTGGTGGAAAATGAATGAACGAAGAAGGAAAAGAAGAAGACATTGGCAACATTTTGTTGCACTCTTAGTTTTAATTCATAATGTTAGACTTGTGTTCTTACATTTCATATCTATTTTCTTAATATTTTAATGTCATTCTTTAAGTTTAATATATTTGTGCTTACTTTCTTCGTGTTAATTGTTATATTTCATGTATCTGTATTGTATGCTTTGTTTCATTTTATTGTTTTTAAATAAATCATTATTTTCATTCTTTGTTTGGCATATCATAAATAAAGGCCTTGTTTGGTCGGTCACCTTATCATAGCTTAAGGTCACATTTGGTCACCTTATCACAACTGAAGGTCACACTTGGTCATCTTATCATAACCAAAGTTCACATTTGGTCATCTTATAACCAAAGTTCATATTTGGTCACTTTATCATAAGTAAAGGTCACATTTCGTCACCTTGGTATAACTGAAGATCACATTTAGTCACTTTATCATATCTTGTGACACAAAGTGGGGTACACTGTTGGTCCTACAGTTATGTTTTCCAATGCAGGAACGGTGATGGGAGGTGAGATGTACAAAGAAAGAGAAGGCTGGGTGGCTGTGGCCGTCAAGACCTTGAAGCTGCATCACACCATGGAAGAAAAGGTGATTGACTTGTAGTTGTGCAGTGATATTTGTCTACTACAGTGATTCTCAAACTTTGTCAGGATGTTGCTCTCATTTCTTCAATGTCAGATCCATCATTACTATGTGTCCTGTCGATAAACATGGCAGTTATGGTTTGCCTTCTCACATGAACACCAGAGTCCTGTCTCAGTTATACCATGTGGCCTAGCCATCCAAGTATGTATATCTTTGAGTTCCCTCTGCTCTTTTCCCATCAATTTTGCCAACTGTTACTAAGTTTTCAAATTTATTTCTTCTCATAATGCGCCCAAAAAAATCCTTATTGCTTACGTTTAATTTCTCAGATCCCTGGTAATCTCATATGTACATACAAACACACACTTCCTTCTTGATATTAACTCTCTCATTATCTGACATCAAACTGTGTGTTTACTGGTTACACGTCTGTTACATGAATCTATCCTATCCTAATATTTTAACTCCTTCTGTCCCATAGTTGTATTATTTTCAAAAATTGTTTGTCTAAGGTGCAAAAATGTTGCTATAGAAAGTTTTGACGACAACTCTCTGAAACTAAAAGAGTTGGGCTGCCTTCAAAAGCACAACCCACTACTATTCTTTAGAACTTTCCACGCCTCCCTGGATGTTCCCATACACCCCCACTAGATCGTTCCATACTTCCCATAATTTCCATCACCTCCTTAGATCTTTCCACCACTTAGAGAGGAAGACAGTACCTTCCAGTTCAGGGACCACAGGTCTAGTAGCTAGTTACATGCTACAAGGCCAGCGCGGCCTTTGGCAGACTGTACCAGAATGTATGGGACAGAAATGGAATAAGCCTGCAAACAAAGCTGAAAGTCTACAAAGCAGTTGTATTATCCACGCTGCTATTTGCTTGTGAAACCTGGACTGTTTATCAGCGGCACGCTAGGAAATTAAACCACTTCCACACAGTCTGCCTTAGGAAGTTACTGAAGATTAAATGGCAAGACAAGATCCCATACACTGAAGTCCTAGAAAGAGCATCCATGCCCAGTATCCACACTCTACTAATGAAGAATCAGATTCGCTGGGCTGGTCACTTGACTCGCATGCCAGATCACAGGCTCCCTAAACAAATTTTTTACGACGAGTTGCGTTGTGGTAAATGCTCCCAAGGTGGCCAGAGGAAACGCTTTAAAGACACTCTGAAAATCTCACTGAAGGCTTTTGGAATTCATCATGACACCTGGGAGACTGCAGCCAGAGACCGAAATTCGTGGCGTTCATCATTACGCAAGGGTGCAGTCACTTGTGAGGCAACCAGGACTGCAAGAGCTGTGAAGAAAAGACAGAACAGAAAAACCACTGCAGAAAATCCTCCTCCAGAAACGTCAAGCATTCTTTGTCCACATTGTCAAAGAACATTTCGAGCCAAAATAGGCCTTATCAGCCATCTTAGAACTCATGGCTCCATACCTTCAACCCCACTGGATGAAATGAATGGTCATCATCATTCTTGATGGACAAACAACAACAACACATGCTACAATAACATTTCATTGTCAGTCACTCAAGGATTGTTTCCACAGACAAGTCTGACTGCAATGGATCGCCAACACTTTGTGTTTCTTGGTCTGTGGGTGGATTCAGATATACTGCTGCATGTGTATCTCTTGATGTGAACTATCTACTGAACTAGCCACCTGTTGCACAACTTGATGTGAACTAGTTACTGAACTAGCCACCTGTTGCACAAACCTACATTGTAAACAGTCAGGAAACACAAAGTAAGGTACCTTGTTAAAGAAAACAGGATACTGCGGCGACAAGACTTCATTAGCAGACAACAAGAAAGAAACCACAACAACACTGAAATGAATCTGGTAGACTTTGGGGCTCTTGTTTGATAGTACCAAATGCTCGCTGTTTATCAGAGCTGTGTTAGTAATTACAGAGTTCACTGAATCCAAAGCTTGGACGACACATGAAGGCATGGTTATCTTGGAAACATTCCTCATTATTTAGATGGGATACATAGCAATCCTTACTCCCTAACAAAGCATATGCATATTTCAGAATTAATGGCAGAGGAAGGTAGAAAACCATTGCTTGATGTCTAACTGTCCTTCTGTGTCCTTCATTTTCATAGGTTGTAAATTATATTTTCTTTGATCACCAGCTGGATTTTTTCAGTGAAGTGGATATGATGAAGTGTTTCAAACATGAGAACATTGTTCAGCTGTTGGGAGTATGCACTCGAAAGGAACCAATCTACGCTGTGATGGAGTTTTTGTTGCATGGTGAGCACTTTAAATTATGTTTTGTGTGTTTCCTTAATTCTGTTTTTATTGTCTCATAGAATTGGTGTCACAGCTAGATAGAAGAATGAGATAATAGTAGAGAAGAGAGAAGCATATTCTAACATGACATGAGAATAGAAGTCGTAAGTCGCGGCTCCAACTTCACAGCAAAGGGTCACCCCATAATGCTCAGTTCCTGTGCCAGTGAATATCACACAAAATGTTTCTCATTGTCCCATGTGAAAAATAGGAACAGACATACCAACAGCACGCACAGGCATACAAGCATAAGGCCGCCGCCAGAATGCCAACACAAAAGTCCGCAATTTAAATTGCAGTTCATCATCGACTGAAGCTGCAGTTACTAGAATACAAGCAGTCGCACATACATTACTGCAAAACACAAAACCAGCTAGTTCAGCAACTTACCATCCGCCAATTTTCTGAACATGCAGTTTAAAATACAAACAACCACAGACAGATATAAAATAATTCCATGTGAAATTCACAGTTTGCAGTATCACTCCACGCACTTAGCTCAGTAGCACAGTGATGGTACCATACATATACTATCAGTCCATCATGAGAAAATTGCTCTATGTATTCTTTTATGTGGAAAAATACTTCTTCCTATGATATTCATTCACTGTGTAAGAATCGGTGAATAATTCTTATGTTCTATACATTACTGCAAGTCTGTGTTTCCCCGTGATCACTTCATAGCCCATAAGTTATCCAGTCCTGCCTTGGCATGCAAGTCTCCCATCAAAATGTTGATGCCATTTCTTTGATTATTACCTATCGTACATTGAAGTTTCATATACAATTCCTTCTTAACAGATTCATCCTTCTTGTTTGCTGGTGTGTAATATTAGATCATACTCATGTTTACTTTGTTTTTTGGTTCTGTTTTGTGGTTCTAAATATTGCTGCTATTAACCTAGAACTCACTGCTTCCCACTTTATTAGTGTTTTCTTTGCCTCTGTAAATAGTATTATTGACACTCCGTCACTATCAGAGGCAGTTTCCTCTGTATGGCCTGAGAACAGTATTTTTCACCTAATTTTAGAAGCTTTTTCTTTCTCAATTCCATCGTTTTTCATACGATCCCAAAAACCTAACCTTATAATTTTTCAGTATTTCAAAATAACAAAATTGGTTGAATTTTACAGCTTAAGTTTTCAGCAGGATGCAGTAGCCAGTCTCCGACCGACCTTCCTTAGTCTTCTCTTATGACATGCATGACAGGTTACAGTGTGTCTATTTTTGGCTTCCCTTAAGAGTCCCGATAATGCATAGGTGTAAGCACCAATATTTTCTGATTCATCACCAGGGGACTTGAAGACCTACCTGCTCTCTCGTAGGAGCCTGGTCGGCCAAGGTGTGAAGGAAGCAGAGGACGTCAAGGCTGAGAACTTAACACAGATGGCAATAGATGTGGCTCAAGGATTGAGTTACCTGCACTGCCTGAAATACGTACACAGGTGAGTGCATTGACGTATTGTCATTGAGTTGAGTTAACAACTGATATCACAGCACTTGGGACATTCCCAAATGTGCTCTGACTTCATCTTCAACAGCCAGCAAAGAGTCCCAATACTAATGATACCAGTAGCAGTCTGATTATGTGTCTGGCCTTTCCTCAGAGTCCTGAGTGTCGGCCACATGCACTCTGGTCACTATCTGCAGCATCATTCTCTCCAGGATGTGGTCATCTATCTGTTCTTCTGCACTATACTAACAATTCCAAAGGGCCCAAACCTCATCTGCCTTATCATGCACCAAAACTCCACCAAGCAGTGCAAACCCAGCCAATCTGTCCGCTTGCTTATTTCCTACCACATCAGCATGTTTCAGGGGGAAAACATCCAACAGATCTCTCTCTATTTTTGATTTTCATTGTCATGTAGCCAGAGACAGACAGTTATAATTTGGTTCACCAACAGCCACACAGCAGAAATAGAAATACTCCTACTTCAAACACAGGCCACCAGTGTAGCTAGATGCTCACCTGCTGGCCCAGGGGTCATGGGTGCAAATCCAAATTTGGGGCAGATATTTTTACAGTTGATTTGGTCGACCCATCTTAAAATGGATACCAGGAAATGTCTTGGGAAGTAAAGATGGCTGATGTAAGACTGGCCACACCAGCCACCTAGTGCCAAGTGGTCTGTTAAAAACATGAGTCTGGCACCATATGCTTCTGAACCTAAAGTCAATAAAAGGATCCTTTACTTGTACTGGTCATTTTGGGTGACTTTCAGATTAAAGGTACATATTTAATTTAATTAGGTGGGGTGAATTCAGTCAATATAAATGTTATAGATGAGTTCTAAGAATATCTTGGATAAAGAAAAGAATAAATGCATCCATACTTCAAGAGCTGAATATTGAAGAAGGTTGGCTATTAAAGATGATATAACAAAGAAAATTGAAATATTTTGGTCACTTGAAACGTCATGAAAGTTTGGAGAGAACAATAATGGGGGTTATGTGCCTGGGAAGAGAGGAAGAGGAAGTCCAAAGAGAAGATGGGTGCAGGATGTGGCGAATGATCTCTAGATGGGTGTATCAGACGCGGGACTTCTTGCTTATGATCGAGAGGTTTTCTGGAAGGTTGTTATGGGAGCGAGGTTCTGCAAAGGACATGCTACTGATTGAATGAGCTGAGTCATGTACAGTTAGAAAATGTCATCTATTGTCCACTGATGGTTGAACCTGTGCTGGTGAGTCTGCTCATTGTTTACTATGCACTCATGGCTTCTGGCTTGCAGATGGAGTAGCTGAAAGTATACATCCACAGCTGAATTCACAAGTGCTAGGTCAATAAGGACAATTTGACAATTAAGAAAACTTGAACATGTGATAATTTCTCCTAAGTCTGAAATGTGGATTAGAAACAACCTTTTAGGACAAGGACAACAAATAGAATGTCTGGTACTCTAATCTGATCCTGGGATAGTGGGCCAGATATCTAACCTTTTAGAACTAGGACAACAAATAGAAACATGTTGCAAACATTCACAGTTCTTTCTCATGAAAGTAGGACATTATATACAACTATCAGAAACAGGCAGTGTTCCTTGGTCATGCAGAGAGAAGCACTGAAGAACATTGTGATGGCTGGGGAGATCTGCGGTAGAAGAGACACAGGCAGACAGAGAGAAGCACTGGAGAACATTGTGATGGCTGGGGAGATCCACGGTAGAAGAGACACAGGCAGACAGAGAGAAGCACTGGAGAACATTGTGATGGCTGGGGAGATCCACGGTAGAAGAGACACAGGCAGACAGAGAGAAGCACTGAAGAACATTGTGTTGGCTGGGGAGATCTGCGGTAGAAGAGACACAGGCAGACAGAGAGAAGCACTGGAGAACATTGTGATGGCTTTGGAGATCCGCAGTAGAAAAGACACAGGCAGACAAAGAGAAAGTATCCTGGATGGTCTAAAATGGTGGCACAGAGTAACATCATCAGTGGAAATATCAGGACACCAAAAACAGAGATTTGTGGAGAGAATGCCACCTGGCAAAACACATGATGATGATAATTAAAAATAATCAGTTAATGTTTAGATGTGACTCGTCATTGGCACATTTTTTTTTCTGTATAATTTGACCACAGAGACCTGGCCTGTCGGAACTGTCTAGTTCATGCCAACAAGACTGTGAAGATTGGAGATTTTGGGATGACCAGACACACGTCAAGTGTTGATTATTACAGATTCAGTCGTAAAGGTATGAATTTGTTTGAGTTTTCTATCTCCGGTATAAGCTGTGGGATATAGACATTTGTTCTCAGCTTAACTTAAATATCATACTTAGGATGAGGCTGAGTTCCCCTGCAGATAAAACAAATGTGATTTCTATGTAAGCTCATAAACACATTCATGTGTATTGTTTCTTGCTCGTAGAAGAAAGAAGTAGAGACTAGAGGATTTATTTGCTTATGAAGCATTTGTCGATCAGTCAGTCAATTGGCTGCAGTGAATTACCTACACTCTCTAATCTCTCACTTGTGTTGTACACACTGACAGAATGCTGTTCACCCATCTCTTGTTGTTATCTTCTCACTTGTATCGCTGTCTACCTCTTGCTCACCTGCCTTCAACTCTTCCTTTCATTATGATTTTTACAAGAGTGCTATGTCTTTTAATGTGGCTGAAATATTTAAGTTGTCTCTTTATTACTGTTACTAACTTTATTTTCATTACCATCTTGTCTAGGACATCTGTATTTCATTGTTTTTGCTTCCATGAAATATCCACACCTTCAAGGCTTCAACTTGACTTTTCAGTTTCTTGCTTTCTGTAGCCACAACTTTCACTGTTTTATTTATGATCAAGTACTTGTGGGGAAAAAAAACATACTTACTTGCTATGAATCTGTGATGTGTTAAAACGATCACATCTGTGTAGGCCTTTGTGCACGGAGGAGAGGATGGCCAGTCCCTCCTATAATGAGTGAAGGTATCAGTCTCTCGCCTTACCATGCTCATGTCAGTGCAACTTCATAACCTTACCTGCCCCTGCTCCTTCTCTTCCCCCTCCCTCCTCCAACCTCTTCTTATAAAGAAGATATTTTTTTTTCCATTTAACCACATAGGAGAGTCTTCCCATGTTGGACTGGTCAGTGGATAGTAACCATGCAAAGAGAGACACAAACCTGCTGCCTTGTAGGTAGACTGGGGGAAGGCTAGGGAAAGCCAACCTGAAATAAATACTTGTTGGAGTGTGATGTACTGAGCCACAGGCTTGATGAGACAGTGTAACTCAATTCACTTGTTTATGAACCATGTCTGATATTTCTATTCTGTCACACATTTCAATCCGGACATTTAGGGATGCTGCCTGTACGATGGACCGCACCTGAAGCTCTCAAAGATGGCATTTACTCATCAAAGTCAGACATCTGGTCATACGGTGTTCTAGTTTTTGAGATTGTCACGTTTGGCAGTTTCCCCTACCAGGGCCTGTCCAATAAGGAGGTCATCGATTATGTGTCCAAGGGAAACCAGCTCATGTTGCCAGAGAAGTGTCCTGATGCCTTGTAAGTTTGCTGGTTGTTTGTTGCCTGGTTGGGTTTATTCTTCTCATCTTTGTACAGCTACCACTACTTCTTCTTCCTTTTTAACTTTTGATTCCCCTTTTACTTCTGCTCCTTTTGTTTCTCCTCCTCATCCTCCTTTTCCTAGTGCTCCTTCTATTTCTCCTCCTTTTCCTAGTGCTCCTTCTGTGTTTCTCCTCCTCCTTTTTTTAGTGCTCCTTCTGTTTCTCCTCCTCCTTTTTTTAGTGCTCCTTCTGTTTCTCCTCCTTTTCCTAGTGCTTCTTCTGTTTCTCCTCCTTTTCCTAGTGCTCCTTCTGTTTCTCCTCCTTTTCCTAGTGCTCCTTCTGTTTCTCCTCCTCCTTTTTTTAGTGCTCCTTCTGTTTCTCCTCCTTTTCCTAGTGCTCCTTCTGTTTCTCCTCCTCTTTCTTTTCCTAGTGCTCCTTCTGTGTTTCTCCTTCTCTTTCTTTTCCTAGTGCTCCTTCTGTGTTTCTCCTCCTTTTCCTAGTGCTCCTTCTGTTTCTCCTCCTTTTCCTAGTGCTTCTTCTGTTTCTCCTCCTCCTTTTCTTAGTGCTTCTTCTGTTTCTCCACCTCCTTTTCCCAGTGCTCTTTCTTCCGCTCCTCCTTATTCATCTTCCTCCTCCTCACTCAGATTTCCACATTAATAACTTGCAATGGAGGTCAGCATGGCTGAATGGGTAAGAGCCCTTGCTCTTAAACTTTTGGTGTGCTGATGGCGAGGTAGTAGGTTCGACCCTTACACCGGACAATTGGTCCAAAATGTTGAATTCTTGTCCTTGACTTGGGGATGTAAATTACAAGTACTCAGAAGTCTACATGAAAAAATATATATACCAATAGACCAAGTCACGAGACTGCTGAACGCAATATACGATACTGGAGATATATCTCCTGAATTATATAATTCTATATTTATTGCGCCGGTCTCTCTGGCTGTGGGGTTACAACACTTTCTCTCTGTAATCCCGTTTATCACGCAGAGTCTCGCAGCGGAGCGAGAACTGAGGTGGTTCGACCCCCGCTCGTGACTTGCGGATACTGAGCCGGCCGCTCAGAAAGCAATGGCAAACTACTGAGCGTAATCTTGCCAAGAGATCAACAGACAGCTGAAAGATGCTGCTGTTGACAGCTAAGTCCTGTAAAAGGATACGCAAAACATTTTTAATATTTATTGCAATCCCAAAGAAATCAGGAGCCATTGAATGCGATCAACATAGAACAATTAGTATAATGAGCCACATCACGAAGATTCTGCTGAGAATTATCATGCAAAGAGTTAGGAAGAAAATACAACCCGAAATAGGAGAAGAAGAATGTGGGTTTGTAGAAGGCAAGGGCACAGTAAATGCTGTGTATATACTGAGAGCAGTAATTGAACGTTCTATAGAAGTAAACAAAGATCTATATCTGTGCTTTATTGACTACACAAAGGCTTTCGATAAAGTGAGACATGTCGACATGATAAGGATGCTTGAAGATCTACAAATTGATGGAAAAGACCTTAGACTTGTAAAAACAATATATTTGAAACAACAAGCTGCCATCAGAATTGATAATGATGTAGGCCAATATCAGCTTATTAAAAGAGGTGTGAGACAGGGATGTGTAGATGTGTAATGTCTCCAGATCTTTTTTCCCTGCACAGTGAAAATATATTCAGAAATATAGAAGATATGCAAGGAATCAACATTGGGGGACGATACATCAATAACATTAGATATGCAGATGATACAGTCTTGATTGCAGACAACCAACAGAACCTGCAAAATTTAGTAGATGCGGTTGTTGCACACAGTGAACAACTAGGGTTAGAACTGAATATAAAGAAGACACAGATTATGGTTGTCACTTGGAAAGATGGAAATACCACAATGTGATATATGAGTCATCATCATCATCAAGTGCCGTGCCGGCTGGCGTAGGCGTTCATGGCTCTCCATAGATCTCGGTCTTTGGTTTTCTTGGGCATATTCTTAAACAAGTGAATTGATACTGTTATCTCGGCACAGTCATAACATCTGATGGGAGATGCCTTGAAGAGATTAGAACAAGAATTGCCATTGCGAAGGTAGCCTTTTACAAAATGAAAAACATACTGACCAATAAAAAGATATCACTTGAAACGAGAAAAAGAGTGTTGAGGTGCTACATAGAACCTATACTTTTGTATGGATGTGAAGCATGGACAATAAGCAGTCAAGCTGAAAAACAGCTGATGGCTGTGGAAATGTGGTTTCTGAGGAAAATGCAAAGAATACCATGGACAGACAGAAAAACCAATGAGCAAGTTCTTCAAGAAACAAATGAAGATCCCAAACTGATTAGAGTCATTAGACATAGACAGTCACAATTTTTTGGGCATGTTATGAGAAGAAATGACTTGGAGAACTTAGTGACAACTGGCAAGATTGAAGGGAAGAGACCAAGGGGAAGACCGAGAAGTAAATACCTGGATGGCTTGGGCACATGGCATGGTCAGAAACACGGAGCTGATCCACGACTCTGGTGATCGAGTGAGATGGCAAAACATGACCGCCCACTATTACCGGCATGGCACATGATGGATGGATATATATCTATATCCATCTATATATATATACTAGACGACCCGGCCCGGCTTCGCCCAGCCCCTGCCGAGGAGCATCTCATTTAATTCATATTCGGCCCCTGCTCCCGTTCCTGTTCCCAAAAAAGATGACCCGGCCCGGCTTCGCCCAGCCCCTGGCGGGGAGCGTCTCATTTAATTCATATTCGGTCCCATCTTCCGTTCCCTTTCCCAAAAATTAAAAATTGATTTTAAACTAACTAACTATTTCAGTTGCATCCACGCGAGTGAGAACAACAACTGTTCCTAACTAATTTCTGGTTTAATCAAAGAGTGAGTTCCCTTGCAGCAAGATGGCGGAACATTTATTCGTCTGTTTCTAAAGCTCGTGCCATTTTCTTTCGTGCAGGAGGAAAAATTGTTGATTTTAAACTAAATGACTATGCCAGTTGGCTGCACGGGAATGAGAAGAACATCTGTAGAAAATGTCATCTCACTCGGATGGACCGTTCAGGAACGCATAAAGGACACACAAACAAAGACACATTCTCTTTTATATATATATATTTCATTGGCACCTTGCCGTCTTGACAGACGATAGTTTGTGCTTTAAAAAGGCATAATAACTTTTACCTATGGCGGTAGCGAATGTGACTGATAAGGCCAATTCGCGCTGTAAATGTTCGTTCACAGTGGGTGCATGTGAACACGTGGTAATTTCCACCATCATGCACCATCTTACGTCTCACACGCTCGGTGCTGTGACTTATCTGCAATAATTTTCTCCTTTGTCTTTATTCCATTTCTGATGTTTGCCCTCAATGCATGCAACACGTTCGGTGGCGACTTGCTCCCAATGTGCATTATCAATGCCTGTATCAATCATGTCCCGCTTACACACATCTTTGTATCTTAGTAGAGGCCGACCCTGAGATCTCTTACCCATCTGTAATTCACCAAAAAAGATGTCCTTTGGTATTCTACCATCATCCATCCTCCTAAGATGTCCTATCCATCTAAGTCTACGAAGACTAAGCATGGAATAAACAGTCACACACCCTGATCTTTCCAATACTTCAGTATTTGTGATTTTGTCTTGCCACTTAATACCAAGAATTCTTATATATATATATATATATATATATATATATATATATATATATATATATATATATATATATATATATATATATATATATATATATATATATATATATGAAGAAATCAATGTAACAAGAAGAGATAAGATCAGAAATGAAGAAATCAGGACTAAAGTGGAGGTTATAGCTGCACTATATTTTATTAGAAGGCAGCAAGTTAAATGGTTTGGCCATGCAAGCAGGTTACCAACTAACAGTATACCACAACAAGCAATGATGTACAGACCAGATGGAAAAGGCCGACCACGTAAACGATGGACGCAGGGAATAACAGAGTCCATGGTAATATCGATACATGAAGCTCATAAGTGGGCACTCTCCCGCTGTTTATATTTCACTTCAACACTGCAAGTTACAAGAGGAACAAGATGAGATGAGATAAGACCAAAGATCACTGGTTGTCTCTTTATGACAGATGTGTATAATGTTTATAAAGTATTTACCATTAATTAGTAAATATCACTTGTTCATTAACATCTCATTTCTGCTCTTTTCTTTGTAATGTTCTCCATTGCCTCTCTTCTCATCACATGGCCAAAGAACACTGTGTCTTTTTTATAGTTGTGTATAATGTTTATAAAGTATTTACAATTACTTAGTACAGTGCAAACCGCTTAAGGTGATCTTGGATGTGGCAGATTTCTGTTGCGAAGAACAATATTGTATTATACGTGTAAATGCATTACTATATGCTTGAACTCTTATAAGAGGAATTTCTGATAAGAAGAACTATTTCTAGTGTTCTTGGTGAGTTCGCATTATCAGGTCTGCACTGTAAATATTGTTTGTTCATGAACATGTCATTTCTGTTCTTTCCTTTGTAATGTTCTCCATTGCCTCTCTTTATATCATATGACCAAAGAACACTGTGTTTCTCTTTCTTATAGGTGTGTATAATGTTTATAAAGTATTTACGATTACTGATTAAATATTGCTTCTTTTTTTTCTTTCCTTCGAAATGTCTAGAAAATCCTTTATCCACTGGTGCATGTCTGTGGATTCTGGATACAGGCCAGACCTGGATGATATCCTCAGCTATCTCAACTACAGTCCTGCATTTCTGACCCCATGCCTTGACGTCCCCACCACAAGTGTGGTTCACGAGGACACAGGTTCTCTTGAGCTGCATTTGCCAGTTTCAGCCAATCAAAGCACAGCCACACCAGGTCCCCCAACATCTATCCTTCACTCAAGTCAAAGAAGCCACGGCTGGCAGGAAAAATTAAAATACAAACGGAAAACATTCTCTGTGCCAGGATTAGTTTCTTTCGGAAAGTCTTCAAAATCATCTTTGGCCAATCGGTCGCCGGTTTCCTTGTCACAATCATCTTCACTTTGCTCTGCTACTTTGCATAGCAGCAGTCTGTGTGGACTTCACTCGTGTGGCATCGGTGGTGGCTGGGGGATCGGAGAATCCTTAGATGAAGGCATTGATGATCGGGATGACAGAGTCAAGAGTGAAGCAGGAGGTCTGAGAGAGCAAGAGGCGGCTCCTAAACCAGACAGAAAGAGTGAGAAAAGAGAAGTGATTTGTAATGTGGAAATTGATATTCATAATGTGGAACACAATGCTTCCATGGAGTTTGATCATATAAGATATTCTAGTACAGCTGATAGTGACAAGGGAGAGTTGAGCAGTGGCTACGTCAGTCAAAACTCCAAAGGAGAGTCTAAGCAGATATGTCAAACTGTTACATCTTTATGACATGAGTTCTTGTGTATGATGTCATGCTACGTTAACTAAAAAACTCAGAAAAACACCAGTGCAAGCAGGGAATGCTTAGCTAGATCCAGTGTTGTTAATCTGGATGTGTTCAGTGTCTTTCAACATTGTCCCTGCATGCAGTCCTGCCTGCTGCTGACACAAGTGCTACAAATGTCCAGCAGTCAGACATGTGATTACTGATCAGTCTGTTTCAGCATGTCGTTGGCAGCATTATTGGTCAGTTGTTCATTGCCTTCACAACTGATGCCCTTCGAAACCAGGACATCAGCTCTCTCACAACCACAGGTCTCAGAATGACCAAAGTACACTTAAGATACACTTAAGGTCTTTCAGTGACGTTCATTCCAAAGCGAATTATCATCATTGCACTGCAGACATGGCCATAGGTGCTCCATCTTCTCTGTCATAAATCCATCATTGTACAGCAAATAATTGTGCCTTAGATGCTACGATCTCCTCTATAAAAAAATCCATCAGCGTACAGCGAATAACTGCCATATGTGCTACGATCAATTAAGTAAATTCATCGTCGTACAGCAAATAACTGCATATGTGCTACAATCAATTCAATAAATCCATCAGCGGACAACAAATAACTGCCAAATGTGCTACGATTAATTCAATAAATCCATCATAATACAGCGAATAACTGCCATATGTGCTACGATCTCCTCTTTAATAAATCCTTCACCATACAGTGAATTATTGTGCCAGTTCTACTTAAGCTATTGGAAAGCACGATGTGCAGGTCAGCTTTGCAAATTTACAATTACAAAAAACAGGATGTTGTGCCTTCATCAGCAGACTACAAGAAACAACCACAATAACACACACAACAATGGAAATGACAATAAGGCAACTACATAAAGGCAAAATATTATGGAAAAGTGTGGAATAAAAATAAGCGAGATGAATATAATGAAATATATGGTACTAAACGCAGAGGCTGCAAACATTAAAAACAAAACTTCACATTTTCTAACTGTTTACATTTCCACCACTTTACCGCAGTCACACCCCTTTCATTTTTACATGTGACCATTTCTACTTAAGATATTTAACTCTTTGCATATGCTGGCCTATTTTTTTCAACAGAGCATGCTCTGAAAATTGAGATGAAAACAATGTTTGCATTGACATGAGAATAATTATTGTAATTCTGAACAAAGTGAGTAAAATTGTTATGTTGTATATAAGATTGTAGAATCTGGATGCAACACAGAGAATGGTATCGATAAAATAATATATTCAGTGGATAAATGTGTGAAAATATCAGATGCATTCAGGTGACAGAACATTTAGGGGACAAATTATTAACTGTTTCAGTGTCATGGGACAATTAATTGTTTGAAGTGACTTCCTGCCTCTGCCATAAGCTTATATACAGCAGTTTTCCCTATGCAACCATCTTTAATTTGATATGTAATACAACATGTCTGCTACCATATTAACAACTTTTAAGTCATAACTATGACACACCTCTACCTCCCATTTTCCGCCATCCATTTTTGTTATTTTTCCAACCCATTTTTGGCTTGACACTGAATCAGTTCAACCCTCTGCACACATTGGGAACTACAAGTCAGTATTTTCATTGGAAATCCTCATTTTCCTGTCATAATCGCACTTCAGAGGTCAGTGTGTCTGACTTTGGCATGCATTTCTGTCAGGTTTACCTTCTCTAGACAAATTCCATGCAAGGTTACAGGCTTGACTTATGTGGGGGTAGGATTTCTTTCCTAACATGTTTGCCAAAGCAATATCCTTATGGCCTCTACTCTTTGCAATGTTACTTCCTCTAGACAAAACTTCCTCCAAGGCAACAAGCTGTATCTACCCATGGGTATGTTTTCTTTCCTAACAATTTTGCCAAGGCCTTATGGCCTACTCTTTCGAACTGCATGCTCTGTTTTCTAAACCACGTTTTCACTTCACATTCAACTTCGGTATCATTCGCAAAATGTCTCCCGCCAAGGTGGGTTTTCAGTGGACATAGCCCCTAGCGATTTCCACCTTTTTGGTCCTCTGGAAACCCACCTTGGCAGGAGACATTTTGCGAATGACACCGAAGTTCAATGTGAAGTGAAAACATGGTTTAGAAAGCAGAGCGCGCAGTTCTATGCAGCCGGTTTGGGAGGACTGATAAAACGATGGGATAAGTGCATCAATGTTGGTGGAAATTATGTTGAGAAATAAAGGGACAATGTATGCATAAAAATAAACTGGTTTCAAGTTGTTATCATATTTAGTTATTTTTCTACAGCCATTTGTGACTGACTGATGAACTTAGCCTCGTATATAACCCACCTCTGTCTATTGTCTAGCCCCAGGTGGCTGATGTCTCTCTCCCTAGTCTACACTTGCCTTTCAACTTCGGGGTGAAGGGAGTTAAGCTTGTCTTCCCTGACCAGGTGTGTTGCCTTGATGTTTTTGTATCCATGTTTCTTTAAGTGAACCCTTGATGTCTATCCATTGTTTTCTTGGTCTTCTTCTGGCTTTATATCCAAATCTTCTTCTTCTTTCTTTCATTCGCTCTCCAGATTTATTTTTTTTTACCCTGTGATCTTATTGATAGTTGATTAATTTTCAATCTCATTAAATGTCCAACCCACTTTATTTGTTTCCTTAAGGAAATTGGTGCATGATGCTACCTACACCTATTATATTTTTGATGTTGTCCTTTTCTATTCTGCCTCTTCTTCAAACCACAGTAGTCATTTTCAAGAAATTTATCTCGCACGTAATGAGTGTTCTCCGCTGAAACGTTGATAGAGACCAAACTGACATTGACAATTCTGTGGTCATAGTTTGCATAAAACAACGGCAGGAAAAACAAAAGGTTATTCCTTCAAAATATGGATCAGTGACACACAAAGACCATGATATATGAGGCACCTAATCAAGCTCATTCCAGGGTTCAGTCAGTACTTGATGCTGTTGGCTACCAGGAAAACAGAAGATTAAACTGTTGCTGAGTTCAGTTGAGTCAAGAACCAACACAGCACTTGGGGTATTCCCATATGCCCTCCGTCCTCATCTTCAACAACCAGCAATGAGTCCCAGTACTAATGGTACCCGTTGCAATCTGATTATGTGTCCACCCCGCATTTCCTTGAAGAACTGAGTGTCGGCCGGATCCCCAGGCAATTCCTACTCCACCATTCTCTCCAGGCAATGATGGTGCATCTGTTCTTCCACGCTGTTGCTAATGTATGGGAATTGTTTACTATGCATACATGTAGTTTTAATGATATATTAATTTGACCAACATTAACCCAATTATTTTATGCAACAAATGTGACAGCAATGTTGTTTACACCTATCGTCAACAAACTTGTTCAGTGGCATGTTTAATGTTCCATATTTTTCTGACATCTATTGTTAATGATGGCACCTGCGAAGGGCAGCAAACACAATTTTCAATCCTTCATACTGTGTTTTACATCAGATACAGGGTATTTGGAAGCTGACTGACTTATGTTGATTTGTTAACACTGATTTGGGCATTCATAAAGCAGTGGCAAACTACTGAATGTAAACTTACCTAATAAACTATAAACTGCCCAAAAATTATCGCGATGTCCTGTTAAGGACATGCAGCTAATTCTGACTATTGTTATTCATAATATATTAAGTCAAGCAATGGACCTTGTTCCATGCGTGGGTGTGTGCTGGATATGTGGTACTGGTCCCGTATATTTATAGATCAATCAGTGCTACATGTGTGATGTGTTTATTATCAAGCTGCCCACCTTTGCCAGAGCATTTCCTGTTGTCCATTATGGGCTAAGAGTTCAAATAAGTTTTTAAAAATCTGGACAGAGTTGAGTTGAGCCAAGAACGGAGACATCCCCGTATTTGCTCCGTCGTTATCTTCAACAGCCATCAAAGAGTCCCGATACTAATGATATCAGAGCAGTCTGATTATGTGCCCATCTGGCCTTTCCTCGAAGTCCTGAGTGTTGACCAGATGCTCTGGTTACTCCCTGCAGCACCGTTCTCTCCAGGTTGTTATGATGTATCCGTTCTTTTACACTATACACACGATCTCAAAGGGCCCCAATCACGTCTGCCTTATCATACTCCAATCTGGACACATGAAAATTCAGGAAGCAACGGAACTGATGAAGGAATGAGAGTCTATCTGGTGGGTTGTGATGAAAGTGACGTTCTGCAAAGGACATGATGATCACAATCATGGCTAGAGAATGAGCACTAAACAAGGCAGTGAAGTGCAAAAGAAGAAATGAAACGCAATTTATTTAGACACCAAGTGAAAAGTACAGTCTTAAAACCAAAGCGTGCCTGTTGTCATAAATGACATAAGCATGTTTTTTTTTATCATAATGAAAGATAAAGAGAGATATTTGAAGATGTACAAGGATCTGCATCCATAAAATCATTATAATAACTAAACAGTAAACAAATGGAGAAATAGCAAGGCAGATGGTATAAAGGCCAGATTCGGAAGTCCATTGCCTTCAGCATTATTTGCCTATCTGAGGTTATTGTCTGCTGTATATTTGACCTCTCATATGTAATGGGGCATTTATGCCTAGATCTTCTAGTTGGGACAGAAACCTATTGTAAATGTACATCAACGCACCCTTGTATTGTCATCGAGTTATGTTAGTCGATTTATATTGTCAGTTTTACAGATAAAGCTGGTAGATTTATATTGTATGCTTTTACAGATAGAACAACTAGATTAATAGTGTCAGCTTTACAGATAAGACAGGAAGATTTATGGTGTCAGCTTTACAGATAAGACCAGAAGATTTATATTGTCAGTTTTATAGATTAGACAAGTAGATTTATATTGTCAGCTTTACAGATAAGACAGGTAGATTTATATTGTCAGCTTTACAGATAAGGAAAGATATGCATAATGTAAATTTTACAGAAAACAGATTTATTTTTATATTATTATCTTTACAGATAAGACAGGTAGAGTTATACTGTCAAGTTTACAGATAAGAAACATTTATATTATCGTATTTACAGATAAGACAGGTAGATTTATATTGCCAAGTGTGTTAGTGACACTGATGATTGAAACTGTCTGCATGTAAATGATGCAGCTTCTTCTTGTGCCTTTCATCTCCCAGTGGAGAAAAGGCTGCCATCTAACTCACACCAGCCCTCTGTAGGCTTGTTCATGATTGGTTGCATTTTGCAGCTACAGTGTTCTATGAGATGAGGTGGCCATTGCCATACCACTCCTTCCTTAGTCACCTCTTGCAAAATACATATCAGGTTACAATGTTCTTTGCTTCCTTTATGGACACCCGTAACACTGAGGTGAAATGATACACGCAAGTAGATTATTACTGTCAACTGTCCAGATGGAAAAGGGGAACATTATTTTGCTGCTGTATAAACAAGACAGGTAAATTAAATGTGGCAGTTTATAAATGAAACTGCTAGATCAATATTGCCATCTGTATAAATTAGGTGTTAAGTTTAGTATTAACATTTATATAAACTAACTAACGAACAAACTTTATTTTCAAAGGGTTAAGAATTGGGCATAAATGCCCGCCTGACACTTTGCCTTTCTTGTCTGTCTGCTTTCATACATTATTTTATTCATACATCACTTATGAAGCTAATACTGTAAATAAGATTAAAGTCACCCAAATGTAGCTGTACCAAAGTGTGTCAAAGATACCATTGGCGGTCAAAATGAGTAATGTAAATATACTCTTACAGAGGCCAAAATACACAGAAAACATGTGACAGATAGCAGATGAAACAGGTCAACATGTGATGGCCATATCAAGGACAGAAGAGAAAGGGAAGCTGTTATGATTATTTAGAATAAACAACCAAACCAATGCAGCGTAAGGACACTTCACTGGTGAATATATATATACACACAATTGTAGAAATAGAGAAAAGGCAAATGATTATAACTACAGAAATGAGATTTCTGAGAAGAATACTCAATGTATCAAGAAGAGAGAAAATCAGAAATAATTAAATCAGGACTAAAATTAGGGTAATAGCAGACTAGGTTTCAATAGAAAACAGCAAGTGAAATGGTTTGGCCATATAACTAGACTACCTACTGACAGTATACCACAACATGCAGCGATGTACAGGCCAGATGGAACCAGAAGAAGAGGCTGACCATGTAAGTGATGGACAGGGAATAACCAAGTTCTAGGAATCCCGCAGTTTATGCTTCACCTCAACACCGCAAGATACAAGAGGAATGAGATGAGATGGTTATATATATATATATATATATATATATATATATATATATATATATATATATATATATATATATATATATATATTGTCTTGACAGACAATAGTTTGTAAAATGGAGTTATACCTCTCCATAACACAAAGCCTGGGCTGAATTTAGAGGACATGTGTTGCCCATGCAGCATGATCCCTCTCTCTGCCTGTCTAGTGTACTTCAGAGGAACGATAAACCAATACGTCTGGAACAAGACAAGCTGCAGAAGCTGCCGGATCAGCAAAGCAATGCTCTGCCTGTCGGAGCTTCAATCCTAGACCAGTTGCCAACCAAGGCTTAGAGCCTGATCTACCTTGCCATGACATTTACTCTTTAGGTTGCATTTCCTCGCTGATAGAATAAGGTTTGTACCCTCCCAATTGCACTCCTCTGCCCGAAGCCATTGGCACAATATGGGGTGTCGGGTTTGGTAAGCGCTGCCCAACATTCGGTAGTATCGTCTACTGTCATATATATATATATATATACACACACATACACAGCATTGGCTAATATAATTGTAAATAATATTGACTAGCATTTATTATTATAAATTCTTAGGGACGGTTAATGACTGAATTCGTTATAAATACTGAGCTTATGTGCCCTTGTGTTTCTGGGTCCCTTAAGGAAAGCAAAGAATTGTCACCTCCCAAGCATGTCATAGGCGGTGACTAGGGTCTTGGGGCTGGCTTCCCCATCCCATAGAAAACCAGCTTTAAAATCCAACCAACCATAGACAAGTCTAAAGAAATGGAAATCTTCTTCTTCTTCTTCGTTCATCAGGAGTTTTTTTTTCGGATGTGATTGCGTTGTGCCTGTTTACAGCAGAGCTGCGTTCTTGCGCCGTTAGGCCGACACATCCGACTTCTGCGGGCATTTGTTGACCGGGTTAACCTTCCCGGGGAAATGGAAATGATAATAACTCAGCCAGTCATGATGAAAGGGAGCTCTTCTCCCAGAAGAAGTATGACAATGCAGAGAAAGCTATAAGGAGTCTGAACTGCCGACTGACCTCCTTTTACCCAGGAGTCTACAGAATCAGCACCAGGAATGTTTGAGCTACCTAAGGATTGGGAAAGACAACTCAAATGGTAGGGGAAATGAAATGTTATGAGATTAATGGTTTGGATTTGTGCAGAACAAGATGGATTGAAGCAGTGAAAATCTCCTAAACATAGGTAAACAGTGCTGTTTTCAGGCCAAACAGAGTAAACTCACAGTGAAGGAGTGGCCCTAATGTTATCTAAGGAGGCAGAGAAAGCTTTAATAGAGTGGGAAGCAGTGAGTTGTAGGTTTACAACAGCATTTAAAATTACAAATAAGAAAGTTAACATGAGTATCATCCAGTGTTACCAGCACATAATAAAGATTGATCGGATGAGGAGAAATTTAACATGAAACTTCACAACACTATGCAAAGAAATGGCAATGAGTGGGTGCCTTACAGCTGCCGTCGTGGGGAATGGAGTATGGAACTGGTAGCAATGACTGCAGGTGAGAGCAGTTCCGATGTGTAGATCACTAGCTTGCAACTGGGACAGTGAGCATCCACAACCTTCAACTTTTGCTGGGAGAGAATAATCACTTATGGGCTTGAGTTATCATCAAAGTCATAGAAAAAGTACACCTCGGGCTTACACAGAACAAAAGATCGGGGGAAAAAATCGAAAAGGATAATGGTGCATTCAAGACAACTGCATCAAGCTTGCGTATACAGATCAAAGCTGACTCCAGAGCACTCGCGTGGGCAGCAGAACAAGAAGTCACACATGGGACAATCATATCAGACTCCACAAACATGCTACAGAAAATTGCAACTGGCATTCCCCTCTCCGAATGCATGGTCAACATTTGGAAGTTGTGCTTCACATCACTCACATGGATGTACTTACTGGGACATAATGGGGGTAAAGGTGATGAACGCGCAGATCAGCTGGCAAATAGTGCACCAAACACATGGGAAGAAGCATGAACAGGGCTGATATCATCAGTGCAGTAGGGGCTCAGTTGGTGGAGACTCCGATTCTAGCCCAGTTAGATGGGCTGAGGGTGAAACCTGATTAAGCACATCAGTGCAGCCTTCGAGGTAAAGAGATGAGATACCATAACCAATTGCTTATGGGAACAGTGAGCTGCTGCATCGGGGGACTGAGCATGCACAAGGATGCCCAAAGTGCAGTGACATATTTGTACATTGCATAATATAACATAACATAGCATAATATAACATAACAGCATAATATAACATAACAGCATAATATAACATAACAGCATTATATAACATAACAGCATAATATAGCATAACATAGAATAATATAACATAACATAAAGAAACTTCAATGGCACCATGCTATTATGACTTCTATGTATGTTATGTGATTATGCCAAAATATAAATATATGTGACCTCTGCACTCCAAGGTAAAACAGTGAAGTCCAAGAACGAATGAACGTAAGGTATATTCCATGTATTTTTATATACTGTAATTCATTAATGCCAGCTTGTTTAACTTTAATTGCCTGATAATGGCTTTTTTGGGCCAACTGTTGATACATTTTGCTGTTAATGACTGTATCAAATTTTATGATATTTTCTTTTCCAAAATATACATATTGCCATATACAACTCAGAGCAACCTTTTATGAGTTCATTCAGCGCTTGATATGAAAGCCAAAAAAGTTGCATTCCATTCTGTTGTTGTACATTCCTTTTTTTTATTTTAAGTTATCGCTATCCATTATATGCTGAATCCATTGTTTACCTGTGTATACTCTTAAGTTATGTGTGAGAAATAATTGTTATACACTCCCCATGTATATTGGTTTTATTTATTTATATAGAAACAGTAAAATGTACATTCCTACACTTCAAGGTCACAGTGCCTTTTGCAGAAGTTGGCTCTGAAAGATTTATTTAGCTTGTGAATCGTGGATAGGAGGTGGGTGTGGGGTGTGTATTTATTTAATGTTCATTTATTTTGCTTTACATTGTACACAGAAAGAAATGGAGTAAAAATGTAAACAACAGAGAGTGTGTGTGTGTGCGCGCGCGTGCGTGCGTCTTCGTGCGTGAGTGAGAAAGAGAGAGGTATTACGAATGCTGAGATTTGTGTTTCATAAATAAACAGATAAGCTCGTCCAGTTCTTACAGTTATCAGGAAATGTTTATGTCCACCTTAACCAGATAAATGTAGTCCTTGTATTTTATTTTTTTTTTTTGTTCGCATACCATTTACAGGACATCGCTGTCAACATCAGCATCTTTCAGCTGATTCTTGATTTCTTGGCAAGATTACGCTCAATAGTTTGCCGTTGCTTTCTGAACGACCGGCTCACATACCCCGTAAGTTACTGACGCAGCGAGAACCGCTACCAATCCTCATGCACGTCACGTTACTCACGAAAGTATACGGGATTACGGAGACAGTCGCTAACACCTAGGCCAGGGAGACCGGCTTCTTGTATATTAGCAATATAAAATAACATGATGTCATGCAGGGTCTGCCTCTTGAGACAAAGGCTAGTGGAGCCAATCATACACAAACCTATACTCGAGTTTCGCCCTCGTTTGAGCTCGTCAGTAGTGCATATCCCTGACCGGATCCGGAAACAAGCCCCGGATCACTGGCGTGTGAAGCGGGTGTGTAACCATGCGGCACACGTTGGACACACAGCCAAATTATCATAACAGAATATTACGTCACCCATCGCAGGCTATGCTCAAGATTGCCGAATCGTCGCGACTGACGTCCGTCAATCGATGTGGACCCGAAACGATCAGGACTTCTCACTGGCAAGGAACACCAGGCCTCCTATATCCATTGAGCAATAATCCAATTGATTTATTTGGTTATTTCGGGATTTGAAATTTAAATATTGAGCACAACCCACTACTGGCAACGCTGAATCGTATTCTAGTATGAACCTAAGGCCTATCCACGTCAATATGGAAACACTATACTCGAGTTTCGCCCTCGTTTGAACTCATCAGTAGTGCATATCCCTGACCAGATCCGGAAACAAGCCCCGGATCACTGGCGTGTGAAGCGGGTGTGTAACCACGCGGCACACGTTGGACACACAGCCACATTATCATTACAGGATATTACAACGTCACCCATCGTAGGCTATGCTCAAGATTGCCCAATCGCCGCGACTGACGTCCGTCAATCGATGTGGACCCGAAACGATCAGGACTTCTCACTGGCAAGGAACACCAGGCCTCCTAAATCTGATTGTCATCAAGCAACTATAGGCAACGTAAATTTTGAAGATTCTTGACAGTCTTGTGTCGTGGCACGGAAGGGAGTCAACACACTATTTGACCCATGACGTCAGAGATCATAAATTGTGGAGAAGCATGATCGCCCACGCCAGCCGGCAAGGCACTGGATGATGATAGCAGCTTTACAGAACACAATTACGGAAAACAGAACCTTGTGGCTACTGGCCTTCATCATCAAACAAACACACAAAACACAACGTTCGGACTGTCACCATTCCCCACCCCTGTTCCTATTAACCACAGACTCACGGCTGCCTGTATAAGAGTATCAACATCTAGATACATGATAGTCTCACAGCCTGGAATTCTGAGATAAGTACCACATTTTTTTCATTTTATTTTCATTCTCAATTTTTAAAAAAAATCTTTCCATTCTTCTCATTCAGTTATTAAAGGTCGACAGGGGTCGACTTCATTGCACCGGGTTTTATCCCATATGGCTTGGTCTCTTTCCGCAGCGCGGAAAGCGTCGCACAAAGCATGAACTCCGTAGCTGTAGCGACGACCCATGGGAGTCTCCGAAAGATTTAACTCGTGAACCGAAGGACGCGGCCCGAAATCGAACCCACAACCTTCAGAGCCCGAGTTAAACGGCTTGACCACTTCGCCACGAAGACTCCCAATTCAGTTATTAAGCCTTATAAGAGACAATGTAGTGTCTTCCCCTGGTATAATGACGTGTTTTGTGTATTTGTGATGATGAAAGCCAGTCGTCGTAATTTCCCATGTTTTCCGTAATTGTGTTCTGTAGAGCTGCCTTACTTCGTGTTAGTTTATATTGTTTACACTTCCACAGCTTTACCGCAGTTCCACTTCAGCTCAGTTCAGTATTTACAGAAACAAAATAAAAATTTGGTCTCGTTCAACTTGCTTCTTCAGCATTGGTTATAATTGAATTCATGAGCCAATGCTCACGTGGCAAAAATGTGGCCAACAAACGACGACTGCTTCTTTCTAATGTTTGTTGTTGTCTTTGCGACTTAGCTTTTCTCAAAATGTCCAGATTGCTCAATTTGGCTGTCCATTTAATTTTCAGCATTCTATAAAATCACACCTCCAAGGCTTCCATGGATATTTTTCGCTTATTGACTAATTGTCCAGGATTCGCACCTGTAAAAATTGGTTCTATGTAACAAGCATGAACTCTCTTTCTAACTCTCAAGGACGAACTCTTTAACTTTCAAGGACGAACTCTCTAACTGTCAAAGACAATGACTTATTGCAAAAAACGTTCTTCATTTGATAGAATGCAGATTTTGCTATTTCTATTATATTCTTTATCTCAGTGAGGCATCTTCCGTCTGATGTTATCCATGTGCCTAGATATCTGAATTTCTGCACTTGTCCCAAAATAACGTCATTTACTTTAATTGCACATTTAAGCACAATATGTTTCTTTGATATCACCATGACTTCTGTCTTTCTATTATTCAAGCTAAGTGTCACGGAAAATAAACTTGTTAGTTGCGATCGATGACAAACAAGACCCGACATTAGTCTGCAAAAACAACCAACCCTTTGATGTTGTACAGACTGAGAAAAATACGTCGTTAAAACTGTCTACACACGATCGGCATTTCTAACTGAGAAACAAGATACGTCGCGTCAAAATGTCTACCCCTGGTCGGCGAATCTTTATGATGTGGGTTGTTCGAGAAACGAATAACAACGCCAAACGTCTGCCAAGGCGGTAGTAGCCTTTGAAGTGCTAGACGGAAAGTCTGGACAGACGCGGGATGGATTCTGTGATGTGGGGAATTCAGTGGTTCACAGACAGACTGAACTATTGATGTACGGGACAAAGAATTTCCCCAAATGAAAGCAAATTTGACGGCGGATTGACTCCAGTTAGTCTAGAACAGGAGGAGGAAACCAGATTCTGGACGGATCAGCGTCTAGAATTTTAGGTGACGTCACTACAGTCCAATATAAAGAGCGTTGCGGTAACCAAGTGGAGTTAGTCGATCAAGATTTCTGAAGTGGGAAAGATCGGTGCAGTTTTCCGAGTTGTGCTCAATGAAAGAAACTAGGGTGTCAAATTGTTGATATTTATCGGCGGACATAGATCCAGTCTGTGATTGCCTAGTTTCGATTAGCAACCGGAATAGGCATATGGTAGGCTATTAATCATATCTAACTTAGAATATTATTAGGAATAGAGAACAGTACTGTGCGGTGATATAATGTATTATAGGTGCGGTGATATAATGTATTATAGGTGTGGTGATATAGTGTATTATGATTAGTGATAGAATGTTCTATAAGTGCGGTGCTAGAAAGTATCATAGGAGCGTCGGCACTAGTATTCTATTGTATAGCTTCAACTAGCTTGTGTGATATATCATTTTACTCAGGGAGTTGAGGACAATGTAGTGGAGTAATAATTAGAGAGATTAAGGATGGTTGAGAGAGAGGAGAGGAATGTGAAATGGTAGGATCTTCCAGTAGGGCATCTGCTGGGTTTCTACCCGTTCCTTTATTCTTTCCTGGTGTTGCCATGTCTCAGATCATATGATGAGTTATTTGGCCGTATGACAGAGATCGGATCTCTGTTATAGATCTGAGTGCTGCTATTGGCCTACACTCACCTAATTCCCGCCAGGACTGAGTTGCCCTCACCATAGTATTCTCTATTCTACAGGTTCCATTTACAGGTCCACGTATGTGTGCTCTGATATTCAACAGTGAAGCTAACACATTTTAGAAGATGATGGCTCAGAATTTGAAGACAGAAGTTGCTGATAGGCCGCTACATTGAGCTTATACCCAAGTTGGTTTGCGGGAACCTGGCTTCTGCTGAGCAGGACATGCTGATGAGATTTATGTTTAGCAAGTGATAGTTGTATCACTGAACAATCAGAACATTGTATATATACACTACTGATACCAGGAACATTCATACAAATTTATAGCAATACCTAGAACATTCAGATTGTGGTGTTAATATGGGGAATCTTTAAAACCAGTGACACTAGATCCATTAAGATTTCCCCAGTAACAGTGACAATAGGGTTAGAATTTTTCTGATTAACAATCAGTTAAGTAACTGAGGAAATTCATAGTGTAAATCAGATTGAAGACTCTCATTAGACAGTGTTTGTCATGGATGTCCAAGCATCCTAGTGGTTCAAGAGACAACGGAGGAAGTCTTCACGTGACCGGAGGAGCATCACCTTGGTGAGGTTGCTTGTATGGAATACATGGTGCTGGTGTGTTTTCAGCACAGTGATGAGAATGACTATACTCCTGAACACTGATCTGAGTCTATAGACACTTTAGAGTACACGTCACACATTCTACACCTTATACACACACACACACTTCTCCTACATATACTCTTTGCTTTAATAAATTTCTTGTTTTTATTTGTTGAAGCTAGAGTTGTCAAGTATGTTATGTTGGGGAAGAATGAGAGGGGGGGGGGCATGATCCAGGGGTGAGTAAGAGTGAGAGGAAGGTGTCTTCAGATTGAGGGAGTGTTGTGGACGGAGTCTCCTGGATATCTCCAGGATAGAGATATTGAATTAAAACAAATGTGGGTGTTGGTTCCCCTCACTCCAGGGACGACACTAAAGTGGTAAAGAAGAACAAATAACTACTACGACATTCATTCTTTACACACACAACACTAAGGCCCATTTGTTCACTTTCTACAAACCTTATCTATCATTTCCTGTAGATCCTTTTCCTTGATACTATGAAAAAGAAAAAGCAGCGGCTGCAGCAAGATATAACAACATAAATTGCAAACAGTTAGGTATATTTAGCTCCTGCGAAAAGAAGAGACATACTAGACATAGATACAATGTACATACCTTACAATGAACACCATCTGACACAGGTGAAAACAAAGTGTGACTTACTCAAAAATAAACAATTAATAAATATATAATACTGAAGTATTAAAATAAAACAATAAGTAATATAGGACAACAAAACACGGCCGACGTGTGCGTATCTATCGAGACTTTCCCTTGCTGATTTCGCAGTGCCAGTTGTTTCGGTCTCATTGTGAGGTGGTACTCTTCTGGAGAGGTTTTTGTGTTCCTGAGGTTGTTCTTCTTGAGAGACGGTGACTAACATTGTAGGCAAAGTTGAACCATTTACTGCATATCCTTGTCCCACCCCGTATTGCCCTTGCTCCATAGCCAGCTCGAGGCCTTCTCCGCTAGCTCGCCCAGTCTTTTAAGTGCCCGGGTTCTTGCTTGTCCCTTTACACCCAGTCGTTTCAACACGTTGTATGCAGACTTGGTAACAAGGCCTCTTGTGCCTATCTCAATGGTGAAAAGCCTGACGGTATATCCTTCTTGTCTCAAGCTTGCGACCATGTCACTGTATTTCTCCATCGTATATGTGTGCTCCTCCTCGACTCTTGACTCAAACGGAATAGTCAGCTCGATTAGTATTAACTGTTGAGTCGACGGAGAGCACACTTCAATGTCTGGTCGCAGGTGAAACTTCAGGATTTTCGCTGGGTATTTGCCACGGTCTTGCAGGTCTAGTGTCTGTTCCCAATCTTCAGCGTCCCCGAGGATGGATGGCAGGCTGTCAGGACAGTCGACTCTGCTGTTCGACTTTTGTCCAGCTTTTACGAAGCGTATGCACCCGGTTTTAACAACAGTCCCCTTGTTTGCCTGGAGTCCATTATTGCTGCTAGTTCGGTGAGGACTTTGTTGTGGCGCCACATGAATAGGCCTTGCCCAAGGGCCGCTCTGCACGCAGACAGAACGTGTTCTACGGTCTAAGCTCTCTTGGTCTGCTTGTTGCTACACAGGGAACATTTTGGGTCTTCGTTTAAACCCCATCTGACCAGGTTAACAGCTGATGGCAGGAGGTCGTAAAGTGATCTGACAAGGAAGCTTATTCTCAATGGCGGCAAGCGTCATATATCGTTCCACGAGAGAGACCTGATGAGTTCCCTCCCATGACACCCCCTGCCCTTGCTGCGGCTGCTGCACGGCTTTCTGCACTCGCTTTTCGTCCTCGCCTTCACGAATCTCCTTGACTACCATGTCTCTGCGCTGCCTGGAAGTCGCCTTTGACCACCATTGCGTGTTGCTTTGGTAGCTAAGCCTTGTCTGTTGGACTGGGTATGTCCCATCACTTCCCTTAGCTGGAGCGAACTTTGCGTCGATTTGACTGCCTCGTCAACCTTCCATTTCCTTCCCGTCCTGATCGTCGGCTGGGAGCCGCTCACTGTTTCATCTTGGGTCTCGCGCAGCATCATCACGAACCTGGCTTTTCCAACTTTGTATTCCTCAACATCAGACTTGAACGGGAGTACAAGTTTGGACTTCTTTGAGTACAACGCTTCATCCGTCAAACATGGTGGTACGAACATCCATTTCTTTGTTGTTTTGCTGACCTTTACCCTAACGTCTCTACCGTGTTCGTGCACACTTCATAGATGAGTAGGGGCAATAGCAGCTTCGGGATCAGTATGAACTGGGGGTACCAGGTCTGGAATTTTCCAATGAGTCTGCTCTTATCGATGGCCCGCAGTCCGGTTTCTGTTATCTCTCATTTGTGTTCTTGTCTGTCAGCGAGGAATCGTACACTCGGCCGAGTCTCTTGACGGGTTCCTCTATTAGAGTGGGAATAGTCTGGTTAGCCACCTTGAATGCAGTCGCCGCCACTTTGTCCTTCACGATAGACAGGCTTCTTGACTTCTTGGGCTTGAAGCTCATCCTGGACCAGTCAATAAGTTGATGTAGTCTTTGGAGCATGCGATGTGCATGACACTCATCTGGTGTCAGGATACTCGTGTCATCCATGTAGGCCTTGAGTGGCGACATCCTACATTACTCCTTGCGTCTCTGTCCTTGTGCGTAGCCGGATGCCGCACCCAGAACTACCTGCATGGCCATGACAAACAGTGTCGGCGAAATCGTACATCCCATCGCTATACCCACTTGGATGTCAATCCATCTGGTCGTGAACGTCGAGGTAGAGAGACGGAGAGTAAACCCGGAGAAATACTGCTTAAGCATCGATGTGATCACCTCAGGCACATGGTACATCCTAAGGGCCTGCCACACCATCTGGTGGAACACTGCCTCGTAGGCGTTAGCCAGGTCCAACCATATCATGTGAAGGTTTGACTTTTCGCTCTTCGCTCTCTGGATAGCTTCCAATATCAATGTTCCACACACCCGGGGACACCCGGTAATCCCCCGTTTTGAACCGCCTTGTCGATATACATGTTCGCCATTAGGTATGTCGTGATTTTGCTAGCCATGACGGAGAAGAATACTTTGCCCAGAAGAGACACTGGCCTAAACTAGGTAATGTTTGTTGAGTTCTGTTCCTAGGGTATCTAGATTCCATTGGCCTTGCTTCACCCTGGACTTATTCGTTGGTGCCTCCACGCGGATTTCAATATGTGGTGGAGCCTTTTCAGAAAAATAGGGCATCGTTTGTACACTTTGTACGATACACCATTGGGACCCGGTGCTGACATACCTTTGGCCTTCTTCACAACAGCTCCTCGTCCCACCTCGGTGGCTTGGCATTGAAACCTAATGCAGGTTCTTCTGGCGGTAACAGCCCTTCTATTTATCAGAGTGGAACGTCGCGTTGTGCATCCGAGTACGAGTGTACCAGATGCTCCTCCAGCTCCTCTTTCTCGATGCAGAAGTTGCCGGATCGTGGCTGTTTGAACAAGTTTCTTGCGAATTGGAATGGCACGCGGAAAATTGCTCACGTGATCACAGCGTTCTTTGCCTGTTTCTGCAGAATCGTTCTGCTTGGCAAAGGGTGCTGTGTCTGGCTTTGAGGTGCTGCCACACCTCTCGCAGACCCTCTGTCTCACTTACATCTGCCTTTTAAAATAAAATCGTTTTCGGACAGCTTTCTTCTGCACTCTCACCTCAGCAATTAGCTTTTGTCGCTGCTCATCTGCGGGCTGGTAACCTTCTTCCTCTCACTGTCACCAAATTGACACAGGTACTGGAGGTATACAATTTCTCCAAGCCTCTATTTTCTCGTTCACTTGTGTCTTCTTCAGTTCTTCATCCAGTGCTTGGGACAGTATGTTCTCTAGTCGATCCCATTCCTCCCTTTCGCAAGCGGGCGGGAACTTGATCTTCACTCCTGGACCGCCAGAAAGGTGCTCGGTTGCACCGCCATAACGATCAACATGAATATTCTCAGCACTGTGGGGTTCGCCCTGGCTGAGATCTTCTACCGACTCACCTGCCCGACATCAGTGACAGAGCGACTTTGATTATCCCGTGGTGCACTTGTGCACTTCTTAAGTCCCGCGTGAATTCGCATCCCCCGCTGCGTGGTGAAGCTTTTGCTACAGACACACGGCCAGCCCGGAGGTGAGTCAAAGTCGGTGTGTCTTTCCGAATTGTTACCATTAGGGCACCATTGGATACATCATTCTCTCTGTTTTGCGCGACTTGGGTTTTAACCAGCATTAGGGGTTGTCGCACCGGTCTGCTGTCGACCCCCCTGTTTCCAGTGAGGTCAATTCGACACTGCACTGCAGCAGCGCCAGTCTTTCCAGGGCGTCAATCTATCTTTCCAGACTGTCTGATGGGCTGGCCATATCAATCAATCAATCATGTGCCATGCCGGAAATCCCGGGCGGTCATGACTCGCCATTTCACTCGATCACCAGAGTCGTGGATCAGCTCAGTGTTCCTTCTCTACCATGCCATGTGGCCAAGCCATCCAGGTATTTACTTCTCGGTCTTCCCCTTGGTCTGTTCCCTTCGATCTTGCCGGTTGTCACCAAGTTCTCCAATTAATTTCTTCTCATAACATGTCCAAAACATTTTGACAGTTTACGTCTAATTTCTCTGATCAGTTTACGATTGTCATTTGTCTCCTGTAGTACTTGGTCATTGGTTTTTCTGTCGGTCCATGGTATTCTTAGCATTCTTCTCATATATCAGTGGTAAAAACTCCGCCGGGGAGCAAGCAAGACAGGAGGCTGCTGATCATCTGAGTAATCATTTGCTCTCATACTCTTAGTATTCTCATTTTTGAATAATACGTGACAGAAAATATCTTTAATCCAAATCTACACGTGGTGAATCCGCGGTGGAACAAGAGAAGGGGGAGCTGAGAAAGAATTTTTTTTTTTTTTGGGGGGGGGGGGGTGGCGGTTAGGAGCGTGCCAATGAGGCAAAAGATAATTTTCAAAGATTGGGGTGGGGGGGGGGGGAGCGAAAAGGCCGTAGTTCTTAGGTCGAGAACAAAAATAATGTAAGTCGATTACGCAAAAGAACATCCCAGTGCAAAGATAGAACCGTAAGGGAAAAATAATGTCAGATCAATCCTTGCAAGGACTGAAATGAAATTGTCTGAATACACAATGGAGGAATAAACATAAATGTGAAACGTTAAAAATTGATTATAAAATGTAATTAAATACAAACTAAACACATTTTCTATAAGTAAACTAATAATGTTATTATTGACATTATAAAATCTGACTAAAACGTTGACAATTTTATTTAGTAAGGAATATTACAGAGATTTTAAAGTTAGTTAATGATATTATTCTAGGTATACGATTTCCTGTGTCTAAATTTCAGTAATCTCCCTTGTAACAATATTAGATGTTTATGTAGTAATAATAGTATGTTAGTAATTCCGCAGAATGCTTGAACATAAGTAGAGAGAGAGAGAGAGAGAGAGAGAGAGAGAGAGAGAGAGAGAGAGATAGAGAGAGAGAGAGAGAACGAACGAACGGACTTTATTTTCAAAGGGTAACAAATTGGGCACGCAGGCCCGTCTTACATTCGGCTCTTCCAATCACTCATCTTTCGTTCATCAATAGTGCATAGTAAAAACATTGTCAAATGAATCTTGTAAACATAAACAATGCATATTACCATGTTATGAGACACATCCACCACCCACCCACACATTCCCCCATTCACCCACACACCCCCCCCCCCCCCCCCACCCAACCACACACTCACACACCCCAGGTACACATAAATTCCTCCACCTATTCACTAAATCCCCACACCTACACATCTCCCCACCACACACACTCCCACCAACCACACATCCCATCCACCCACACCCCAAGCATACATACATTTCCCAACCCACACATCCCCCACCCACACACATCTCCCCACCTACTCACATATCCTCCACCCATCCCTTTACCCACCAACAATCACCCACCCACATATCCTCCTCCACCCACACACATCCAACCACTCAGCCAAACACACATCCCTCAACCACACATCTCCCGCCATCTCACATATCCCGCACCTACCCAAACACAAATTCCGCACCCACCCACATAATCTCCCATCTCCTCCAGCCTACTCACAGATCCCGAGCCCACCCATACAAACATCCCCTACCATCTCCTAACCTACACACACTCACCCACCCACATATCCTCTACCCATCCACATATCCTCCACCCACTCATCCCGCAACCAAACATCCCTTAACCACATAACCTTAACCATATACAATCACCCAACCACACATCCTCTACCCACCCACCCACCCCCCTGCCACACATCCATTAACCACACACCCCTACCAATATACATACACATCCCACCCTCACACACATCTCCCCACCCATACACACATCCCTCACACACATCCCCGCCCATCAACACATCCCCCATTCACAAACACACCTCCCATCCACGCACACCCAACCCACACATCCCCACCCATACACTCATTCCCCCCTCACACACTCATCCCCCTCACACATCCCTCCACACACGTACTTATCCCCCAACCACTAACGAGAGAGAGAGAGAGAGAGAGAGCGAATGAGAGAGAGGGAGGAATGGGGTGGGGGAGAGAGAGAGAGAGAGAGAACTATTCGTTCAAAATGAATGAAATTTACAAACATAATGACATTTCCTCTAAACATAATATTTGTCTACATAAACCGCATAAACTTGCACGGCATTTCGCCAGTGCGAAAGTAAGTGCATGCAGGCCTTAACAGTGCCAGACCAGGTTTTGTCCTGCTCACTTTAACTATTAATCGTCATCTCTCCCACTCCTATCACATAGGCCATAGCCACCAGTCACACCACTCACCTTCTGAGGTCTGAGAGCATGGAACCCAGAGCCACATATTTTAACCCCGGGACTGCCACAGGGATCCGCAATCTCACCGGTGCTCTTTAACGTGTATACGAGCAAGATTGCAAACCTAGAAGCACCAGGGGTTGAAAGGATACTAACATTTGCAGATGATTTTATTGCATATTGGCAGGGGAGAGATAGGGAGCAAACAGCCCAGGAGCTACAGGCGACAGTAGACAAAGTGACAGACTGGTGCACTGAAATGAGTGCTGTCATCCACCAGGAAAAGGCAGCTGTGTTGTGGTGCTCTCTGGACAACAGGATTGTGAGAGCTGATGTCCCAAGCCTCACAATAGATGGTAGAAGCGTCAACAGAGAGAACAAACTGAAGTATCTTGGATCGTTTGACAGGGATCATTTGACAGGAGCCTGTCCTTCAAGGACCATGTGGAGACGGTTGTGACAAGATCTAAAAAGGGACTCAATGCACTTAAAACCATGGCTGCAATGTACATAGAGCAGAGAATGCTTTTCACACTATACCAGCACTTGATCCTCTCAGTGATTGATTATGGACTAGGACTGCTCACTGTCTCAAAGAGTCAGCTGGTGAGATTGGAGCCCATATAAAACGACGTTATGCGGGTCATTCTGGGATGCACCAGAGACACCTCAGTGGTGAGTATGCGTTACATCCTTGGTTTGCCGACTGTTGCTGGTAGGCTCAAGGTGATGCAGGTGAAGGCATACCTCAGAGTAGGCGATGACACAGATCACCCGTTGCATGAGGCACTGGACGCAGTTAAGGGTCAGCGACTGATATGAGGGAAATCGTGGATGGCTCAGGCGGTGGATACGATCAGACAGGTGTGCATCTTGGAGAACATTAGGCGAGGAGAGGAGCGGGTCAGAGTGCCAGCGGAGCAGTTAGACTTGTGCAGAGTTATAATCACATTGAGCCGGGAGTGCAAGGAGTGGCCAGCAGGGGCCACAGAAGTGGAAATCCAGCAACTAATTCAGGATAATGCTCGCCCGGGTGATGTGATTATATACACAGATGGTTCGGTGTTGAGAGGTGGGGGAAGTGCCTGGGGTTCTTGGCAAAGGCTAATGGTCGACGTTTGGTGCAGGAGAACCTGGCATATGATACCACAACATCTAGATTAAGAATGGAGGTGGGGGAGGTCAGTGCAGCTTTCCGCTGGATGGAGAATACGATACACACACACACACACACACACACACACACACACACACACACACACACACACATCGTGATTGTAACTGACTCAGAAAGCATGCTGAGTAGGGTGAGGACAGGCAAGCTTCGTGCAGAGTGGCTTGCTTTGCTTCGGAAGTCACTGGAGGCAAGCATCGTCTGGATCTTTTCTCCGGGGCATGCTGGTGTGCTGGGGAATGAGCATACGGACAGACTGGCTGGCTCAGCAAAACTTGGTGGAGTATTGATGCATGATAAAGCAGACGTGGTTGCGGCTTTGTGGGAGCACATGTACACCTCGGAGGAGCAAATGGGTCACCATGGTCTGGCAAGAATGCGACAGCGAGGAGTGACGAGGGTATCTGGCCGACGATCACCGCTCAGAGGAAAAGCGAGACGGACATATAATCAGATTTCTACTGGTACTATTAGTGTTGGAACTCTTCACTGGCTGCTGAGGATGGGGACGGAGAGCATTATGGGAATGCCCCGAATGCTGTGATGTCGGTTCCTAAATCAATCAATCAATCAATCAATCAATTAATCAATCTCCCAAATGATGTCAACTCTATCCTCATCACACACCGCACCAGGCCTCCATGCAGATTTCACCTTGCTCACATACTCCTCAACAGTTGGCCCACCTTGCTGGCCAAAACAAGGTACTACTATCTTCACAGGTGCAACTATGTACCTGACTTTCCCAGTTTGTGCCCCTGTGACGTCAGGGGCACCAACTGGGAGGGGAACTACGGTCCCTAACGTTGAAGACAGAGCTATCTTTGCTCTGGATAAGATACAGTGGAGGCGTACTAAGAGACAATATATCTGAGCCCACTCACCATACAGGGGACTCCTCTCTTACGCAGCAATGCCCGGGGGGTCTCAGCAGCAAACCTGGGGTCTAATGTCACAACTCAAAGACAATGGACACCACAAACATAAACACTGCCCTATCACACAACACAATCACTAGATACTAAAACAATTCTAACAGAAAAATTCAAAGGCTGTCACCAGATTTCGTTGGGGTCGCCATTTTGTAGCCGAGCCAGGCAATAGAGAACAAAAGTAAAGACTGATGTTTCCTTTGCTACGGTGCTAAGAGGTAGAAAGTAGTTCTGACTTCGTTACGGCCAAAGAAGAGAAGTAGTAAAAGAGAGAGAACCTCACACCGCTCTCAACTGACAAAAAAAGATATAGTAATTAGATAAGAAGATATACGAGGTCTTGGACAGAGGCAGAGACTATTTTATAGATGTTCACACAGGAAACACCATGTTAGAGCCCAAGCAATGAATTAAGGTGTTAGATTGTGGTAGAAATAGTGGTTGTGAAAACTAAAAGAGACTAAACAAACAAATCAAGGACAAATAAACAAGTTCTTTATTTATTTCTTCTAACAGGACATGGATAACACATTGCATGTCAATAACAAATACAACAGACAACTGTATATATCAAATAACAACAGTGGGTAACCCCTAACCAATCAGCAGCACTTAAGACAACAGGGTACACCAAGTACCACAACACAGGTGTTCCAAACAATAGCTGGTTAGACTGACACAATAAAGAACTTTGACACAAGCAACACTGCACAGACAATAAGGCACTACAAAACATAGGTTACACAACATAAACCCCAAGACGCGACATAAACAAAAGAGTTGTTACACAATTTACTATCCCACCAAGAACCCAGGCCTGCTGACACTAACTAGTCAGCCGCTCGGCTTTCTCCTGTGCCATTAATTGATCACTGATGAACAGATGGGAAGCCCCACACATCTCGTCTCAAAGCGGGCTGGCCACAGATCAGCTCAGGGAATTGTTCCCACATCTCAAGACAACAGAATAGCACTTTTGTTCCTATCAACAAGCCGGGCTAACATCAGACAAAGAATCCACAAGTTGCTTTGTTTCAAGTGGTGTTCCGGTGCTGTCCAGATTTTTATCTTGAGACAGATCAGGCCAAGATTCGTGGGTTTGGCGCTATCACACACACACACACACACACACACACACACACACACACACACACACACACACACACACACACACACACATATATATATATATATATATATATATATAATCACAATTACAAAAACATTAAATTGGGACTAAAGTGGGGGTAATAGCAGACAAGGTGTTATTAGATAACAACAAGTGAAATGGTTCGACCATATAACTAGACTACCAACTGACAGCATACCACACCAAGCAATGATGTACAGGCCAAATGGAACCAGAAGAAGAAGCTGACCACGTAAATGATGGACGGAGGGAATAACAGAGTTCTAGGTATATATATATATATATATACATATATTTGTGTCAGGTCTTAGTCAGATATGACTGAGCTACCGTATAACAGTAGACGATACTACCTGCTTTCTGTTAGCGCCGAACGTTGGGCGGCGCTTACCAAACCCGACACCCCACATTGTGCCAACGGCTTCGGGCGGAAGAGCGCAACTGGGAGGGTACAAGCCTTACCCTGGTGCGAGGAAATGCAACCTAAAGATAAAGTGTCATGGCAGGGCAGACCAGGACCTAAGCCTTGGTTGGCGGCTGGTCTAGGGTCGAAGCTCCCACAGGCGGACAATTAGAGCATTGCTTTGCTGATCCGGCAGCTTCTGCAGCTTGTCTTGTTCCAGATGTAGAGGTGTTACCTTTCCTCTGGAGTGAACTAGGCAGGCCGAGAGAGGGATCATGCTGCATGGGCAACACATGATCTCTATATTTTAGCCCAGGCTTTGTGCTATGGAGAGGCAATAACTCCATCCCTTACATACTATCGTCTGTCAAGACGGCAAGGTGCCAATGAATGATATGTGTGTATATATATATATTCACATACTTACATACATACATACATACATACATACATACATACATACATCCTATATATATATATATATATATATATATATATATATATATATATATATATATATATATATATTGTGTTGTTTGTCCATCACGGATGATGATGACCATTCAATTCATCCAGCAGGGTTGAAGGTATGGAGCCGTGAGTTCTAAGAACGAACGAACGAACGAAACGAACAAACTTTATTTTCAAAGGGTTAAGAATTGGGCACGCAGGCCCGTCTAACATTCTGCCCTTCTCTCACTCTCTTTCATACATTATTTCATTCACACATCATTCAAGGCTAACAGAGAACAGCAACAATAAAAACGATATGCATTATAAAGGCATGGGCAAAATGCGAACATCAAAACTACACGACACAGTAAAATTAGATAATGGTCTGACACTTGTTATTAGCCATGTGGAATATACTGGCCTACCAAAAGGGGACTGGCTGTTATACTAGGGTTTTGTTATTATTATTATTATCTCTATTATTAAGAGGGAAGATAATCCGTACTGAGATAGTGTTCGAGTAATTTGCGATTATATGAATAGGGATTGGTGATGTCTTTGATTTCTTGTGGAAGATTGTTCCACAGCTGAGCTGCAGAGTACGTTAAGCTTGTTTTGTATAAGTCAATCCTAGGCTTCGGAATGTGTAATATATTTAAACGTTTACTGTGTCTAGCATTATATTTAAACAATGGCCAAAGGTAATTTGGGGCATTCCGATGCAGGATTTTGTGAATTAGTTTAGCTTTATTGAAAAGCAGGCGTTTGCGGAGTCGTAGTAACTGAAGGCGTTTATACAGGCTAGGATTGTCAGATAATTGTTTGTTATAAATTAGACTCATGACCCGTTTCTGGAGTGAGTAAAGTCGCTTGGTGTTTGAATTAGAACAACCGTCCCAGATTGTAGAGCAGTAGTCAAAGTGGGTCTGTATATGAGAAGTATAGAATAGTTTCCTTGTGTCCTCATCAAGGAAGTTTTTAATTTTGGCGAGTTGGTAGACTTTTTTCGCTGTTTGTTTAATAAGCGCTTGAACGTGGGAATTAAAGGTTAGGTTTCTATCAATGATTATGCCTAATGTTTTGTGCTCAATTACACTTTCTACTGGCATGTTATCGATGTGAAGTTGAAGTGATGTGTGTGAGCTTAGAGTTTGAAGTCTTTGTCTGGTTGTTAGTAACATTGATTTTGTTTTAGTGATGTTAATTTGCATACGGTTTGAATAGCTCCACCTAACTACATTATTTAATTCTTGTTGTAAAGACGACTCCAATAAAATACAGTTTTCAGCATTTGTGTACACTGTACAGTCGTCTGCAAATAGATCGCAGGACGTCGAAAGATGTAAAGGTAGATCGTTAATATATATGGCAAACAATAGAGGGCCAAGAATAGAGCCTTGCGGTACTCCAATATTGAAGGTAGTGGTATGAGACAGACATTTATTATGTGATACTACTTGCTTTCTGTTTGATAGAAAAGATGATATTAGAGTGACTACATTAGGGCCAATTTTCATTGTCTGAAGTTTTTTAATTAAAATAACATGGTCTATCATATCAAATGCTTTCTTGAAATCAATAAACACAGTTCCACATAGACTGTTGTTGTTTATATTCTGGTGCCAATTTTCTATCATGTTTGTTAGGGATGTATGGCAAGAATATTTTGGTCGAAATCCTGATTGGTTGTCAGGATATGGCTGATACGGCCTATTTTGGCTCGTAATGTTCTTTGACAATGTGGACTAAGTATGCTTGACGTTTCTTGAGGAGGATTTTCTGCAGTGGTTTTTCTGTTCTGTCTTTTATTCACAGCTCTTGCAGTCTTGGTTGCCTCACAAGTGACTGCACCCTTGCGTAATGATGTACGACACGAATTTCTGTCTCTAGCTGCAGTCTCCCAGGTGTCATGAATAATTCCAAAAGCATTCATTGAGATTTTCAGAGTGTCTTTAAAGCGTTTCCTCTGGCCGCCTTGGGAGCGTTTACCACAACGCAACTCGCCGTAAAAAAATTCGTTTAGGGAGCCTGTGATCTGGCATGCGAGTCAAGTGACCAGCCCATCGAATCTGATTCTTTATTAGTATAGTGTGGATACTGGGCATGGACGTTCTTTCTAGGACTTCAGTGTCTGGGATCTTGTCTTGCCATTTAATCTTCAGTAACTTCCTAAAGCAGACTGTGTGAAAGTGGTTTAATTTCCTAGCGTGTCGCTGATAAACAGTCCAGGTTTCACAAGCATATAGCAGTGTGGATTCTTCTACTTCTTTCTTTCGCTTGAAATATGTCTATAACTGCAATGCTGTCTCTTGTATGAATTGAACTGTCTTTTTCAGTTCACACAGCGGTCCATTCGGAGTCAGTTACAATCACGATGTCTTGAGAGACGGTGACAAACATTGCAGGCAAAGTTGAACCATTTACTGCTTATCCTTGTCCCACCCCGTATTGCGCTTGCTCCATAGCCAGCCCGAGGCCTTCTCCGCTGCCTCGCTCAGTCTTTTAAGTGCTTGGGTTCGTGCTTGTCCCTTTACACCTATAGTGCCACATGGCGTTTAGACATAATGACGTAATCGGAATGGACGGTGGAAAATCATATACGGAGTTTCCCATTCAGACACTAAAGTGGATGTCAACGGAGGAATCCAAGGAGAATGGAGAGGACGTCAGAAGACGGCAACGGGGACGCTTCGAGAGAGAGGACATCAGGACAGCGGTGTTTTCTATGGGCTCCGTGTTGGAGAGGATAGGATCTGGTTTGGTGCAATCTTCTTAGTGAGCGAGGAAATCGTCTCACATTCATACGGTGATGGGACCGGGACAGGAATAACCCTTAGACGAGTTTAGAAAAACCTACTACACGAATTTGAACGAATGACATCGCTGACGCAATGGTGGAATTGAGAGCTGATTCGTAGATAGTTAAATAACCACCCGCCCCTGTCTTAAGGGCAGGTTATATTCTAGAACAGTCTCTTGTGTGTAATTCTGCAGTGCATTAATAAATGCCTTTTAATTGCCGTCGGCTAGTTCATGTCGGTTCATCAAGGTGAGTTGGTTTACAGTTGATTTATTTAACGAGCTTCATTAAAGCCTTTGATTCCCGTTTGGAGTTCATTTGGGAGTTATGCTTTAAGACAATGTGGGGTCTCTGATCCAGAAAGCATCGTGTGGATGTAAACAACGAAGATTCCCGCCATATCGCTAAGTAAACGAAGGAGAATGCACACCAGGATCAATTCCTGAAGCACGATGCAGCACCAAGATCGCTTGTTACGCGCCAACATGGCAGTTGCCGAAAGATCGTGAGAAACGCCAACATACTTATTGTTTGACGATTATCTGCAGGTAAAGTGACTAAATAATTTAAGTAAACTATTCCTTCATAAGTGCCACAGTTTGAGAAGTTTATCAGTGGAAAGAAAGAAATAAAGATTACACTATGCTATACTAACTGATCTACATACATGGTGCGCACGAGCAGAAACAGATAATGAACATTACGTGTATTTAATAACAGCAAATTATATACTATCTTTTGAGACAATAGTAAATAGTTAAATACGATCATAATATTGTCCAAGTTTGGGAAAGTGAAGCACAATACAGTAATGGAGAAGTAAACACAACTGATATATTTGGTTTACGGATCGTTTGAGTCCACACTCGACTTATAATGTGTTGTTGGTACAGAAGAAGGAGGCGTTAGCTTCCTACACGACATTTCCACTCTGTTGACAAAGCAGTGAGTCAAACTTATAATAGGAGAAAGAACACTTACTTTCACGCTTATGACACTGATATAACTACACACAAGGATGGTACGATATTGCCAGTACCCACACATTTAATATACGAGTATCAAGAATAAGGGGACACATATGAAGATTAAGTTGACACAGTACGCCATGATGCAAGTAATTTTCAACAACGATCCTCACTGAATCTTCACTACTGTCACATACGAGCATTGAACTTTACACAGTACCACTTCATTACTTTAAACTTTACTTTTCACGAGAAACTGCAACATATATTTCTGAGTTACAACATGGATACACATTATTTATTGTACATGTCTGAAAACGTGCTGACGTCGGATGTTGGAGGATGTTATACACTACCATGAAGATTACCTTCGCCACATAGATTGTCATCTCTCAAGGAAGTTTAGGTGTGACATTCAATTGGTCGCTACACGTTAGATATCACGTCAGGACGTATTATATATACTCTTATTCTGATACTGATACCCTGACGCCAGGACATTGAGGCAACGCTTCTACACAGAATACCACACACAATTTGAAGAGTTTACGATTTGTATACGATTACCAATACTTACGTTGGCTTTATTATAATTATATAAGCAACAACTATTAATTACAAATGCCAACCACGGATATATTCGTTCATCCGTATTCAAGTCAACGAGATTAGCGGAACACAAGGGATACCAACGCTATTCATAAGGAATTTTAATTTGTACATGTTGCGCTACCATACCAAGTGAGTCAAGGGATTGACAACGACATTTCAGGCATCGCCGTCAGTATCACTGACTTTTTAATCCCTGAAACAGCATTTCGCTTATTTCACAGTGACAGTTCATTATATTAGACTGACACCTCACTGGCATAGGATCAACGGACACGAAGTTGCGTCACAAAATATTGTTGTCTACATTACACATGGGACATTATGGATGTTGTGTCCGGACAGTAGAGTTGTAATCTGCTCATTACCACATCAAGAGTCGACAGGACACTACATTAACACGAGTCGGATCGACAGGAAGTATTTCGAGCTTGATACGAAAGTGAGTCACGCATAACTGAACTCGACATTCGGTGGAGGACTTACTTCCGAGGCCCGCATCAAACACTCATCGTCCAGCCTAGCATCAGAATAAGGCTGTTACATTGCATCAAGGTTCAACGTACACGCCCTAACCAATCACGATTACGCATGGGTTGGTCACGGATCACGTGATCCAAGGGCGGAGTGCAAGTTCATTGTACTCTCGTGAGAGTGTATAAGCAAATTTTCTAACATACAGTCGTGCTTACTGACCAACACACCCACAACTGCATACGATATTCAACATAGTTGGTCGCTAATTGGCAATGATACCAGGTCACTTGGACAAGGCCACATGTGGATACACAGACAACAGCACACCTACACTGGAGCATACTCATTTCTGAAATCGCTGAGGACATTGGTACAGTGGATAAACTCAACTAGATCAATCAGGACCGAACATTTACTACGTACGTCAACATTTACTGACAACGATAACGTCTGGACATAACGTCAACGTTTTGTTCCACACGTCATAGTGGACACCAAAGGAATCAACCAAATAGTGCACAAGGCCAGTATATGTTATTGTTGGTTAATGTGTTATTGTTGATAAATGAGGTGCTTATTATTTAATATTAAGTAAATTAGTTCAAAAATAGATAGTGGGAGCGGTTGGAAGAGCGTTTCTACATTAAGCAAGGACACTTGAATATTGTGGTGTCAACACATAAATTTTGTCTTGGGTTAAGTATAGTAGTAATTTCTATAAAAGTACTATTGTCTTTTATGAAAGAAAATATCTAATTACGGAACTCGTCAGTCGTCTTTTGTCATTGTTGACTGTCTAGTATTATATATCCTTTATACTGAATATATTTCTTATATTATTTTCTGTTATTTACAGATAATAACACTTCAGATATATAGATAGCAAGAAGTTACTGAATTTCTTTATTGTTCAAGTTTACAGTGCTGTTGAGTTACAGTTCACATGTTGTTCAACAGTTGTTATATTGATTATCTTATCTGAATCGAACATATTTACATTTTTGCATGGTGCTATCATATTTCAGCTAGATAAATTATTATACAGATAGGTCAAGATGGCTACACTTCTAGATTGCGTTATCTTGGGAGAAAAAAATGGTCTAACTGGTGCTGAGCTTCGAAACTGGGCTCTGCAAGAATTCAGAGCTAAAACTGCACGTGAGAAGGAGGAACGATTGCAAAAACTAGCAACTGAAAAGAAGGAACGACACAAGAAATGGGTTCTTGAAAACGAACTAAAGGAACGTGAGATGGCTATCAAACGAAGTGAACTAGTTCTGGAACATGAAAAGAGGGTAGCCTTGCACCGCGAACGAATAGAGTCTAGAGAAAAAGAATTAACTTTGCAACGTGAAAAGATATCTGCAATGAGGAGAGAGATGGAAGAAAGACAATTAACCGTAGAGACAGAAATCAAGCAAAAACGACTCGCACTCGAAAATGAGAATCTTGCAAAGGAAGCTATGTGTAAAAGAAAGTAATCACACAAGTAAAGTATGTGCTACAGTAGTGAAAGAACCAAACGCCAGAGATTTCGTTCAGAAAGGAACTATAGAACACAAGTCTAACGAAACACTTACAAGTACAAATGCCCAAATTGAAACAACACAAGAAGAAGAAGAAGAAGAAGAAGAAGAAGAAGAAGAAGAAGAAGAAGAAGAAGAAGAAGAAGAAGAAGAAGAAGAAGAAGAAGAAGAAGAAGAAGAAGAAGAAGAAGAAGAAGAAGAAGAAGAAGAAGAAGAAGAAGAAGAAGAAAAGACGCAAATAGAACAGGGTACATCAACGGTAGACATGCATGATTCAACGCTACTGAGTGATAGCATAACGGTAAATAAGTGCAAATACCAAGATTTGCACAAAGTCAACGAACCCAAACATGAAGAAATAACGGATACTCAAAAACAAAGCAAACGAGATGATTTGTCGGTAAATGACATATTTTTGAAACATTCAAAAAAGAAACCAAAAGTTACACGCATTGGTTGTTACACACAAAAGTTGCATGCACACCAAGCGGGGAAACATAGTCTAAACGGGTTCATACAAACAAAAACGCATATCATAAACATGCACACAGAAGTGAAGAAGCATAGCACAAATATACACACAAAAGGCAAGAGATGTATTACATACATACGCACAGAAGTCAAGAAGTGTGTCACAAACGTACATACAGAAGTCATTAGGTGTATTATACACATACACGCTGAAGTTAAACAGTATGTCACTAACAGATACACACAATCAAAGAAATACGTTGCGTGCGGCATTAAAATTATCCATTCACAAGTTAAAAGAAGATACACAAAGTTACCATGTACAAATATTGGCATGCGTGCAGAAGAGAGATTCTACAGATTTGAAAGAAAGAAAGAAAGAAAGAAAGAAAATGAATGAAAGGACGAATAAAAGAAAAAATAACAAGAAAAATAAAATTGGATGAAAGTGTTAGGTTCATGTCAACACATAGTACACTACAGACACATTAGGGGCTTATTACTTAGTTATCCCAGATGTCACTGTGTAAGGTTATACTTGTCAGAATTGTTCTCACTATTTTTCTTCACTTAAGTGTGTGAAAATATGTTGGTTCTCTATTCTACAGATAATTGTTCGTAACTATATCGTTATTAGAGAACTTAATAATTTTATGAAGAGTATTTGATTTAAATATTTATTATATTTCTGATTTATTATCTTAGAAATCTTGAATCTTTGAGATATGATTCTTCACAAAACTGTAAGAGCTACAACTCAATTATAATCTTGCCGATATTTTAAATCAACTATAAATATAAATATTTTATTCAATTTATTCAATCCTAGTTATTATAGTTGTTGGTTCATAGAGTGTTTGGAAATGGGTTAGATAGCACCGAATTTACTGACAATACACACACAGATCAACAATTACATATTATTAATGCAAATAGCTAGTTTAAATAGTTGGATACTTCTGTCAATATGTGATTTTGACAGGATGATAAGAAATTTACGTGAGGAGGAACCGTTGAGGCATGGAGAACTTTGAGAACTTTGACTTGTGTGGTTTTTCTCCTGGGTCGAGTTTTCACTTGGATGGTTTGTGACTGGGTGTAACTACTTTAAAGTAAAACCGGTGAACACGTATTGTGATATGACTTGAACATTGTATAATATTAGTATGTGTATATAGAGTTAATGTAATGAATTGTGATAATAGTTGATTAGTTAACGTAGTTAGATTAAATACTATGTTAGTATAGTTATATTTTGATCATTGATCGTTAGTTATTATTACTTAATTATCAATTGTCAATTTTATTGCGATCGCCATTTCCAAGTATAGACACCACTACATATAGCATAATGAAATACGCCGTTGAAGGATATTGTCACTCGGTCATTATTGCCACACCTTCACAGAGAAGTTATGATGACTTCTTTAAGGAGCATTTACATCGACTACACCTGAAAATTATGACGTCATAATACTGGTCCCCTACCTACCCGTTTGATGAGATTAAGATATACGACATAGCGGTCGAGATAAAAGTCATTGTGTCTACACTGCTATGTGTCAGATTAATTCTCTTGATGAAAAAACAAATGATTACATCATTTTAAAAGGGAGGGGGGCATACTGCCACATGGCGTTTAGACATAATGACGTCATCGGAATGGACGGTGGAAAATCATATACGGAGTTTCCCATTCAGACACTAAAGTGGATGTCAACGGAGGGATCCAAGGAGAATGGAGAGGACGTCAGAAGACGGCAACGGGGACGCTTCGAGAGAGAGGACATCAGGACAGCGGTGTTTTCTATGGGCTCCGTGTTGGGGAGGATAGGATCTGGTTTGGTGCAATCTTCTTAGTGAGCGAGGAAATCGTCTGTTGTCTCACATTCATACGGTGATGGGACCGGGACAGGAATAACCCTCAGACGAGTTTAGAAAAACCTACTACACGGATTTGAACGAATGACATCGCTGACGCAATGGTGGAATTGAGAGCTGATTCGTAGATAGTTAAATAACCACCCGCCCCTGTCTTAAGGGCAGGTTATATTCTAGAACAGTCTCTTGTGTGTAATTCTGCAGTGCATTAATAAATGCCTTTTAATTGCCGTCGGCTAGTTCATGTCGGTTCATCAAGGTGAGTTGGTTTACAGTTGATTTATTTAACGAGCTTCATTAAAGCCTTTGATTCCCGTTTGGAGTTCATTTGGGAGTTATGCTTTAAGACATATAGTATGTCCACATTTGTTTGCCTTCATTCACGATCAATTATTTTGAAAACTGTCTGTTGCATCGTTATGAAATTTTCCCAGCCGTCTTATATTTACCCCCACCCAAGGAATAGCTTTGATAGGTCCAAAAACAACTTAAATCATTGAAAGCGGCGACATTCCTTTGATGTTTTGCTGAACAACTAATGATTTCTCGTTAACAACGTTATTTTTACGGTAATGGGAGACCTGTCAATTCTGATGACACACAAAGGCGTATCCGGATTCGTATGGGAGTGGGTGCAATGAAAGAACTAGCTTAAAATCGACAGGGTCGGCTGTATTGCACCGGGTTTTTATCCCATATGGCTCAGTTTCTTTCCGCAGCGCGGAAAGCGTCGCACAAAGCACGAACTCCGTAGTTCCAGCGACGACCCTCGGGAGTCTCCGAAAAAATGCACTCGTGAAATGAAGGACGCGGCCCGGAATCGAACATACAACCTTTGGAGCCCGAGTCAGACGGCTTGACCACTTCACCACGGAGATTCCCGAGAGGGGTGCAATGTGTAATATTAGTAAAGACAGAGAATTTAGAGGCACGGGGTAAATAATTTGTAAATTAACAGGAAAGTAGAAGGAATATATTTCTTACCTTATTTTTCGTTTCCTTCTTGTTTCTTCAGCTGATGCTGATGCTGTAATGTTTAGGGCCTGCAATTCGTCTGAATAGTTGGAGCAAAATATCCCAGTAAGTGTGTACGTAGATTAAAGTCTGCGATCTGCTTAGACCTTAATCTGTGTCGGACGATTCCAGTAGGTTGATGATTGCTCTCGGTTGCATAAAATTCAATCCATCCTTTCTCCAAAAGTCCTCTTCCTCTTTCAACACATGGTCCTGACGTTTTTTCCAGCAACTTTTATCAATATTTAATAGCGCGGACAGACAGACAGACAAGACAGACAGAAAGGTAGGTAGGTAGGCAGAAAGGTAGGTGGGTGGGTGGATGGCTGGCTGACTGGGTGGGTCGGTCGGTCGGTCGGTCGGTGGGTGGGTCGGCCGGCAGGCAGGCAGACAGACAGATAGATAGATTAGAAGATAGATAGATAGATAGATAGATAGATAGATAGATAGATAGATAGATAGATAGATAGATAGATAGATAGATAGATAGATAGATAGATAGATAGATAGATAGATAGATAGATAGATAGATAGATAGATATCGGTCGGTCGGTCGGTCGGTGGGCATCTATCTATCTATCTATCTATCTATCTATCTATAGATAGATAGATAGATAGATAGATAGATAGATAGATAGATAGATAGATAGATAGATAGATAGATAGATAGATAGATAGATAGATAGATAGATAGATAGATAGATAGATAGATAGATAGATAGATAGATAGATAGATAGATAGATAGATAGATAGATAGATAGATAGATAGATAGATAGATAGATAGATAGATAGATAGATAGATAGATAGATAGATAGATAGATAGATAGATAGATAGATAGATAGATAGATAGATAGATAGATAGATAGATAGATAGATAGAACAAACTTTATTTTCAAAGGGTTAAGAATTGGGCACGCAGGCCCGTCTAACATTCTGCCCTTCTATCACTCTCTTTCATACATTATTTCATTTACACATCATTCAAGGCTAACAAAGAACAGTAACAATATAAAAGATATGCATTATAAAGGCATGGGCAAAATGCAAACATCAAAACTACACGACACAGTAATATTAGATAATGGTCTGACACTTGTTATTAGCCATGTGGAATATACTCATCTCATCTCATTATGTTCCTCTTGTACCTTGCGGTGTCGAGGTGAAGTATAAACTTCGTGAGAGTGCCCGGTTATGGGCTTCGTATATCGACATTCCCATGGATTCTGTTATTCCCTTCGTCCAACGTGTACGTGGTCGGCCTCTTCCTCTGTTTCCATCTGGTCTGTACATCATTGCTTGTTGTGGCATGTTGTTGACTGGTAACCTACTTGCATGGCCAAGCCATTTGACTTGCTGCTTTCTAATAAAATCTAGAGCAGCTTTAACCCCCACTTTAGTCCTGATTTCTTCATTTCTGATCTTATCTCTTCTTGATACGTTGAGTATTCTTCTCAGGAACCTCATTTCTGTTGTTGTGATTTTTCTTTTCTCTTTTTCTGTCATTGTCCAGGTTTGGCATTGGTAGCACAGAGTTGGTAGGAAGATTGTGTTGTAAAGTGCTTTCTTAGTAGTTATTGATACATGTTTGTTCTTTAGTATTGGTGCCATTTGTCCAATGAGTTGATTTGCCTTATTGCACCTATTTTCGATCTCGTCTTCTGATCTGCCATTTGATGATATTATACTTCCTAGGTACTTGAAGCTCTTTACTTGTTTCAAGGGATGTTCGTTTAGGTGAATTGTTGCTGTTTGTTCTTCTTTAGTTATAGTCATTACCTCTGTTTTGCTTGTGCTAATTTTCATGTTATGTTCCCTACACATTACGTTTAGACTATTCATGTGGTCTTGTAATTCAGCTTCTGATTTTGCTATTAGTGCTTGGTCGTCCGCAAACAGGAGTTCTCTAATGGTTAGATTTGCAGATGGTTCTTTTTCTGTGTTCTCGTCATGCGGTATTCTTGCTGTCTCTGCTTGGCTGGTTTCTTTACATATGCTGTCTATATATGTTATGAACAAGAGAGGGGACAAGACACAACCTTGTCGTACTCCAGATCTTATGGTGAAGGGTTCTGAGTGTCCTCCAGTTGCTCTCACTATGCATTCACTGTTGTTGTATAAACTTCTACATAGGTTTGTTAGATGTGTACTCACTCCATATTGTTTAAGGATTTCCCACAGCTTGTTTCTATCTACCCTATCAAATGCCTTTTCTTGGTCGACAAAGGCTAAGTAGAGTGTTTCATTGAATTCGATTGATTTTTCTATAAGTTGTCTAGGAGCAAAAATGGCGTCTGTGCATCCTTTGTTTTTCCTAAATCCAAGCTGCGTTTCGCTTAGCTGGGGTTCTAAAGTAGTTCGTAATCTTTTTTCAAGAATTTTGCAAAATATTTTCCCAGTATGACTCAACAGTGAAATGCCTCTGTATTGTGTGCAATCTCTTTTGCTGCCTTTGTTTTTCCAAATTGGGATAATTATGGCGTTTCCCCAGTCTCGTGGTGTCTGTTGTTCTACCCAAACATGGTTGAATAGTCTATGTAGCCAAGCTGTTCCTACTTCTCTTGCTGCTTTAATTAGTTAATTTGGTATTTCATCCTGTCCTGGTGATTTGTTCAATGGGGCTAATCTGATGGCTTCTATAATTTCTTCTTTTAGTATGTCTGGTTCTAGTTCCTCGGTGACATCTGTGTAGGTCTCTTGAATTCCTGTGACATCTGATGGGATGTTGAGAAGTTGTTCGAAATACTGCTTCCATCTTATTAGGATCTGTTTTTGTTCACTTATTGGTTCTCCATTTTCGCTGTTAATTATTTCAGTTGGGTCAAATGGTTCTCCTCTGGTTCGCATTGCACTTATCTTTTTGTAGAAGTTTCTGGTTGCCTCTTTGTAGTTTTTATTTAGGGTTTCTCCATACTCTTCCCAGTCTTTTTGTTTTTCTCTCTTTACTATTCTACTCACATGTCTTCTCGCTATTCTGTATTCTCTGTAATCACATTCCTGTTTGCTCTTCAACCACTTTTTATATTTTTCCTTTTTTTCTTTTACCGCTTTCTTTACTTCTGCGTTCCACAAACTTGTTATTTTCTTTATCCGTGTTTTGCGTTTTTTCGTGGTTCCGCATGTTATTTTTGCAGTATTTAAAATGCTTGATTTGAACATCTCCCATTCTTCTTCCACTGTTTTTCTTTCCGTAGGTAATTTTACAAAGAGTTCAGTTAGTTCTTTCTCATAATTTTCCCTTACTGCCTCGTCTTTAAGGTTTTTTAAGTTTACTGATTCCATGGCATGCATTTTCCTGCTCTTTGTTTTCTTCTTCTAATGGTTCTTATTGTGGCAACGACTGCTTTGTGATCTGTGTTTATACTGAGATTGGGCACTGCTCTTGCATCTAATATATTTCTCTTTCTGTTATTTCTTGTTAATATAAAATCAATTTGGCTTTTAGTATCTAGATCGTTCCATTTATACCAGGTGTATACTTGCGAATCTTTATGTTTATAGAATGTGTTTGTTATATAGAGGTCGTGTAGGCTGCAAAGCTCTATCAGTCTACTTCTGTTATCATTCCTTTCATTTTGCTGATCTCCAAATGCTCCCAGGTGTTTTTCTATGCCCACTCTGTTATGTCCTAGTCTTGCATTGAAGTCTCCCATAACTATGATGTTGTCCTGCTTATCTATTTTATTTAGCACGTCATGTATGTCTTCGTAGAAGTCCTCACATTCTTGCTCATTATTGTTTGCATTACATGGTGTGTATATCTGTACATATGTTGTGATTGTTTGTTCTTTTATTCTCACTGTTATGATTCTTTCTGATATATATTTTATTTCTAGTATTCCTCTTGCTAGCCATGGTTCGATGACTATTCCCACACCGTGTCTTGCCCTTTCTTGCTGTTCTACTCCAGAGTAAACAAACGTGTAACTGCGGTGGAGCTCCTTGCATCCTTTCCCCTTTGTTCTGGTGTCCGCTATTCCCATCAGTCCAATATTCCTTTCCTCCATTGCTTCTATAAGCTCTTCTTCTTTACTATTGAAACCACAGACGTTCATTGTGCCTATTTTTTGAATTGCTGATCTATCTCGTAGTCCATTAACATTGCCGGGTCGATAGCCGTTTGGGTCAGACCGTTTATACTTCTTAGTTTTTCTACGAGCAGTATGAAGATCCCCTGCCGGCTTGCTAGGCCAGTCGCAGGTTTAGTACACTAATCTGACCACAGGGAGTCCATCCCCTATGGCGAGCCATAGCCCCGTTAGCCCATGACCTCGCGGTCATGGTTGCCCGGTCTGCACCACGTGGAGGTGGGGGTTGACTTGTGTAGTCTGCGGGTCATCGGCAGGCTACTAATTTTCGCTCTTCACCCCTCCTGGGAGAGGCTAGCCGATCCTAACCCTGCTGGCTGCAAGGCCAGGCGCATTCCACGCCTTACAGAGGAATATACTGGCCTACAAAAAGGTGATTGGCTGTTATACTAGGGTTTTGTTATTATTATTATTATCTCAATTATTAAGGGGGAAGGTAATCCGTATTGAGATAGTGTTCGAATAATTTGCGATTACATGAATAGGGATTAGTGATGTCTTTGATTTCTTGTGGAAGATTGTTCCACAGCTGAGATGCAGAGTACGTTAAGCTTGTTTTGTATAAGTCAATCCTAGGCTTCGGAATGTGTAGTATATTTAAACGTTTACTGTGTCTAGCATTATATTTAAACAAAGGCCAAAGGTAATTTGGGGCATTCCGATGCAGGATTTTGTGAATTAGTTTAGCTTTATTGAAAAGCAGGCGTTTTCGGAATGGTAGTAACTGAAGGCGTTTATACAGGCTAGGATTGTCAGATAAATGTTTGCTATAAATTAGACTCATTGTCATGGTCTTATATGACATGTGTAAGGAAGAATGTAAGTGCCGGTATGTAAGCGAGAGTCAGTGTAAGCATAGCTGAGGTAAAGGGCAGTAAGAGACACCACGGCTTGGCTAGTGGACGGTCAGGCAAGAAGCCCGTGAACCGAGCCACGTGATGTGGGAAGGTCAACGAGGAGAGAGGCAGTGTGTGTGAGGCAGCGAATAGGGACGGACGTGTGGAGATCTAAAGAACGATAGAACGAGAGAACGATAGTGTTGTGACTGATAGATGGAGATGAACGTTGTGTAGTGATATTCGAGGAATGTATGAACTGTGATATGTGCGGGATGACGTGAAGTTGTGATTGTGAATGATCATGCGGGCGACAGTGTAAAGATCGCCATTGTGAGCTAACGCGTGGTTGTTGGTGTTGAACGATTGTTTGAGCGCGAAGTGCGACTATGTTGTCAGCCTGTAATATATTGTAATAAATGATTGTTCAGGAGATAGCTCCTGCCAGTTTCTAATTGCATTTATGTGTTATTAGTGTATGTTACGTAGATGTTGTAATTTGCCTGTCTAAGTCCAGTGAACTAGACGGAGCCAATAGTTAGGACTCTGACAGGTATAATGGTGTCAGAAGTTCACATGAACCACATTCCCATGTGAAACGCACAAAAGAACGCTACTTTTGTAAAGAAGAAGACCTATTGCATGATATGTATAAGAAATTGTAAATTAAACATGTGTAAATAGAGTCAGAACGAAAATAACATCATTTCTTTCCACAGCAGGTTTCAGGTCTACAAAGCGACCGACGCAAGCAGAACCGGTCAACGGTAACCAGCACGAGAATTACGTTCCTGTACATCAAGCGTTCGAGTAGTCAGCAGATAAAGATAAGTTGATTAATTTGGATTGCTAAGTACCCAAATCTGCATTCTTTGATTTGCTTGAATAAATAACTTAATTTCTAGAGTTAAATATTAAATCACAGAAAATGTCATATAGTGAAGACAGCTTTCAGCAAACATATTACTGGGGTACAAAACATTACAGAAATCTCCGCGATTATTTCGAGAGTACACGGGCACAGGACAAAGCAAATTGTAATAGACAACCTGAGTTAATACGTGATTGGCTACAGGAATTTGAAAAGGTGTTGGTTGAATAATATAACAAGGTATGACAAGTAGACCCAACCAGAACATTTGTTAGACCACTACAAAACCTTGAGAGAAACCTCAATACTGAAAAAGAGAGAACAATGTTTGAAGTTAATCTCGGAAAAGATCAAAGCAAAAAGGGACGCAAGCGCGTACTTATTACCATATAATCCCCTGACAAGGTTAGAAAGAGGAACCAACAGTAACAACTACAGAATGTGTCACATTTCCAAGAGTAAGTGCCACATTGGTTGTGCGGGGGGAGAATGTCATGGTCTTATATGACATGTGTAAGGAAGAATGTAAGTGCCGGTATGTAAGCGAGAGTCAGTGTAAGCATAGCTGAGGTAAAGGGCAGTAAGAGACACCACGGCTTGGCTAGTGGACGGTCAGGCAAGAAGCCCGTGAACCGAGCCACGTGATGTGGGAAGGTCAACGAGGAGAGAGGCAGTGTGTGTGAGGCAGCGAATAGGGACGGACGTGTGGAGATCTAAAGAACGATAGAACGAGAGAACGATAGTGTTGTGACTGATAGATGGAGATGAACGTTGTGTAGTGATATTCGAGGAATGTATGAACTGTGATATGTGCGGGATGACGTGAAGTTGTGATTGTGAATGATCATGCGGGCGACAGTGTAAAGATCGCCATTGTGAGCTAACGCGTGGTTGTTGGTGTTGAACGATTGTTTGAGCGCGAAGTGCGACTATGTTGTCAGCCTGTAATATATTGTAATAAATGATTGTTCAGGAGATAGCTCCTGCTAGTTTCTAATTGCATTTATGTGTTATTAGTGTATGTTACGTAGATGTTGTAATTTGCCTGTCTAAGTCCAGTGAACTAGACGGAGCCAATAGTTAGGACTCTGACACTCATGGCCCGTTTCTGGAGTGAGTAAAGCCGCTTGGTGTTTGAATTAGAACAACCGTCCCAGATTGTAGAGCAGTAGTCAAAGTGTGTCTGTATATGAGAAGTATAAAATAGTTTCCTTGTGTCCTCGTCAAGGAAGTTTTTAATCTTGTCTAGTTGATAGACTTTTTTCGCTGTTTGTTTAATGAGCGCTTGAACATGGGAATTCAAGGTTAGGTTTCTATCAATGATTAGGCCTAATGTTTTGTGCTCAATTACACTTTCTACTGGCATGTTATCGATGTGAAGTTGAAGTGATGTGTGTGGGCTTAGAGTTTGAAGTCTTTGGTTGTTAATAACATTGCTTTTGTTTTAGTGATGTTAATTTGCATACGGTTTGAATAGCTCCACTTAACTACATTATTTAATTCTCGTTGTAAAGACGACTCCAAGAAAATACAGTTTTCAGCGTTTGTGTACACCGTACAGTCATCTGCAAATAGATTGCAGGATGACGAAAGATGCAAAGGTAGATCGTTAATATATATGGCAAATAATAGAGGGCCAAGAATAGAGCCTTGCGGTACTCCAATATTGAAGGTAGTGGTTTGAGACAGAGATTTATTGTGTGATACTACTTGCTTTCTGTTTGATAGAAAAGATGATATTAGAGTGACTACATTAAGGCCAATTTTCATTGTCTCGAGTTTTTTAATTAAAATAACATGGTCTATCATATCAAATGCTTTCTTGAAATCAATAAACACAGTTCCACATAGACTGTTGTTGTTTATATTCTGGTGCCAATTTTCTATTATGTTTGTTAGGGCCGTATGGCAAGAATATTTTGGTCGAAATCCTGATTGGCTGTCAACAATAAGCTTGTTGCGAACTAGATACTGTAATGTTACTTTATGGATGTGTTTTTCTAGTGGCTTAGATAGTGATGATAGTAAGGAAATGGGTCTGTAATTGTTCGGGAGACCATTGTCCAATGAACCAGATTTAAGAAGAGGGTACACTTTAGCGGTTTTGAGAGCTGATGGAAAGTGGCCTTTGATTAGACACTGATTATATACATAGGTTAGTGATGTACAAATCACTGGCGCAGCATAACGGAGAATCCGGTTGCTGATTCCATCTAACCCAGATGAGGTTGTGTTTTTTAGGTTACTGAGGTAAGTGAATACTTCAGTGATTGTCATTAGCGGTATGTCGGAAAGAATATCGCGGGAGCATCTATTCTCGCAAAACGATGACAATAAAGATAAGTTACAAGGACAATTATGTATTGAAGCCTTCAACTGGTCTATGTCAGTTTGAAAAAAATTACTGAATTGGTCGCATGTAATATGATTTGATGGTAAAGAATTTCGGAAGTTATACTTGTTTGTCAAGGTGTTAATTGCCTTCCATATATCCTTACTATTTGTTTTATCCATTATTAAGTTCTTAAAGTAATTTTTCTTTTCCCGTCGTATGCTATATTGAACTTTGTTTCTAAGAGTACGGTATGCACTGAGATCCCGCTTTTTATGTGCTTTATCTCTGTCTCTCATAATTTCAAGTATTTCTTGGGTGATCCAAGGTGGCTTGACGTGGTGTTTTACTCGAACTTCCTAGACTGGCACATGTCTATCAAAAACATCAATAAAGGTTTTCATCCAGAATTCCAGAGCATCATCCGGGTCAGGAAGCTGATAAACATTGTCTAGAGGTGAACTGAGCAAGTCCTGTAAAAATGCGTTTTGGTTGAAATTTTTGTAACTTCTATATTTTACACTTATGTGTTTATGTTTAGGAGTTTTAATTCCTTTTTTAGACCACGTGCAGCATATTGGGTAGTGATCGCTCATTGCACAATTTGGTACGGTGCATTCTATGATGTTGTCTGAGCAAGTTACATAAATGTGATCTATGACTGTTGAAGATGACTTTGTTACTCTAGTAGCTTGTTGTACTATTTGTTGGAAATTGTATGATGCAATTATATTTCCCCATATTATGTTGGATTTGTTGGTGTCAATGTTAAAGTCTCCGAGTAGTATAATTTCCTTCCCAGAAGCGAAAACCACATCCATCATGGTAGTGAAGTTTTCGTACCAGACGTGTCCAGCACTGGGATTTCTATAAAGGTAGCCAATTATCAGGGGTGTGCGATTTTGAAGTTTTAGCTCTAGCCAGATACATTCTATTTCGCAAGTTTCAAAGTCTATCCTACGGTGAGCATTTAGTAAATTAGAAACATAGGTTATTATGCCTGTCTCTTGTTTCCTACAGGGATCCCTTCTAAAAACTTTGTACCCTTTAATAGAGATGTCCTCATCTGAAATTGTATCATTAAGCCTACTTTCACTAAGGCCGAATAAATGAAAATTTTGATTAAGAATAGAAGATAACTCTGGTAGCTTGTTAAATAAGCTGCAAATGTTTAAGTGTCCAAGGCGTATTCCTGACTTATTGAGCCAGTGTTGCCACTTCTCAGACATTTCATCCATGAAGAAAGTGTAAATTCGTCAAAGTTAAGCTAAAATACAAGATCATAAAAAAAATCACAATTACATTAACTTACAAAATATCAGTAATACAAATCAATAAGTAAATGACAAAATTATAACAATATAACTAATTAGACCAACGAATATAATGCAAACAAGGGACAAAATGAATTAAAGAACATACAACAAATAATTAACTTGAAAAAAACTACTTCACAAGCTAAGTACCAACTGTTATCCAAAAGAATCAATAAATGACTATACAAGTCAATGTCTCTGTTTAAAGCGGGCAGTGAAGACCCCCTCACTCAGGGTATTACGGCGATAAAAAGTATTATAAAAGATATCTAAGTGCCAATCTCTGTGACTTCAATACGAGTCAATGTTTACAGCCGCGTACAATCTAATACGTTGCTATATAAATCAATAACCAAACATAAACTTTATAGGAGAGGCCATTTCTTGTACCGAGATCCGGTGTTGCTTTGTGCTGAATTGCTAGTAAATACCAGGCTGTGTTGGTCCTTGGTACAGCGACATCATAAATGCCTGCCGAAGTGAAGTTGGGCTAAACCGTGTGAGGTATAACAACTCTGGGTTACAATGGAGTGGATACTGTTGAATTCTCACGGGTGTGTAACGACTTCCAACTACAGACTCTGATTCGTGGCTAACAGGAGGCTGTGGTGGCACGTTGTTGTTACTACTGGATTGATCCTTGCTGTGGAGAAGAGGGAACGTATCTTCATAATTATCCCCCTCCTGCGTGAAAGAGGGCGTATTGTACGGATTTGGTGTGATGGAAATGTTCCATCTGGCTTGGATATCAGGTGCCGTGGTTATGAGTGGTCTGCTCTCTTCTGGTTTATTGGTACTTGATGTGGCGGCAGTATGTCGTCTGGCTTGAGTTTGAGGTGGTGTAGCTAAAAGTGTCCTACGCGATCCAGTATTGGATGTAGGTTGTGTACGTTCAGGGTACTTAAGATTTTTGGCGAGCAAGCTGGTGCCCAATGTAGACAAATGTACTTGATCTTTATAAAGTCGCTTTTTAGGTGCTCCTGACTGTGAAGTCAACACCGGTGTGTTGTTGATGAACTGTATGTTGTTGTGAGAGCAAATCTTCTGCAATATGTTGTTATTTATGTCAGCTAGACGACGCTGGAATCCATAACTCGGTGATATAATGGAGGAGAAGAAGATAGACGAGTTAGGAAAAGTGTGACGTAATCCGTTCAAGAGCGCCAGCAGTTGAGATGTTGTGATTTGCTGGTTGTTCATGGTGTCATTGATACCAATATGGACGCTTGCCCTTTTTACGTTAAGATTTACAGCCAACTTCCTAATCTCGTCTGTTAGCCGGTCAACACCAGCCCCAGGCAGTGGAATTATGGAAACAATGTCTTTGTCTGTCGTAGCCATCCGGTCGCTATAAAGACCTTTCATTAGAGAGTCGCCTATTATAATGTGTGTACAGTCAGGTCGTGCTGTCTGCACATGTTGGTTGTCAGTGCGCCTTGCTCGTTGTTTCTCCCATTTAGCAGCAGTCTGTACGTCTCCATGTGACTCTCCCTGTGTTTCCTGGATGCGTGTGTTGTCTGTTGGCAGTGCACTATAGCACTATACGTTTTCTGACGATTTTTTTCTTGAAGCACTTCGAATCTGTTGCTTATCTTTACACCAATGGGATAGACTGTTTGTAGCGTTTTATCTTCCTCTGCACGTTGAGGTTTATCCGCGTCTTGTTTTTGGTGAAACTGGGCTTCAAGATTCTCCGAATTTGATACAGCTGCTTGGGAGTTACACGCTTGTTTAGTTGGGTTGGTGGAGGACTCGTGCTGTAAAGTTTCTATTGTTTTTCTTAGCAATAGATTTTCCTCTCTCAGGAGCGTGATTTCTTCTTTGAGAGCAGTGTAGTCACTGCTGGTCTTGCTATTAGCTGCAATGTTCGCTGTAACAGTAGCAGTGAGCGCCTTTAAGGATTGCTCTATTACTGTTCTTGCTCCACCCCGGACTTATTCGTTGGTGCCTCCACGTGGATTTCAATATGTGATGGAGCCTTTTCAGAAAATTTGGGCATCGTGTGTACACTGTGTACGATACACCATTGGGACCCGGTGTTGACTTACCTTTGGCCTTCTTCATAACAGCCACGCGACCTCGTCCCACCTCGGTGGCTTGGCATTGAAACCTACTGTAGGTTCTTCTGGCGATACCAGCCCTTCTATTTATCAGAGTGGAACGTCGCGTTGTGCATCCGAGTACGAGTTACCAGATGCTCCTCCACTCCTCTTTCTCTATTCAGAGGTTGCCTGATCGTGGCTGTTCGAACAAGTATCTTGAGAATTTGAATGGCACGCGGAAAAATTGCTCACGTGCTCACCACGTTCTTTGCCTGTTTCTGCAGAATCGTTCTGCTCGGCAGAGGGTGCTGTGTCTGGCTTTGAGTTGCTGCCACGTCTCTCGTAGGTCCTCTTTCTCACTTACATCTGCCTTTTAAAATAAAATCGTTTCCGGACAGCTTTCTTCTGCACTCTCACCTCAGCGATTAGCTTTTGTCGCTGCTCATCTGCGGGCTGGTAACCTTCTTCCTCTCACTGTCACCAAATTGACAAGGCAGTGGAGGTATACAATTTCTCCAAGCCTTTCTATTTTCTCGTTAACTTGTGTCTTCTTCAGTTCTTCATCCAGTGCTTGGGACAGTATGTTCTCTAGTCGATCCCATTCCTCCCTTTCACAAGCGGGCGGGAACTTGATATTCAAGCCTGGACCGCCAGAAAGGTGCTCGGTTGCACCGCCATAACGATCAACATGAATATTCTCAGCACTGTGGGGTTCACCCTGGCTGAGATCTTCTACCGACTCACCTGCCCCACATCAGTGACAGGTCGACTTTGATTATCCCGTGGTGCACTCGTGCACTTCTTACACCCCGCGTGAATTCCCATCTCCCCCTGCGTGGGTGATGATTTTGCCACAGACACACGGCCATCCTGGACGTAAGGCTGGAGTCAAAGTCGGTGTGTCGTTCTGAATTGTTACCGTTAGGGCACCAGTGGATACATCATTCTCTCTGTTTTGCGTTACTTGGGTTTTAACCAGCATTAGGGGTTGTCGCACCGGTCTGCTGTCGATCCCCCTGTTTCCAGTGAGGACAATTCGTCACTGGTCTGCAGCAGCGCCAGTCTTTCCAGGGCGTCAATCTATCTTTCCAGACTGTCTGATGGGCTGACCATATCAATCAATCAATCATGTATCATGCCTGAAAGCCTGGGCGGTCATGACTCGCCATTTCACTCGATCACCAGAGTCGTGGATCAGCTCAGTGTTCATTTTCTACCATATCATTTGGCCAAGCCATCCAGGTATTTACTTCTCGGTCTTGCCCTTGGTCTGTTCCCTTCGATCTTGCTGGTTGTCACCAAGTTCTCCAAGTTATTTCTTCTCATAACATGTCCAAAAAATGTTGACTGTCTACGTCTAATTTCTCAAATCAATTTACGATTTTCATTTGTCTCCTGTAGTACCTGGTCATTGGTTTTTCTGTCGGTCCATGGTATTCTTTGCATTCTTCTCATACATCAGTGGTAAAAACTCCGCCGGGGAGCAAGCAAGACGGGAGGCTGCTGATCATCTGAGTAATCATTTGCTCTCATACTCTCAGTATTCTTATTCACAGAGAGAGAGAGAGAGAGAGAGAGAGAGAGAGAGAGAGAGAGAGAGAGAGAGAGAGGAAGAGGGAGAGAGATGCGCGTGTTAAATTGGCCTGTATAAGAGAGAGACAGTGAGACAACAATATATTAAGGAGGTTTTTTTTTTTTTAAATAATCCGTGACAGAGTATATTTAATCTAAATCTACACGCAGTGAATCCATGGAGGAATGAGAGAAGGAGGAGCTGAGAAAGAATTTTTTCGGGGGGTGGGGGGGGGGGGGTTACTTCAAAGGAGTGTGCCAATGAAGCAAAAGCTAATTCTCAAAGATGGGGGGTGGCGGGAAGCGACAGGGGGAACGAAAAGGCCGTAGTTCTTAGGTCGAGAACAAAAATAATCTAAATTAGGTAAAAGAACATCTGACTAAAGAGGCAGAACCGTAAGGAAAGAATAATTTTTTTTTTTTTTTTTACATATTAAGTTTCTTTTAATGGACTCTCAAGGCTAACCAGTAAAATGCCATAATAGCAAATAAACAGAATATTAAAACTCCGAAAGTAATTAACGACGACTTCATTGTAAAGGCTGATGCACCGCACACACAAATGTCACTGTGACACTAGCCTTGGCAACAGCAAGTGTACTAATCATCACTTTGTCTTCTGCGAGACGCTATTCTTTCTGAACGTCTTCTGATGAACCCATCGGGCTGGTTTCTACTTGCTTGTTTTCCGCTGCCTGATGTTTTCTCAGTCCTTTTCTTCTGTCTTTCTTTGTTAGCAGTCAGCTCGGTTTGTGAAGGCAGGCACTTTGGCCTTATGTATATAGTTTTGTGGCCAGCCCGCCTTGAGACGAGATATGTGAGGTTTCCCAGCTGTTCATCAGTGAACAACTAATGGCACAGGAAAAAGCCGATTGGCAATTTCTGACCTGAGATGTTTAGAACGGCTATCTTTATTAACATCGGCTATACGCCTGCCGTCAATGCTGCGGATTTACCTTTCGAGTCTTCATAATTAGTTTACCTGACGGTTGGTATGCAGCACACAGCCTTCTCTGGTAGCACAGCCTGGCTGACAGCTTTAATCATCGTGGAGAGATGCTTGTGCATATCTGCACCATTTAAGTTTAAGCAAGTTCTTGAAAACAGGATTGCTCGGGCAAAAGAACAGGCCCAGAGAACTTGAGGTCAACGTAGCAATCAGAAATGAAGCTCAGAGGGTGCCAGTCTGGCTACGAACCAATAATTTTTTATGTTTTCAACGTTTATTTCATACAAAGCAATGTATATTTACAAGGTGTGTTTCTTTGTTTTTGTATATTACAGAGCGTTGCCGTTTGTTAGTGTTATGTGTCACATGCGTTAATAAAACAAATACATGCATATACAGTTATGATAATATAACATTTATGGCATAGTGCATGTAAACACACATTCCTCGTTTCATTTCTATCTCCACAAGTAGAATACATGTTACACCTGTCCATCTCTCTCTCTCTCTCTCTCTCTCTCTCTCTCTCTCTCTCTCTCTCACACACACACACACACACACACACACACACACACATATTCAGTCTTGATCTAACTCTTGCTTTCTGTAGATAATATTACATGGATTTCCGTGTTCTTTACATTTTCATTATATTTAAATTGTGGCTTCCCAATTTATTTATTTGTGTGTGTGTATGGGGGGGGGGGGGGATTTCCATATGCATTTATTCATATAAATACCTGTATATCAGCACAAAGCCATAATTATATTTACATAAATAACTACACGAATTCACCCATACATGGCTACCCATATATAAACACCATACATGTTAGCCTTGTGTATTCTACAACAATGTTTATATTCGTACTGGGGAATCGTGTTGAATTTAGGCAAAGAGCAAACCGCTGAACGCAAAAATTGCCTAGAGACCACCAGCCACAAAACGGTCTTTCAGCGGACACGCAGCCAGTTTTCACACAGCCTTTGTGTGCCTAGGCCAGAGGAGCTATATATCTCTCTCTAAAGTTGTTTAGGGGGAGAGGGGTGGATTTGTGATTCAAAGCACGCTGGGGAAGAATTGCGGCGTGTACTATCTGTGCTCTCCAATGCTTGCTACCACCTAGTGAGAAGTGCTCCCAAGTATTAACAAAATAAGCCACACACAGGGCTCGCGAGATGCACACGCGTTCTAAAAGTTTTCCACAGCAGGGGTTGGGGATTTTGTGCTCTGCAGCAGAAACCAAATATCGTCTGTCAAGACGATCGGGTGTAAAACATATTATGTGTTTTTGATATTATTATTATTATTTTTTTTAATTAACAATAATGACATTTTTTCTAATTGCAAAAGTAAATGAAATTAAGGAAATTTACATATTTCAGCCAGGAAAAATAGTAGCTAGTTTGTATTTGAACATTAGTAAAAATAAGTTTCTGTTGTATGTAAGGGAGTTGAACCTTGCCTTGATTATGCAAGTCCAAACTAATTTTCTGTATTCCGCTAGTGTTTGAAGTAGTTTTGTGTGTGTGTCTTCGGATGTTTTAGGAAGAGTGTTAAGAAAGATTGCCTTGTAAATGTCTGTTTGTTTGCCAGTGTGTGTTTGTATTATTTGTTGTAGAGTTTCCACTGCATCTGTGACTGTTTGACATGTGAACAATATGTGTTCTTCTGTCTCTTTTGTGTTGTTCCTGCATAATTGGCATTTTCCTATTTGCCTAGATCTGAATGCTAATTTGGGTATTATGGGATTTATATTAAAAATCAGTCTGTAAGTTACTTCTTTCGCCTTAGATGTTATGTGTTTGTTGTGTAAGTTGGAAAAGGGGGATGTGTAGTCTGACATGAAATATGTTTGTCCTCTTTTGATTCTCAGCTTAAGCGATGGTGCTTGTTTACTAACTAATTGTTTGTATATTTCTCGTGTTGTTTCATTTATTAAATGTTCATGTCCTTGTATTGCCTGTATACACGTGTGATAGAAAGATGGTAGTATGCCCTGGTAATGTGCTGCTGCATTGTTAAGTTTTGTGAGATGTTTTATTTTGTGTGCTATATAATATAATGTTAATCTATGTTGTTCTGGATTTCTGATAATACCTATTACCTATGTGCTGATTCTAAGTGCTTGTATTTTTGTTTGTATGTCCTGAAATGCTATTCCTCCTTGTTTCTTATCCTGAATGAGAGTTTTATGCTGTATGCTGTGTATTGTCTTACTAAATATGAAATGTCTTATCTGTTTATTTATATCTGTGATTGTCTGTTTTGGAGGGTTTAACACTGTCACTAAGTATATTATTTTTGGTATGGTGTATGTGTTAACTATTATGCTTCTACCAAATATTGTTGATGTTTTGTATTTATACCTATGTAGCATGTCTGTGATTTGGTGTGTTAGTTGTAGCCATGTTTCTCTGTGTGTTGTTGTGGGGTCACATGGATATGTGATCCCATACAGTTTCATATTGTGTGTATGTGTTAGGTCTGGAGGGAAATCAGACTTTTGTTTCCACCTTCCCAGGCCCATAATTTGTGATTTGTGTAGATTAATTTTGGCTCCACTGCCTTTCCCAAAGTGGGAGAAGGTGTGCAGTATGTTTCTGATGGATGTGTTGCTTGTAGGGAAAAATGCAGTATCGTCTGCATAAGCAATGACCTTTTGCTCTCCAATTCCCTGTATGAAAGTGCCTTTAATGCTGGTATCTTGTCTGATCTTTTCTAATAATGGCTCTAGTGTCAGTATATACAGAAGTGGTGATAGTGGGCACCCTTGTCTTACAGATCTTGTCAGCCTGAAGCTAGCAGTGAGTGAATGGTTCATTAAGACTTTGCTTTTAGTGTTGTTATACAAAATATGTATCCACTTTCTGTAGTACTGTCCTATATTGCAGTGTTCTAGGGTTTTGTGCAAATAGGAGTGTGTGATTCTGTCAAATGCCTTCTCATGGTCCAAAGACAAGAGTGGAGATTGAAGTCTTTCTGGTGTGGACGTTATAATGTCTCTAATGAGGTGTGTGTGGTTTAGTATATTCCCGTGCTGTACACTACATTGCTGGTTTGGGTGTACTAGTTTTGGTAGGAATTGTGTGATTTTATGTGCTAGTGATTTGGCCAGAATTTTGTAATCTGTGTTAAGAAGTGAAATTGGTCTGTAATTTTTCAGTTGTGTCTTGTCTGTCTTTGCTTTGTGTATAAGTGTTATATAATATATGTTGCAACTATCAGGGAGTTCTTGTTTGTCAAAGGCTTCTTGATAGACTTTTAGAAAAAGGTTACCTATGATAGGAAAGAATTGTTGAAAGAATTCTACTGTTAATCCATCTGGTCCTGGTGTCTTGTCTTTGTTCATTTTACTAAGTGCATGTGTTATGTTTTCTAATGTCAATTGTGTGTCCAATATCTCTTTGTCTGTGTCTGATATCTTTTTTGTATATTGTAAGAAGCTGTCTTGTATTTGTGTGTTTACTGTCTCTGCTGTAAATAAGTGTGTATAGTATTGCTGGAATGCTTCTGTTATACATGTAGTTTCTGTTTGTGTGATTCCTTGCATGTCTATTATTGTGTTTATCTGTGTGCTACGCTGTATGTTTTGTTCTATTGTCATGTATTGTTTGCTGGGTGTCTCTTGTGTAATGGTGTTGAGTTTTGTTCTAATTAGTGCACCCAAGTATCTGTGCTGTTGGTGTTGTTCCAATTGCGTTTCTAATGCATGCAAGTATGGTGCGTTTCTGTCGGTTTGCTTTGTTAAATGTATTGCTGTTTGTATCATCTGTTCGTGTTGTAGTCTACGCTTGTGTATGACGGAGCTAGTTGTTGTGTCCAGCTCCGTATTGTGTTTTTCAGTAAGTCCCAGTATTGTCTAATGTTGTCAGTTGGTATACTATCAGTGTATGTATGTATGTATGTATGTATGTATGTATGTATGTGTGTATGTGTGTATGCGTGTATGTGTGTATGCGTGTATGTGTGTATGCGTGTATGCGTGTATGCGTGTATGCGTGTATGCGTGTATGCGTGTATGCGTGTATGCGTGTGTGTGTGTGTATGTGTGTGTGTGTGTGTGTATGTGTGTATGTGTGTATGTGTGTATGTGTGTATGTGTGTATGTATGTATGTATGTATGTATGTATGTATGTGTGTATGTGTGTATGTGTGTATGTGTGTATGTGTGTATGTGTGTATGTGTGTATGTGTGTATGTGTGTATGTGTGTATGTGTGTATGTGTGTATGTGTGTATGTGTGTATGTGTGTATGTGTGTATGTGTGTGTATGTGTGTGTGTGTATGTGTGTATGTGTGTATGTGTGTGTGTATGTGTGTATGTGTGTATGTGTGTATGTGTGTATGTGTGTATGTGTGTATGTGTGTATGTGTGTATGTGTGTATGTGTGTATGTGTGTATGTGTGTATGTGTGTATGTGTGTATGTGTGTATGTGTGTATGTGTGTGTGTGTGTGTGTGTGTGTGTGTGTGTAATAGAATAAGCTCTACCTTATCATTTACAGCGTCTAGCCTGTTGATGTAATGACGGACAAACTGTCGCCTTGCCTGCGTAATGAATAAACCAAACCCGTAACTGCTACACACGGTAAAGCACATCGTTCGGCCTATTTTATTTACACACCACTCGCTGTGGAAGACGGCTTGTTCCGTCAGGTAACACATTACATTGCTGATCGATAAAGCCTACTTAAAAATGCAAACCGCCAACGGTAACGGATAACGCTACGCGACAACTCAATTTTACGACGGCAATTAATTCATTCCGGGAATCAGCACGGCATCACGACAACAATTAAATAATGGAATAAGTACTCAACTAACCTGTGATTGAAGAATCACAACCTTGACTGTAGATGTCCGCACTGGCCGCGAATATTGACATCAAACTTACATCAGCCTGTTGGCTGCGATCTGTCTACGCTGAGGTTTGGTGGGCGACTGCTCACGACAAAGTCAGTGCGCCTTCCACTCGCCTACACGGGCCGCGTGACTTTCATGATTCATGAAGAAAACCAGAGTCACGATAAGTTCCACCACCCCGTGCTGCATGAAGCACTCGTGAACTTAGAGATCTCTACCACGTACGAACTTGAGGGAACATTCTAGATTTTTCTATAAATAACTAGAATAGCTCCGCCCCGCACTATTTTTTGATGGGGAATCCCCTATTAATTGATATTAATTCAAGGGAGACCAACGCATCGCACTCCCTTCAAAGGTATATTATGCAGAGATCTGCCGATCTTTATCCGTTTCGTCACATAGGCCCCCACTTAAGATGGTCGACCCGGTCGAACTCACTAGACAAAGATCGGTCTGAACTCTGAACCTCTACTCTATCAAGATTGGATTCCCAGGAAAAGACATTCCATAACATTCACTTTCCCTGCGGAGATCCACCAGAATGGTATGGATGCTGGATCACCAACCACCGCCTCAAACATACGTTATCTCCAGCGATTAGGCCCGAAACGTAACGGCCTGGTGATTGGCTTACAGGATCTGTCTACACTGGACTGTTCCGCATCCACCTGTTGCAGGCCATCGGTTACTTTACTGAAGGTTCGTTCGTCCCTTCTGACAATAGGATATTTCCTATCCCGACTAGGCATCACCTTCGTGGACTGTTCGCGGATGTCGACCGAAGTGACTGGTCGCTTACTCCTGGTTCGTCTGGAGTACCCTTGCTCCTGCCTTCTCTCCCGCGAGTAAGGACAGTGAGCCTGTCGGCGTATCGAGTCACCCGACGATCCCGTCGTGCCAGATGTGACATCGCCTGTCCGACCTCGATTCCCAGTGTGCTTAACACCATGGGCCTCTTCCCGACGGAGCCCGTTCGCCCTATCTACGGTTGAACGCTCAGGAGACCGCAGACCCTCCCCACAGGATGTACTGCGTAGGACTGAGTCTTCCTCGCCCTCGTCTGGACCCAGAACCGAATCTAGCGCGATGGTAGTCGCACTATCTTGTGGAGAAACTACCTCGGACCTCTCCAAATTCTGAAGGAGAGTACAATGGAACTTACGCAATTCCTCGCGGACCTTCACCTCATACGTGGATCGGGACATTATCCGCTCCACAGGAAAAGGGCCCTGCCATCCGAGTTCGAATTCCGCCCCCTCGATTGGGAGAAGCGCGAGAACCCTATCTCCAATCTGCAGAGATAAACCGTTTTTGGTCTTGTGCTTTGGTGCTGCCAGACAACACGTTGGGCACGACCGGATATATCTCCGCACGTCGCCTGTCATTCCAGGCCAGTGGTAGTGGCTGGAAAGACACTGGACTGTTGTCCCCACATCCTTATGTCCGGTTAAGGATAAGGTATGCACTCTATGTATCAAGCGGGATCTGTAGTCAGTAGGGATTACCATCTGACCGTACTGGCTATCCCCTTGCCCGGCTCTACGATAAAGCAACCGGTTTTTTACATAGAACTGACCCGGAGTTGGCGGGACAGAACTTTGGGACACCTCCAGTAAGTAAGGACGCAAAGTCGGGTCCCTACTTTGAGCACTGCTCACTAACCTCGCAAGAGAATGGTCTATTTCCTTACCACACTGCCTTTTTCCATCCTTATCCCTGGCCTGCCTAGCGCTCACTAGACAATGTTCCCTAGGGTCCCCCAGGAATACATGCGGACGACCGAGGATCAAAGGGTAAATAGGATCAGGCAGCACAGCCGCCTGGATGCTACCCGTAACGTACCTGCACCGAATGTCAATCCGAGCAATCGACAAGTCCATAGCTACGGAGCTCCTCATGGCCAGCTGAAATTCTCTTGTCTCGCCGGTGAGCTGCCCTGGGCTCACAAGGTGGGATGAGATTACATCTTCAAACTGCAATCCTGTATCGTATAGACATTCCACCTGCTTCCCATTCACCTCTATCGTTTCGATCACAGGTGATTTCTCAGACTTTGGTTTCATCCGACCCTTAGGTGTGGTCTCCCTAGGTCTACCTCTAGTAGAGGCGAGACACGCAAAGTGCAAGTCCTTTGGCTTCCTCAGACAATCTACAGTATTATGGGAAGGAGACTTACAGTGTTTACACCACCTCTTACTCCACTTCCGTTTTGGGGAGGCGGGAGGGCTTTGCTTATCAGGTTTCTTACCAGAGTCTTTTACCACAGGATCTGCTACATTGGATGATTCTTTGGGACCTTTGGTCTTGGGCTTCTGATCCAGCCCCTTCTGTCTTTTCTGTGAATCAGTCTGACTGGAATCCCCAGTCTCACCATAGACTTCCACATACCTTTCAGCTAACTTATTTACTATGTCTAGCCTTTCCGCCCCATTTTCCCCTAAGAAATTCCTTAAAGGCTTGGACATCTGCATTTTCATTTGATCCACCACCATCAACTCTCTCAGACTCTCATAATCCTCTTTGAAATTGGCCAATGCCATCCACTTCAACAGGTATGAGTTCAACCTCACACTATAGGCCGAGAACATCTCACCTGGTTCTCTCTTGGAAGTTCTGAACCTCCGCCTGTAAGCATGGGCTGTCATTTCGAATCTTTTCAAAAGAGCCGATTTCAGGGTTGGATAATCATTTTCCATCCCTGGGGGAAGACGCGCATACACTTCGTACGCGGTGCCACGGAGTCCTTGTGAAAGCTTAAGATTCCAACGCTCAGGCTCTAAACCCATAGCTTTACACATTGCCTCGAACTTCTCTAAGAATTGATCTATCTTCTCTTGGTCCGGTTCAAATGGTGGAAACGGCCATTTCATAGCATGGTAAGCTGGTCTGCTGGCTACTGATGAGCTAGGTAAAGCTACTCCACCTACTGCTCCCTCAGACTCACCAACCGATTTAGCCTCTACCTCAAGTTGCTTCATACGGAACT
>OY992889.1:19017241-19054741 GCA_963921405.1 Cepaea hortensis
ACGTTTGGTGCAGGAGAGCCTGGCATATGATACCACAACATCTAGCTTAAGAATGGAGGTGGAGGCAGTCAGTGCAGCTTTCCGCTGGATGGAGAATACGACACACATACACACACACACACACACATACACACACACACACACACACACACACACACACACACATCGTGATTGTCTCAGAAAGCATGCTGAGTAGGGTGAGGACAGGCAAGCTTCGTGCAGAGTGGTTTGCTTTGCTTCGGAAGTCACGGGTGGCAAGCATCGTCTGGATCTTTTCTCCGGGGCATGCTGGTGTGCTGGGGAATGAACAGGCGGATAGATTGGCTGGCTCTGCAAAACTTGGTGGAGTATTGATGCATGATAAGGCAGACATGGTTGCGGCTTTGTGGGAGCACGTGTACACCTCGGAGGAGCAAGTGGATTACCATGGTCTGGCAAGAATGCGACAGCGAGTAGTGACGAGGGGATCTGGCCGACGCCCGACGCTCAGAGGAAAGGCGAGACGGACACATAATCAGATTGCTACTGGTATTATTGATGTTGGAACTCTTCGCTGGCTGCTGAGAATGGGGACGGAGCGCGTATGGGAATGCCCCGAATGCTGTGATGTTTGTTCCTAAATCAATCAATCAATAAATCAACCTTCTCACTGCTACTTTACGTTGAAATCCCCGAGGATGACAATCATTTTAAAATTATTACATTAGTCCTCGGCCATGTCTAATTCGTTATATCATTCAAGAAGCCTGGGCAAGGAAACGTGAGGCGACGAAATTCATTGGCATTGAGAATCTATCGTATTTACTAAACCCTTGCCTTCTACAAGTCCACATTTTTCTTCTCCTATTTATATCATCATAATCGTCATCAAGAGCCATGCCGACCGGCGTAGGCGTCCATGACTCCCCACAGATCTCTGTCTTTGGTTTTCTGGGTCAACTCTGCAGTTGAAATCCCCCCATGCCTCTTGTCGCAATCCACCCTATATCATTTCTTTTGGTCTGCTTCTCTTCCCCTCGATCTGTCCAGTTGTCACGATGTTCTTCAATGCCTCTCTTCTCATCACCTGACCAAAAAAGCTGTTTGCGTCTTTTTTATTGTTGTATGTAATGTTCTAGTTTCATTAGCCTCTTTCAGGCATTCGTCGTTAGTTTTGTATCCATTATAATTGATACCCTGCCGGTATCCGTGGCCAAAGGCTTGCGAACACGGTTCGTGAGCCGCTTACCATGCGTTTGAAACTCAGCTGCGACCGAATTGTGCAGCAGATCGTGTCACGTTGTGTTATAACGTGTTGGTATGAGAACAGGTTGTTCAGAAAGCAATGGCAAACTACTGAACGTAAAACTTGCCTAGTACATCAACAGCAGCTGAAAAATGCTAGTGTTGACTGCAATGTCCTGAAAGGGATATGCAATATTTTTAAAAAATTGATACCATTGTCTGTTTGTTTTTTCTCTCTCCACCAGAATGGTTTATGTTATATTCCTCGGAAGTTATAATATCCTCTGGTCTCACATATACCTAACATGTTAATATTCGGTCTTCTCATTTCTTTCTTAGTGTTATAAAAGTTTGAGATGGGCTTTTTTAATTGTCTTTAACCTTTGTGTGGCACTAGGAGGCCAGTAAACAAATTTTGTTGTTTTGTTTTTAAACGTTTATTATATGCTAAAACAGTGTCTTTTTACATTAGCAAATACAGCGTATACATTCATACACGTGTGACAACATTATAGTCTTGGCATGGTGTAACTACCTACATATTACCTGTTGTCGATGGTGGATGAGTAATCATTCGCTCCCACGCAAACCAAATAATTTAATAGAAAAAAAATCAACTTTCACACTTGAAGCATTGTCATTCGCACTTATGTATCAACATTATTGCTGAATCACTTTTCTTTCCTGAGAGTGGTACTTTTGTATGTATCTACACATTTCCCAACTTCAGAGAACGCAGTAAACATCCCGTTGCTTGAGCGCGTGCGCGAGATAGAGAGAACGAGAGAGGGAGAGAGAGAGAGGGGGGGGGGGAGAGGGGGGAGAGGGAGAGCTCAAACAGTGTGAAATTTGCTATGTGTGGCTTTGGCCATTTACAGGTACAAAGGATTTTTTTTGGGGGGGGGGGCGTGGGGGGGGGGGGGTTTAGCTGGGCCGGAGAAGGAAGTCAGTACAAAGGATTTACCGGTGCCGGCTAAGCAAAGATCAAACCACGATTGACAAAGGACACTGACTCACAAAGGACCTCCACCCCCCCCCCCCCCTCTCCCGGTAAGCTGTCTGGGGCTTAGACACCGGTTATAAAGAAGGGACGTGTGTATTCCCTCCTTGTGAGTTTTTGAAGATTAATTATTTTGGCCCTATGTTCCCCCGATATGTGTTTGAACGAAAGATGGTGCAACATAATTACTGGCAGTAACACTAATAATGGTTGATTGAGTTTAGTGGTACATATTATGGATATAGAACTATCTGTGAAAGTCTGTGTTTGAACATGTATAGTATGAAGTGTGAACTTGATGGGAATTGCATTTTACTTAATCTGCGAATAGTTGAGAAACTTTCCGTTGAAAAATGTGTGTTAGTACGTGTGAGTGTATTGTGCGGTGATTGTGAGTGGTCGAGTTTCGGCTAGATCATATAATGTGTCTATATTCAGCTAATGCTATGCGGGAATTTGGAATACCAAGGAAGTTAATCAAAATGACTAGACTATGCATGGAAGATACTTATAATATAGAAACATATAAAGGCAGGAAATCATACCCTTTCCAAATAACATCTGGCTTGAAACAGGGTGACGCACTATCGCCGCTTCTCTTCAATCTGGCTCTAGAGAAAGTTATAAGGAGGGTAAAGGAGGAATGTGATATTGGAGGAACATCCAAGCTGCTTGGTTATGCAGATGATATAGATATTATAGGGGAAAATGAACAAAAGACATTGGAAATATTGACTCACTTAAAGGAAAAAGCCCAACAGATGGGGCTGGTTATCAACCAAGATAAGACAGAATATATGATAATTTCAAGAGAAGGAATGGCTAAAAACTCTGGACACATACTAATAGATTATATGACCATTAAAATAACGGAAACATACAAATCATAAGGGAAGATATACAAACTAGAATCAATTCTGGAAATAAGATATACTATGCACTACATCATCTACTAAAATCAAAGGCGCTATCTCGTAACACCAAGATCACAATATACAAAACACTGATCAGTCCAGTTGTGCTGTATGGCTCTTAAACCTGGAGTACAACGAATGGAGACGAAACCTTGATACAAACCTTTGAGAACAAAGTTTTAAGACGCATCTTTGGACCCATTAGGGATACACAAAGTGGAAAGTGGAAAAGAAGAAGTAACAAAGACATTTATTATCTGTTTAATTCCCGGCTAATCACTGGTATCATAAAGGCTAATAGACTACAATGGCTGGGGCATATAGAAAGAATGGAAGATAATAGGGAAACAAAACTCGCTTACACTCAGGAAATAAATCACCGTAGACCCAGAGGTAGACCAAGAAGACGGTGGAGAGATAATATATATACATACCTACAAGCACTTGGAATCAACAAATGGCAAGAGAAGGTCAACCAGTGAGACGAATGGAGACAGATTGTATCTGCAGCAAAGAACTTCAATGGCTCAGAACGCTGAAGAAGAAGAAGATATTCAGCTAATACTAGGAATCGCATCGGTAACTTACGGGGTATGTGAGCCGGCCGCTCAGAAAGCAATGGCAAACTACTGAGCGTAATCTTGCCAAGAAATCAACATACAACTGAAAGATGCTGGTGTTGACAGCTATGTCCTGTAAAGGATATGCAAAAAAAAATATTCAGCTAATGCTATGAGTAATTTAGTGTATTTGTCTTTTGTAGTTGCATGTATTGTGTTTAGGAAGATTGCTTTATACATGTCAGTTTTCTTTTGTGTGTGTGTGTGTGTGTGTGTGTGTGTGTGTGTGTGTGTGTGTGTGTGTGTGTGTGTGTGTGTTTGTGTGTGTTTCTATTAGCTGTTGTAATGCGGTCTTAGTGGCTGTGACTGTTGGGCATAAATAATAAATATGTTCCTCTGTTCCATGTATGTTGTGTCTGCATAGTTGGCATGGTGCTATTTGCTTGGATCTCTGTGCTGCCCTTTCTATGGTATGTGTAATATTGAAAATTAGTCTATATATTACTTCCTTCATTTTAGATGTGATGTGTTTGTTGTGTAAATTAGTGAAGGTACAGCTATAATCTTTAATATAATATGTGTATCCTCTTTTGATTCGCAGGTGTAGTGGTGGTGCTTGTTGTTTCACTAAGTATTTGTATATATGCTTGGTTGTCTGTTGTGTTAAATGTTCATTGCCTTTTATTGCTTGCATACATGTTCTGTAGAATTGCGGTAGTGTGCCGTAATAGTGCAGTGTTGTTTTGTTTATTTTCCTGAGCCTGTGTAGTCTAATTGCAATATAGTATAATGCTAGTGAGTGTTGGTCTGGATGAATGATGAGGTGTCCTTTATGATTGATTCTTAAAGCTGGTATTTTTGTGTGCAGGTCTTGTAGAGCTAGTCCACCTTGCTTCTGATCTTGTATTAATATTTTCTGTTGTATACTGTGAATTGTGTTGCTGAAGATGAAATGCCTGATGTGTTTGTTTATGTCTGAATTGTCTGTTTTGGAGGGTCACAGTAGCTAAATATATTATCGTTGGAATGATGAAGATGTTTACAATTGTGTTTCTTTCAAATATTGTTGATGTTTTGTATTTGTACCTATGTAGTATGCCAATGCCGGTCTCTCTGGCCGAGGGGTTACACCACTTTTTCCGTAATCCCGTTTATCACGCAGAGTCTCGTAGCAGGCGAGAACTGGAGCGGTTCTACCCCCCGCTGGTGATTTGCGGGATAACTGAGCCGGCCGCTCAGAAAGCAATGGCAAACTAATGAGCGTAATCTTGCCAAGAAATCAACAGACAGCTGAAAGATGCTGCTGTTGACATCGATGTCCTGTAAAGAATATGCGAATTTAAAAAAAAAAGTATGCCAATGATTTGTTTTGTCAAAGATTGCGATGTTTCTGCGTGTGTTGTTCTGGGATCGCATATATATATATTCACGTTATCTGTGACTATTAGGTCCGGGGGAAATCTGCTTTATTCCTCCACTTTCCCAGACCCATTATTTTAGACTTCTGTATGTTTATTTTGGCCTCACTTCCTTCCAAACTGTCTGAAGGTGTGAAGTATGTTCGTTATTAAAGTGTCGGTTGTAGGGAAAAGAAAGAAAAAGCAGCGGCTGCAGCAGGATGTAACAATATGAAATGGAAACAAATAGGTATTAAACTCCTGCGAGAAAAAACGTACTAAACATCAAACAACGTTGCACATACCTTACAAAGAGATCCACGTATCGCGAAATACAGGTGAAAATCCGAAAGAAATCAGAAGCACTCAATAAATATAAAAAATGAATAATAAAATAAGATAAAATACACACGAACGCGTACAATACGACACACAGACGTTTCGATTATCAGAATCTTTGTCAATGACAACACAGATAGCTAACAACGAGATAGATACAGTAAACAACGGAAGAACACAAGCACACGACCTATCGGGAAGAAAGCGGTGTCATCTGCATAAGCAATTAATTTTCGCTCCCCAAACCCTTGTAAAATGTACCTTTAATGTCAGTGTCCTGTCTAATTGCTTCTAAGAGCGGCTCTAGTGTGCGTACATATAGGATTGGTGATTGTGGACACCCTTGTCTGACAGATCTTGTGATCCTGAAACTGGCAGTGAGTGAGTGATTCACCAGTACCTTACTTTCAGGATTTTTATAAAAGATTTCTATCCACTGTCTATAGTACTGTCCTATGTTACTTTGTGCAAGTGTTTTGTGTAAGTATGAGTGTGAAATTCTGTCAAAGGCCTTATCCTGGTCTAAGGACAAGAGGGAAGATTGACAGTCTTTCTGGTGGGTGAATGTGATGAAATCTCTAATAAAGTGTGTATGTTGGTGTATGTTTCTGTGTTTAACACTGCACTGTTGGTCTCGTGTATGAGTGATGGCATGAAAAGTTGCAAGTGAAATATTTTAGCCATGTTAAAAGACATGATACTCTTGTAAACACCATACTGGAAGGTAAGGTTGAGGGCAAGCGAGCGATACAAGTGGGAAGATAACATCAAGAGATGGACGAATAACACAGCCTGACAGAATGTACAGTCAAGGCGAGAGATAGACGGTGTCGGAGATCCATTGCAGCCAACCTTCATTGTGGAGACGGCACTTGATTGATTGATTGATCGGTAACTGGAATTCCAAAAAAAAATAAAAGCGTACAGTATCCTTTAGAACAGTGGTTCTCAACCGGTGGGGAATTCCCCCCCCCCCCCCCCCGTAAGAATTTTAGGGTTTCCCCGGGGGAGGGGGGGAGGGGCATTAAGTTTATTTCAAGATCGCGTTAATACAAGAACCGATTACTTGATATTGATTTTTCCTCCATGCTTTACGGTTCTCTACTTCTTGCCCTTCTGAAATTCGTTGTATACGGTAAGTAGACCCACAAATCACGTTTTATAGTTAGTTAGTTAATGAGTCGACAGATCATCCTCATTGCACATCGAACCATTCAGTCCATAAGTGCTCGGATCCCCTCCTCAGCAAATCCCGCAGCGTGTAGCGGCTAACGACGTCAGTTTTGTGTTGGTTTATCAATCTTCCTTGGCTTCCTGCGTAGTGTTCTTGTTTGGCCACCCCTCTTTTATATTGCTGCTCTCGCAGTCTGGCCATTGTTGTAGATTCACAGTCATCACTTGGTTCTCGCAAAAGTCTTACTTCTCGTAGAGCATTCAGAATGTCGGCCTGGTCCATGGCGCGTCCGCCCTCCACAGTAGCCTCACCTGCGAGCTTGTCAGCCCGCTCATTTCCTTGTACTCCCGCATGCCCTGGCACGAAGATGAAACTTAACTTTGCCAGCCGAGACCGCTCCAGAGGCAGCAACCATTCTCTTCGGATCGACCCCTCCTCTATCCTCTTGATCATGTTCATTGAGTCGCTAAGGAAACAAGCCCTAGTGAATGTCTGGGTCTCGAGCCATGTTATTGCTTTACTTACTGCCATGACTTCCATGGTCAGGCTACTTGTGGTTTCAGTGAAAGCACCAGAGTCCTCCTTCACAATTCTCCCTCCGGCCCGAGCTGTAAAGGGCCATGAGCTTCTCACATGTCGGACGACCGACCCATCTGTGTAGATGACCGCGTCACCGTCTTGCGAATTCTCGAAAATCAACGCTTGTACTTCAGCCTCAACAGCAGCCGGATTTTCTTGTCTGCATTTTCTATCTAGTTGGATGCAAACTGAAAAGGATGTGCAGAAGTCTGTTGGCACTTGCACCCACTCCTCGCCAGGTTCTAAGTCCTCAAGTGAACACACCTGTTGAAGAATGTCTTCGGCTTGACCCATCCACGACCGTCCTCTTTTTAACCTGCTGCCCTTCACCTTCCTAATTTCACTATGCAGTGGATGTTGTGTGTTTGCGTTAATTCTGAGGTAGGCGCGTGCCCTGCAACCTTGTATTCTCTCTTCAATGATTGGAAAATCAAGAAGGTAGCGCATCGCCCTGCATGCTGTATCTCTTGTACATCCAAGAATAATGCGCATAGCTTCATTCTGTATCCTTTCCATCCTTTCTATCTGCTTATGGCTGAGAGTCAGGATTGCCATTGCATACTCCAAAACAGACATGACCAGCCCCTCGAACAGAAGACATAGATGGCGCTGCTCACAGTTTGCTGCCGCCATCACCCGCATCGCTGCCAAACCCCACTTGGCCTTAATTATCACCTTGTCTATGTGCACATTATAAGCAAGGCTTCGATCAAAGCGTATCCCCAGGTAATTCATTGCCTGCGTTCTTTCCACCGTCTCTGAACACAGCATTACAGTTGGTGTTGGAGTGTTGACAATATGATTATTCAACGAGAACCAAGTCACTGTTGCCTTTGTTGGGTTGACCATTGCCCCAGCTTCATCACATCAAGTACTTATGCGATTGAGTTCGGTTTGTAGTTCCACAGCAACCTCCTCTCTATCCTTACAACATCATCGGCATATGACAATGTCCTGCCAGGTCCAGTGATCTGCTCACTGGTGATTCTCACTGTGTAGGCGTTGAACAGTACCGGAGATAATGGTGATCCCTGTGGTAGGCCAGGATATATTGTTGTTGGTTCCGAAGTCCAACTGCCACATCTAAAAACTACTTTCCGTTGGAAGAGGGCTGCAGCGATCCAACTAAGGAGGAATGGACTTACGTTTAGTTCGAGAAGCTGAAACATTAAAAAATCCAAATGGTACTCTGTTGTATGCGTCCTCAAGATCAATTGCTGCAGCAACGGTTTCAGTGCCTGAGTGGAAACCTTCATAGACATCCTGGGCAAAGACTGCTGCATTGGTCCAGGCTTCTCTTTTTGGACGGTACCCACCCAGGGTAGGTGGGAAAACACCTTGCCTCTCTAGTTGGCTTGATATTTTCCTGGCAATTACCTTCTCCAGCAGCTTGCCTATTGTATTCTGCATGGTTATAATTCGATATCCCTGAATTTTTGTGTGGTCTTTGTCAGGCTTCGGCAAGGGAATCAGATAGCTGTGCAATCATTCCTCCTTGATGCTAGCACTCCCTATACTGTTGTTGTACATGTCTGCTAGTTTCTCTAGCTCATTGTCGGTACACCTATTTATGTCGTCGTATCTTATACCATCAGGACCTGGAGCACTGTTTTTTTTTATCGTCGAAGCACAGCCTTGATTTCTTTCACTGTCACTGTGTCTTCATCCGAAGTGTTATGGGCCTTGCATCTGTCTGAGGTGACCTCCTTGACCAGATTTCGGCCTCCCATGTCTGTCTGGTTGCTCTGCTCAAGGTAGCGTTCAAAGAGGGCTTTGCCCTTGTCCTCGTCAGCCCTCTGCCAGATGAGGTCAGCACCTTGGAAGTCAGAAATGCTCTTATTCTTGACTACACCACTCATGCTTTTATGTAGTCGCCAGAACAATTTCAGTGACTTGTCTGTGCTTACTCTTTGACACACCTCTGCCCATTTTTCGCTTTTAACAACCGTGACCAGTTTTTTTTTTTGAAATAGCTTACTTTTGTGTGCATCTCTCTTTCTAAGTGCAAGCAGGGACTAGGATGACCAGCTCTGTTCTTCTTGGCATTTTGCCATCTCCTTACAGCACTACGCTTATCCACCCAAGCCTTCTCCACCTCGAAACTCCACCCCGGTGGCTGCTCCCAGCTTTTTTTCCTGCCCTGAAACATTCTGCGCTTGTCACGTCTTATTTTACTCACCACATCTTGCCCTGTACTGTCATAATGGAACGTCTTTACCTTTAGCTTGTGCTGCCTGGTTAAAAATCACGTTTTATGTAGACGTCTAAACTTGTTCTAGTATGTGTTATTAAATTTAGCTTCCATTTATACGTATACTGTGTAGGGGTTGGGGATTTATTGGAAGAAATACGAAATTGGGGGGGGGGGGGAATGACATTCTGAACATAGGGTGAACTGGTGCATGGGGCCAAAGAAGGTTGGGAACCATTTCTTTAGAATAAGACACCTGGATCTTCTACAGTTCAATAGAGGGCCTGAAGTGAATGTATAAAAATTTTGAATGTTTTATAGGATAAAAGGTTGTCATATGGGTTTGCCCAAAGTGCATCGGTTGTTTACTTTTTTTTGGGTTTCATTTGTGTTTTAAAAGACAAGGATTCGCGGCTTCCCAGGGGTCAGATCCGCTTCATCAACGTCCCTATGTGTCAATCGGACGACCGCCTCTGCAAGTGGCCCTGGTAAGATCAAGTGCAGATAAGTCAGACTGTCATTAATCACTGTGGTGATACAAGAACAGATACTACACTTTGACTTTTAGCCAAAATGCTGTGAAACAACCCAAAGTGCTGAATTCTCTTTCTTTCTTTCTTTCTTTCTTTCTTTCTTTCTTTCTTTCTACTTTCTTTCTTTCTTTCTTTCTTTAATTAAACGTTTATTTCGTACAAAACAGTTTGTATTTACAAGGTGTAGTCGCTCTCTCTCTCTCTCTCTCTCTCTCTCTCTCTCTCTCTCTCTCATTCTGTGTGTGTGTGTGTGTGTGTGTGTGTGTGTGTGTGTGTTTACATTTTCAAATACAACATATACATTCATATAAAAAAGTTAATTCCATATCCTTTATAGGACGTTGCAGCCAACACTAGCATTCTTCTTTGCTGCTGTGATTTCTTGGCAAGTTTACGTTCAGTAGTTTGCCATTGCTTTCTGAACGACCGGCGCCCATACTATTTCTTAAAAAACAACACAACGCGGTCTGATGCCAAATCGTGCTCAGCTGTGTTTCGAACCTGGGTATGCGGTATTTAGTTTGCCATTGATTTCTGAACGACCGGCGCCCATACTATTTCTTAAAAAACAACACAACGCGGTCTGATGCCACATCGTGCGCAGCTGTGTTTCGAACCTTGGTATGCGGGATCATGAACTGCGTCACCTTCGCCACGTAGCGATCTGACATTCATATACACATGATAATATTACATTCAACTGCACATGATAATATTACATTCATTGCATGGTGCAATTTCCTACACATGACTTGTTGATGATGATGGTGAACTGGTAAAAACTCCGCCGGGGAGCAATCACGACAGGAGGCTTCTGATAATCAGAAGCAGCCCCCCTCCCTCGACGAATTTTTCGGCCCCTCTAATTTCCTGACAATCTCAGGGAACGGGCCAGTCTGGGTCATGACTCCCAGACGTCTTTTTCCTGTTGTGCGTATCTATCGAGACTTTCCCTTGTCGACTTCGCAGTGCCCGTTGTTTCGGTCTCATTGAGAGGTGGTACTCTTCTGGAGAGGTTTTTGTGCCTCTGAGGTTGTTCTTCTTGAGAGACGGTAGTGGCGTCACTGGGGTTGGTGTCACCCAGTGCGGTAAACTCTTGGTGTCACCCCTCTAGACTTTCACCATGGTCTTCTTCCGAGTGTTCCTGTACCATATATAATCGCATATAGTAATGTTTGTAAAATAAGTCAAAAAGTTAATAAGGACATAAGAAAGAAAACAAATTGAACAATATAACTTCAATACTTCAGGTAAAACATAAATAAAGAACTTCGACAAACTCGGACAAAGTTAAATTTTTGTTATTTTGCTATGTCTGCTTTGTCAAATTTGCAATTTTTTTATTTTGGTGTCACCCCTTGATGGTGGTACCCGGTGCGGCCCGCACCTCCCGCACCCCCCTAGTGACGCCCCTGAGAGACGGTGACTAACATTGCAGGCAAAGTTGAACCATTTACTGCATATCCTTGTCCCACCCTGTATTGCGCTTGCTCCATAGCCAGCTCGAGGCCTTCTCCGCTGCCTCGCCCAGCCTTTTAAGTGCCCGGGTTCTTGCTTGTCCCTTTACACCCAGTCGTTTCACCACGTTGTATGCAGAGTTGGTAACAAGGCCTCTCGTGCCTATCTCAATGGCGAAAAGCCTGACTGTATATCCTTCTTGTCTCAGGCTTGCAGCCAATGTCACTGTATTTCTCCATCTTATAGGTGTGCTGCTCCTCGACTCTTGACTCGAACGGAATAGTCAGCTCAATTAGTATTAACTGTTGAGTCGACGGAGAGCACACTACAATGTCTGGTCGCAGGTGAAACTTCAGGATTTCCACTGGGTATTTGCCACGGTCCTGCAGGTCTACTGTCTGTTCCCAATCTTCAGCGTCCCCGAGGATGGACGGCAGGCTGTCAGGACAATCGACTCTGCTGTTCGACTTTTGTCCAGCTTTTACGCAGCTTATCCACCCGGTTTTAACAACAGTCCCCTTCTTTGCCTGGAGTCCATTATTGCTGCTAGTTCGGTGAGAACCTTGTTGTGGCGCCACATGAATCGGCCTTGTCCAAGGGCCGCTCTGCACGCAGACAGTGCGTGTTCTACGGTATGAGTCCTCTTGGTCTGCTTGTTGCTACACAGGGGACATGTTGGGTCTTCGGTTAAACCCCATCTAACCAGGTTAACAGCTGATGGCAGGAGGTCGTAAAGTGATCTGACAAGGAAGCTTATTCTCAATGGCGGCAAGCGCCATATATCGTTCCACGAGAGCGACTTCTGCTGAGTTCCCTCCCATGACACCCTCTTCTCTTGCTGCGGCTGCTCCACGGCTTTCTGCACTCCCTTCTCGTCCTCGCCTTCGACTACCATGTCTCTGCGCTGCCTGGCCGACGCTTTTGACCACCATTGCGTGTCGCTTTGGTAGCTAAGCCTTGTCTGTTGGACTGGGTATGTCCCATCACTTCCTTTACCTGGAGCGAACTTTGCGTCGATTTGACTGCCTCTTCAATCTTCCATTTCCTTCCCGTCCTGAGCGTCGGCTGGGAGTCGCTCACTGTTTCATTATGGGACTCGCGCAGCATCATTGCGAGACTGGCTTTTCCAACTTTGTATTCCTCAACAACAGACTTGAACGGGAGCACAAGTTTAGACTTCTTTGAGTACACCGCTACATCCTGTCAGACATTGCGGTACGCCCATCCATTTCTTTTCCCTAACGTCTCTACCGTGTTCGTGCACACGTCATAGATGAGTAGGGGCAATAGCAGCTTCGGGATCAGTATGAACTGGAGGCACCAGATCCGGAATTTTCCAATGAGTCTGCTCTTATTGATGGCTCTCAATTCGGTTTCTGTTATCTCTCAAATGTGTTGTGCTCCGTTCTTGTCTGTCAGCGAGGAATCGTACACTCGACCGAGTCTCTTGACGGGTTCCTCCATCACAGTGGGGATAGCCTGGTTAGCCACCTTGAATGCAGTCACCGCCACTTTGTCCTTCACGATCGACAGGCTTCTTGACGTCTTGGGCTTGAAGCTCATCCTGCACCAGTCGATCAGTTGATTAAGCATTTGGAGTATGCGGTGAGCATGGCTCTCATCTGGTGTCAGGATAGTCGTGTCGTCCATGAATGCCTTGAGTGGCGACATCCTACATTACTCCTTGAGTCTCTGTCCTTGTGCGTAGCCGGATGCCACACCCAGAACCACCTGCATGGCCATGACAAATAGTGTCGGCGAAATCGTACATCCCATCGCTATACCCACTTGGATGTCAATCCATCTGGTCGTGAACGTCGAGGTAGAGAAACGGAGAGTGAACCCGGAGAAATACTGCTTAAGCATCGATGTGATCTCCTCAGGCACATGGTACATCCTAAGGGCCTGCCACACCATCTAGTGGGACACTGCCCCGTAGGCGTTAGCCAGGTCCAACCATACCATGTGAGGATTTGACATTTCGCTCTTCGCTCTCTGGATAGCTTCCAATATCAATGTTCCACACATCCAGGGACACCCGGTATGCCCCCGTTTTGAACCGCCTTGTCGATATACCTGTTTGCCATTAGGTATGTCGTGATTTTGCTAGCCATGACGGAGAAGAATACTTTGCCCAGAAGAGAGATTGGCCTACACTGGGTAATGTTTGTTGAGTTCTGTTCCTTGGGTATGTAGATTCAAATGGCCTTGCTCCACCCCAGACTTATTCGTTGGTGCCTCCACGCGGATTTCAATATGTGATGGAGCCTTTTCAGAAAATTTGGGCATCGTTTGTACACTGTGTACGATACACCATTGGGACCCGGTGTTGACTTACCTTTGGCCTTCTTCATAACAGCCACGCGACCTCGTCCCACCTCGGTGGCTTGGCATTGAAACCTACTGTAGGTTCTTCTGGCGATACCAGCCCTTCTATTTATCAGAGTGGAACGTCGCGTTGTGCATCCGAGTACGAGTTTCCAGATGCTCCTCCACTCCTCTTTCTCTATTCAGAGGTTGCCTGATCGTGGCTGTTCGAACAAGTATCTTGAGAATTTGAATGGCACGCGGAAAAATTGCTCACGTGCTCACCACGTTCTTTGCCTGTTTCTGCAGAATCGTTCTGCTCGGCAGAGGGTGCTGTGTCTGGCTTTGAGTTGCTGCCACGTCTCTCGTAGGTCCTCTTTCTCACTTACATCTGCCTTTTAAAATAAAATCGTTTCCGGACAGCTTTCTTCTGCACTCTCACCTCAGCGATTAGCTTTTGTCGCTGCTCATCTGCGGGCTGGTAACCTTCTTCCTCTCACTGTCACCAAATTGACAAGGCAGTGGAGGTATACAATTTCTCCAAGCCTTTCTATTTTCTCGTTAACTTGTGTCTCCTTCAGTTCTTCATCCAGTGCTTGGGACAGTATGTTCTCTAGTCGATCCCATTCCTCCCTTTCACAAGCGGGCGGGAACTTGATATTCAAGCCTGGACCGCCAGAAAGGTGCTCGGTTGCACCGCCATAACGATCAACACGAATATTCTCAGCACTGTGGGGTTCACCCTGGCTGAGATCTTCTACCGACTCACCTGCCCCACATCAGTGACAGATCGACTTTGATTATCCCGTGGTGCACTCGTGCACTTCTTACACCCCGCGTGAATTCCCATCTCCCGCTGCGTGGGTGATGATTTTGCCACAGACACACGGCCATCCTGGACGTAAGGCTGGAGTCAAAGTCGGTGTGTCGTTCTGAATTGTTACCGTTAGGGCACCAGTGGATACATCATTCTCTCTGTTTTGCGTTACTTGGGTTTTAACCAGCATTAGGGGTTGTCGCACCGGTCTGCTGTCGATCCCCCTGTTTCCAGTGAGGACAATTCGTCACTGGTCTGCAGCAGCGCCAGTCTTTCCAGGGCGTCAATCTATCTTTCCAGACTGTCTGATGGGCTGACCATATCAATCAATCAATCATGTATCATGCCTGAAAGCCTGGGCGGTCATGACTCGCCATTTCACTCGATCACCAGAGTCGTGGATCAGCTTAGTGTTCATTTTCTACCATATCATTTGGCCAAGCCATCCAGGTATTTACTTCTCGGTCTTGCCCTTGGTCTGTTCCCTTCGATCTTGCTGGTTGTCACCAAGTTCTCCAAGTTATTTCTTCTCATAACATGTCCAAAAAATGTTGACTGTCTACGTCTAATTTCTCAAATCAATTTACGATTTTCATTTGTCTCCTGTAGTACCTGGTCATTGGTTTTTCTGTCGGTCTATGGTATTCTTTGCATTCTTCTCATACATCAGTGGTAAAAACTCCGCCGGGGAGCAAGCAAGACGGGAGGCTGCTGATCATCTGAGTAATCATTTGCTCTCATACTCTCAGTATTCTTATTCACACAGAGAGAGAGAGAGAGAGAGAGAGAGAGAGAGAGAGAGAGAGAGAGAGAGAGAGGGGAAGAGGGAGAGAGATGCGCGTGTTAAATTGGCCTGTATAAGAGAGAGACAGTGAGACAACAATATATTAAGGAGGTTTTTTTTTTTTTAATAATAATCCGTGACAGAGTATATTTAATCTAAATCTACACGCAGTGAATCCATGGAGGAATGAGAGAAGGAGGAGCTGAGAAAGAATTTTTTCGGGGGGGGGGGGGGGGGGGGTTACTCTTCAAAGGAGTGTGCCAATGAAGCAAAAGCTAATTTTCAAAGATGGGGGGTGGCGGGAAGCGACAGGGGGAACGAAAAGGCCGTAGTTCTTAGGTCGAGAACAAAAATAATCTAAATTAGGTAAAAGAACATCTGACTAAAGAGGCAGAACCGTAAGGAAAGAATAATTTTTTTTTTTTTTTTACATATTAAGTTTCTTTTAATGGACTCTCAAGGCTAACCGCCGGTCTCTCTGGCTGTGGGGTTACAACACTTTCTCTCTGTAATCCCGTTTATCACGCAGAGTCTCGCAGCGGAGCGAGAACTGAGGTGGTTCGACCCCCGCTCGTGACTTGCGGATACTGAGCCGGCCGCTCAGAAAGCAATGGCAAACTACTGAGCGTAATCTTGCCAAGAGATCAACAGACAGCTGAAAGATGCTGCTGTTGACAGCTAAGTCCTGTAAAAGGATACGCAAAACATGTCAAGGCTAACCAGTAAAATGCCATAATAGCAAATAAACAGAATATTAAAACTCCGAAAGTAATTAACGACGACTTCATTGTAAAGGCTGATGCACCGCACACACAAATGTCACTGTGACACTAGCCTTGGCCACAGCAAGTGTACTAATCATCACTTTGTCTTCTGCGAGACGCTATTCTTTCTGAACGTCTTCTGATGAACCCATCGGGCTGGTTTCTACTTGCTTGTTTTCCGCTGCTTGATGTTTTCTCAGTCCTTTTCTTCTGTCTTTCTTTGTTATCAGCCAGCTCGGTTTGTGAAGGCAGGCACTTTGGCCTTATGTATATAGTTTTGTGGCCAGCCCGCCTTGAGACGAGATATGTGGGGTTTCCCAGCTGTTCATCTGTGAACAACTAATGGCACAGGAAAAAGCCAATTAGCAATTTCTGACCTGGGATGTTTAGTAACAGCTCTCTTTATGAACATCGGCTATACGCCTGCCGTCAATGCTGCGGATTTACCTTTCGTGTCTTCATAATTAGTTTACCTTTCTCTCTCTCTCTGTCTCTCTCTTTCTCTCTCTCTCTCTGTATGCCGCACACAGCCTTCTCTGGTAGCACAGCCTGGCTGACAGCTTTAATCATCGTGGAGAGATGCTTGTGCATAACTGCACCATTTAAGTTTAAGCAAGTTCTTGAGAACAGGTCCAGAGAACTTCTGAGGTCAAGGTAAAGAATAATGAAATTTTTTTTTTATTTTATTTGCAGCAAAATGATGAACAAGGATCAAGAATGTAACGGGAAAATCTGAAAACAATCTAATGTTACTAATGTGTTGATGTGTCGTGTGTCGTGTGTCGTGTGTTTGTATATTTCATTCACCCGATTTGCATACCATTTAATGCAACATAAGATAATACTTGTTTACATATCACACCACATGTCTTGCTCTGTTCCCGGTGTTGGTATAAATAAATTGTAAGGATTTTGAGAAGTAAATTGAGGTTTGTTAACAATGACGCTTCTTCTTACTGGAATAGTATGACGAATAAAAGAATAAAGAAGCTGTATCAACCAATACTCTTTTTGACATTTGTATTGTGTCTTTTCTGAACGTATATTTTCCTCTTTATATGTTAGCTTTGCTGATATGCGTAATGGTATCGCTTTTCCTCGTGTGTATACTATATACCATATTTGCAGAATAATGAAATGTCAGATCAATCCTTGCAAGGACTGAAATAGATAATAACATCTGAATACACTATGGAGAATTAAACATAAATGTGACACGTTAAAAGTTGATTATAAAATGTAATTAAGTACAAACTAAACACATTTTCTATAAGTAAACTAATAGTGTTATTATTGACGTTGTTAAATCTGACTACAACGTTGACTATTTTATTTAGTAATGAATACTAATGAGATTTTAAAGTTAGTTAATGATATTATTCTAGGTTTACAATTTCCTTTGTCTAAATTTCAGTAATCTCCCTTGTAACAATATTAGATGTTTATGTCTTCCTCTCATTGCTTATTAAGGTGGTTTTCTCTTTGGTGTCTAGTAATTCCGCAGAATGCTTGACCATAAGTATTGATAACTGTAGTGATAAATCAAGGCATTATTGTCATGTTATTATATTTTAAATATTCTCTATGCAAACGTAATTGCACCAGCATTTGGTAGAGAGAGAGAGAGAGAGAGAGAGAGAGAGAGAGAGAGAGAGAGAGAGAGAGGGGGGGGGGGAAGGGATGAGGGGGGGGGGGGAGAACTATTTGTTCAAAATGAATGAAATTTACAAACATAATGACATGTCCTCTAAACATAATATTTGTCTACATAAACCCCATAAACTTGCACGGCATTTCGCCAGTGCGAAAGTAAGTGCATGCAGGCCTTGACAGTGCCAGACCAGGTTTTGTCCTGCTCACTTCAACTATTAATCGTCATCTCTCCCACTCCTATCACTGTGGCCATAGCCACCAGTCACACCACTCACCTTCTGAGGTCTGAGAGCATGGAACCCAGAGCCACATATTTTTAACCCCGGGACTGCCACAGAGATCCGCAATCTCACCGGTGCTCTTTAACGTGTATACAAGCAAGATTGCAAACCTAGAAGCACCAGGAATTGAAAGAATACTAACATTTGCAGATGATATTCTTGCATATAGGCAGCCCAGGAGCTACCGGCGACAGTAGACAAAGTAACAGACTGGTGCACTGAAATGAGTGCTGTCATCCATCCGGAAAAGGCAGCTGTTTTGTGGTGCTCTCTGGACAACAGGATTGTGAGAGCTGATGTCCCAAGCCTCGCGATAGATGGTAGAAGCATCAACAGAGAGAAAAAACTGAAGTATCTTTGGATCGTTTGACAGGAATCATTTGACAGGAGCCTGTCCTTCAAGGACCATGTGGAGACGGTTGTGACAAGATCTAAAAAGGGACTCAATACACTTAAAACCATGGCTACAATGGACATAGAGCAGAGAATGCTTTTCACACTATACCAGCACTTTATCCTCTCAGTGATTGATTATGGACTAGGACTGCTCACTGTCTCAAAGAGTCAGCTGGTGAGATTGGAGCCCATACAGAACGAAGCTATGCGGGTCATTCTGGGATGCACCAGAGACACCCCAGTGGTGTGTATGCGTTACATCCTTGGTCTGCCTACTGTTGCTGGTAGGCTCAAGGTGATGCAGGCTAAGGCATACCTCAGAGTAGCTGATGACACAGATCACCCGTTGCATGAAGCGCTGGATGCAGTTAAGGGTCAGCGACTGATAAGAGGGAAATCATGGATGGCTCAGGCGGTGAATACGATCAGACAGGTGTGTATCTTAGAGAACATTAGACGAGGAGAGGAGTGGGTCAGAGAGCCAGCGGATCAGTCAGACTTGTGCAGAGTTATAATCACATTAAGCCGGGAGTGCAGGGCGTGGCCAGCAGGGGCCACGGAAGTGGAAATCCAGCAACTAATTCAGGATAATGCTCGCCCGGGTGATGTGATTATATACACAGATGGTTCGGTGTTGAGAGGTAGGTGAAGTGCCTGGCGACTCTTGGCAAAAGCTAATGGTCGACGTTTGGTGCAGGAGAGCCTGGCATATGATACCACAACATCTAGCTTAAGAATGGAGGTGGAGGCGGTCAGTGCAGCTTTCCGCTGGATGGAGAATACGACACACACACACACACACACACACACACACACACACACACACACACACACACATCGTGATAGTAACTGACTCAGAAATCATGCTGAGTAGGGTGAGGACAGGCAAGCTTCGTGCAGAGTGGCTTCCTTTGCTTCGGAAGTCACGGGTGGCATGCATCGTCTGGATATTTTCCCCGGGGCATGCTGGTGTGCTGGGGAATGAACAGGCGGACAGATTGGCTGGCTCTGCAAAACTTGGTGGAGCATTGATGCATGATAAGGCAGACGTGGTTGCGGCTTTGTGGGAGCACGTGTACACCTCGGAGGAGCAAATGGATCACCATGGTCTGGCAAGAATGCGACAGCGAGGAGTGACGAGGGGATCTGGCCGACGCGCGACGCTCAGAGGAAAGGCGAGACGGACACATAATCAGATTACTAATGGTACTATTGATGTTGGAACTCTTCGCTGGCTGCTGAGAATGAGGACGGAGCGCGTATGGGAATGCCCCGCATGCTGTGATGTCGGTTCCTAAATCAATCAATCAATCAACCTTCTCGTTGCTACTTTGGCGTTGAAATCCCCGAGGATGACAGTCATTTTAAAATTATTACATTAGTCCTCGGCCATGTCTAATTCGTTATATCATTCAAGAAGCCCTGGGCAAGGAAACGTGAGGCGACGAAATTCATTGGCATTGAGAATCTATCGTATTTACTAAACCCTTGCCTTCTACAAGTCCACATTTTTCTTCTCTTATTTATATCATCATAATCGTCATCAAGAGCCATGCCGACCGGCGTAGGCGTTCATGACTCCCCACAGATCTCTGTCTTTGGTTTTCTGGGTCAACTCTGCAGTTGAAATCCCCACATGCCACTTGTCGCAATCCACCATTTATCATTTCTCTTGGTCTGCTTCTCTTTCCCTCGATCTGTCCAGTTGTCACGATTTTCTCCAATGCCTCTCTTCTCATCACATGACCAAAAAAGCTGTTTGCCTCTTTTTTGTTGTTGTATGTAATGTTCTAGTTTCATTAGCCTCTTTCAGGCATTCGTTGTTAGTTTTATATCCATTATAATTGATACCCTGCCGGTATCCGTGGCCAAAGGCTTGCGAACACGGTTCGTGAGCCGCTTATCAGGCGTTTGAAACTCAGCTGCGACCGAATTGTGCAGCAGATCTTGTCACGTTGTGTTATAACGTGTTTATTATGAGAACAGGTTGTTCAGAAAGCAATGGCAAACTACTGAACGTAAAACTTGACTTATACATCAACAGCAGCTGAAAAATGCTAGTGTTGACTGCAATGTCCTGAAAGGGATATGCAATATTTTTTTTTTAAATTGATACCCTTGTTTGTTTGTTTTTTCTCTCTCCACCAGAATGGTTTATGTTATATTCCTCGGAAGTTATAATATCCTCTGGTCTCACATATACCTAACATGTTAATATTCGGTCTTCTCATTTCTTTCTTAGTGTTATAAATGTTTGAGTGGCACTAGGAGGCCAGTAAACAAATTTTGTTGTTTTGTTTTTAAACGTTTATTATATGCTAAAACACTGTCTTTTTACATTAGCAAATACAGCGTATACATTCATACACGTGTGGCAACATTATAGTCTTGGCATGGTGTAACTACCTACATATTACCTATTGACGATGGTGGATGAGTAATCATTCGCTCCCACGCAAACCAAATAATTTAATAGAAAAAAATAACTTTCACACTTGAGGCATTGTCATTCGCACTTATGTATCAACATTATTGCTGAATCACTTTTCTTTCCTGAGAGTGGTTCTTTTGTATGTATCTACACATTTCCCAACTTCAGAGCACGCAGTAAACATCCCGTTGCTTGAGCGCGTGCGCGCGCACGAGAGAGAGAGAGAGAGAGAGAGAGAGAGAGAGAGAGAGAGAGAGAGAGAGAGAGAGAGAGAGAGAGAGAGAGAGAGAGAGAGAGAGAGAGAGAGAGAGAGAGAGAGAGAGAGAGAGAGAGAGGAAGCGCAAACAGTGTGAAATTTGCTATGTGTGGCTTTGGCCGTTTAAAGGTACAAAGGATTTTTTTTGGGGGGGGGGGGGCGTTAGCTGGGCCGGAGAAGGAAGTCAGTACAAAGGAATTACCGGTACCGGCTAGGCAAAGGTCAAACCTCGATTGACAAAGGACACTGACTCACAAAGGATCCCCCCCCCCCACCTCTCCCGGTAAGCTGTCCGGGGCTTAGACACAGGTAACAAAGAAGGAACATGTGTATTCCCGCCTTGTGGGTTTTGTGAAGATGAATTATGTTGGCCCTGTTTTCCCCCGATATTTGTTTGAACGAAAGATGGTGCAACATAATTACTGGCAATAACACTTATAATGGTTGATTGAGTTTAGTGGTACACATTAAGGATATAGAACTATCTGTGAAAGTCTGTGTTTGAACAGGTATAGTATGAAGTGTGAACTTGATGGGAATTGCATTTTACTTAATCTGCGAATAGTTGAGAAACTTTCCGTTGAAAAATATGTGTTAGTACGTGTGAGTGTATTGTGCGGTGATTGTGAGTGGTCGAGTTTCGGCTAGACCATATAATGTGTCTATATTCAGCTAATGCTATGCGGGAATTTGGAATACCAAGGAAGTTAATCAAAATGACCAGACTATTCATGGAAGATACTTATAAAATAGTAACATATAAAGGCAGGAAATCATACCCTTTCCAAATAACATCTGGCTTGAAACAGGGTGATGCACTATCGCCGCTTCTCTTCAATCTGGCTCTAGAGAAAGTTATAAGGAGGGTAAAGGAGGAATGTGATATTGGAGAAACATCCAAGCTGCTTGGTTATGCAGATGAAATAGATATTATAGGGGAAAATGAACAAAAGACATTGGAAATATTGACTCACTTAAAGGAAAAAGCCCAACAGATGGGGCTGGTTATCAACCAAGATACGACAGAATATATGGTAATTACAAGAGACGGAATGGCTAAAAACTCTGGCCACATACAAATAGATAATATGACCATTAAAAGAACGGAAACACAAATACCTGGGTACAATCTTCAACTGCTCCAACACCATAAGGGAAGAAATACAAACTAGAATCAACTCTGGAAATAAGATATACTATGCACTACAACATCTACTAAAATCAAAGGCGCTATCTCGTAACACCAAAATCACAATATACAAAACACTGATCAGACCAGTTATGCTGTATGGCTCTGAAACCTGGAGTACAACGAAAGGAGACGAAGCCTTGTTACAAACCTTTGAGAACAAAATTTTAAGATGCATCTTTGGACCCATTAGGGATACACAAAGTGGAGAGTGGAAAAGAAGAAGTAACAAAGATATTTATGATCTGTTTAAGTCCCCGCTAATCACTGGTATCATGACTACAATGGCTGGGGCATATAGAAAGAATGGAAGATAATGGGGAAACAAAACTCGCTTACACTCAGGAAATAAATGACCGTAGACCCCGAGGTAGACCAAGAAGACGGTGGAGAGATAATACATGTACAGACCTACAAGCACTTGGAATCAACGACTGGCAAGAGAAGGTCCACCAGAGAGACGAATGGAGATGGATTGTATTTGCAGCAAAGAACATCAATGGCTAGGAAAGCTGAAGAAGAAGAAGAAGATTTGGATTAAAGATTTTACTCTGTCACGGATTATTCAAAAACAAATCCTTAATTTCTGTTATTCTTCTCTTTCTGTCTGTCTGTCTGTCTGTCTGTCTCTCTCTCTCTCTCTCTCTCTCTCTCTCTCTCTCTCTCTCCCCCTGTCTGTCTCTCTCTCTCTCTGTGTCTCTCTCTCTCTCTCTCTCTCTCTCTCTCTCTCTCTCTCTCTCTCTCACTGTGAATGAGAATACTTGGAATATGAGAGCAAATGATTACTCAGATGATCAGCAGCCTCCTGTTTTGCTTGCTCCCCGGCGGAGTTTTTACCACTGATATATGAGAAGAATGCAAAGAATACCATGGACAGACAGAAAAACCAATGACCAAGTACTACAGGAGACAAATGAAAATCGTAAATTGATTAGAGAAATTAGACGTAGACAGTAACAATATTTTGGACATGTTATGAGAAGAAATTAATTGGAGAATTGGTAACAACTGGCAATATCGAAGGGAATAGACCAAGGGGAAGACCGAGAAGTACACACCTGGATCGCTTGGCCACATGTCATGGGCGAGACAGGAACACTGAGCTGATCCACGACTCTGGTGATCGAGTGAAATGACGAGTCATGACCGCCCACGCTTTCCGGCATGGTACATGATTGATTGATTGATATGGTCAGCCCATCAGACAGTCTGGAAAGATAGATTGACGCCCTGGAAAGACTGGCGCTGCTGCAGTGCTGTGTCGGATTGACCTCACTGGAAACAGGGGGGGGGGGGGGGGGGGGGTCGACAGCAGACCGGTGAGACAACCCCTAATGCAAGTCGCGCAAAACAGAGAGAATGATGTATCCACTGGTGCCCTAACGGTAACAATTCGGAACGACACACCGACTTTGACTCCAGCCTCATCTCCGGACTGGCCATGTGTCTGTGGCAAAAGCTTCACCACGCAGCGGGGGATGGGAATTCACGCGGGGCTTAAGAAGTGCACGAGTGCACCATCGGATAATCAAAGTCGCTCTGTCACTGATGTGGGGCAGGTGAGTCGGTAGGAGATCTCAGCCAGGGCGAACCCCACAGTGCTGAGAATATTCGTGTTGATCGTTATGGCGGTGCAACCGAGCACCTTTCTGGCGGTAGAAGGCGTGAAGATCAAGTTCCCGCCCGCTTCCGAAAGGGAGGCATGAGATCGACTAGAGAACATACTGTCCCAAGTACTGGATGAAGAACTGAAAGAGACACAAGTGACCGAGAAAATAGAGACATTTGGAGAATGTGTATACCTCCACTGCCTCCGTCAGTTTGGTGGCAGTGAGAGGAAGAAGGTTACCAGCCCGCAGATGAGCAGGCGATAAAAGCTAATCGCCGAGGTGAGAGGGCAGAAGAAAGTTGCCCGGAAACGATTTTGAAAGGCATATGTTAATGAGAAAGTGGGCCTGCGAGAGGTCTGGCACACTTTAAAGCCAGACAAAGCACCTTTTCCAGAGCAGAACAATTCTGCAGAAACAGGCAAAGAACGCAGTGAGCACGTGAGAAATTTTTCCGCGTGCCATTCCAATTCGCTAGAAACTTGTTCGAACAGCCAAGATCAGATAATCTCTGTATCGAGAAAGACGAGTTGGGGGAGCATATGGTACACTCTCATAAATATTCCTCTCCGTCATTTCTAGCAGAATCACGACATACCTAATGGCGAACAGGTATATCGACAAGGCGGCTCAAAGCAGGGACATACCGGGTGTCCCCCGATGTGTGGAACATTGATATTGGAAGCTATCCAGAGAGCGAAGAGCGAAAAGTCAAACCTTCACATGGTATGGTTGGACCTGGCTAACGCCTACGGGGCAGTGTCCCACCAGATGGTGTGGCAGGCCCTTAGGATGTACCATGTGCCTGAGGAGATCACATCGATGCTTAAGCAGTATTTCTCCGGGTTCACTCTCCGTTTCTCTACCTCGTCGTTCACGACCAGATGGATTGACATCCAAGTGGGTATAGCGATGGGATGTACGATTTCGCCGACACTGTTTGTCATGGCCACGCAGGTCGTTCTGGGTGTGGCATCCGGCTACGCACAAGGATAGAGACTCAAGGAGTAATGTAGGATGTCGCCACTCAAGGCCTTCATGGACGACACGACTATCCTGACACTAGGTGAGGGTCATACACTCCTCATGCTCCAAAGATTACATCAACTTATTGACTGGTGCAGGATGAGCTTCAAGCCCAAGAAGTCAAGAAGCCTGTCGATCGTGAAGGGCAAAGTGGCGGCGACTGCATTCAAGGTGGCTAAGCAGGCGATCCCCACTGTAATGGAGGAACCCTCAAGAAACTTGGCCGAGTGTACGATTCATCACTGATAGACAAGAGCGCAGTAATCACATATGAGAGACAACAGACAACGGACTGCGAGCGATCGATAAGAGCAGACTCATTGGAAAATTCCGGATCTGGTGCTTCCAGTTCATACTGATCCCGAAGCTGCTATGGCCCCTACTCATCTATGACTTGTGCGCAAACACGGTAGAGGCGTTAGGGAAAAGGTCAGCAAAACCACAAGGAAATAGATTGGCGTACCACCATGTTTGACGTATGTAGCGTTATACTCAAAGAAGTCCAAACTTGTGCTCCCGTTCAAGTCATTTGTTGAGAAATACAAAGTTGGAAAACCAGGTTCGCGATGATACTGCGCTAGTCCTAAGATGAAACAGTGAGCAGCTACCAGCCGACGCTCAATACGGGAAGGAAATGGAAGGTTGACGAGGCAGTAAAATCAGCGCAAAGTTCGCTCCAGGTAAAGGAAGTGATGGGACATACCCAATCCAACAGACAAGGCTATGGCTACCAAAGCGACACACAATGGTGGTCAAAGGCGTCGGCCAGGCAGCGTAGAGACATGGTAGTCAAGGAGATTCGCGAAGGCGAGGACGAGAAGTGAGTGCAGAAAGCCATGCAGCAGCCGCAGCAAGGGCTGAGGGTGTCATGGGAGGGAACTCAGCAGGTCTCTCTCGTGGAACGATATATGACGCTTGCCGCCATTGAGAAAAAGCTTCCTTGTCAGATCACTTTACGACCTCCTGCCATCAGCTATTAACCTGGTCAGATGGGGTTTAACCGAAGACCCAACATGTTCCCTGTGTAGCAACAAGCAGACCAAGAGAGATCAGACCGTAGAACACGTACTGTCTGCGTGCAGAGCGGCCCTTGGGCAAGGCCGATTCATGTGGCGCCACAACAAGGTTCTCACCGAACTGGCAGCTATAGTGGACTCCAGGCAAACAAGGGGACTGTTGTTAAAACCGGGTGCATACGCTTCGTAAAATCTGGACAAAAGTTGAACAGCAGAGTCGACTGTCCTTACAACCTGCCAATCATTCTTGAGAGCTGACAGTAGACCTGCAGGACCGTGGCAAATACACAGCAGAAATCCTGAAGTTTCAGCTGCGGCCAGACATTGTAGTGTGCTCTCCGTCGACTCAACAGTTAATACTAATCGAGCTGACTATTCTGTTCGAGTCAAGATTCGAGGAGCAGCACACCTATAAGATGGAGAAATACAGTGACATGGTTGCACGTCGTTCGTTCGTGTGTGAGCCTTCATTGGCAACTGCGAGCGCTAACAAGACAAGTCACCTGAACAAGCCAAGAAGCCTGATGCGGGGGAAAATGGCACGTCGCACGAATACCAAGAAACACGCTGTACCCAAGATGTGCAGCGTGGGAGCCGACAAGAAGAAGAACGTGGAGAGCCTACCTCCGAGCTGTAACAAAGAACCTGAAACTACAGCGGCTACTGAAGCCACTACGAGGGAGACCGTCGACAACCCACTACAGACAAAGAGCCAAACCTACTGAGAAGCAGAGAGAGGAGAAAGACACCAAAGTTGGAAACACCGACTCACCGATAATTAAGTGGGTCATCAAGCGTATCCAAGTGGAGCTATCAGACGAAGAAATCCTGAAGCAGCTACGAGAAGAGAATCTCCACACCCGATTCTTGAATGCGGAGCGACTACTCACCTACTCCAAGTTTCCCCCAACCTTGGCAGTGGTGACTACAGAGGGCAGCGAGATGCCGATCACAGTATCAGTCAACAAGAGAATGCAGCAGCCAGAGAGATTCATCGCAAGGATCACCCAATGTTCCAGATGTCAGAGGGCCGGCCACAGCAGAGCAGCACGTCACAGCAAGACGGAAATCTGCCGGTACTGCGCCGACTACCACGCCTTCAGGGAGTTTTCGCTGGCCAAGCTGGACACGGACTTCCGAGCACCCAACAACAAACGAAAGTGTGCCAACTGCCTGGGCAAGCATGGAGCAAGATACTTGGGCTGTCGTACCTGCAACGACACAGAGACGTGTTAAAGTTTGCCATCAACACAAAGACACCATACAACGAAGCAAGGCGGAGGTGCGAGACAGCCACGGGTACATCACAAGCTGAAAGAGACCAACTGGGGGTGTGTGGGTAGGTGGTGTAGAATATGTGGGTGGGTGAGTGTTGGTGGGTGGAGGATGTGTGTGTGGGTGGGGAGATGAGACAATGAGAGAGTTAGTGTGTGTGAAAGAAACAAAAAACAAAAGAAAAGAAAAAGAGATATAGAGAGTTGAGAGCATGTATGTCATGTGACGTGCTATTCCATGTTTTTTTCTGTATACTCATCATTCATGTTATCATTATCACTGCCACTTGATTTTCTACGATGTATTGACAAAGATTTGTGCACTGCTTATTCCATCATGTTTATGTCAATTTTAGGAATCAACTTATGGAATCGAATCACTATTTTTTATGTTACACAATGTATGTGCATAATTTGCTCTCCATTTTTTACATTTCTGTGAGAAGTCTCACGATAATCGTCAGTGTGTGTGTGTGTGTGTATGTGTGTATGTGTGTGTGTGTGTGTGTGTGTGTGTGTGTGTGTGTGTAAAGCGTGGGAGTTTGTTCACACTAGCTTCAGTGATTATGTGAGGCATCATGTATGTGTCTAGATGTGAGAATTGTGTTTGGGTTGGGGGATGGGTTTGTAGTGGGGGTGTGGGTGTGGGTTGGGAGATGTGTGTGGGTGAGGGATTTGTGTGTGGGTTGTAGGTTGGTGGGTGGGGGCGTGGGTGAGTGGGGTGTTGTGTGTGTGGGTGGGGAATATGTGTGTGGATGAGGGATGTGTCAGGGTTTGGATTGTGTGGGTCGGTGAGGGTGTGTGTGGGTGATGGATGTGTGTATGAATGGATGTGTGGGTGGGGGTATGTGGAAAGTTGTGTGGGGATGTGTGTAGGGGGTGTGTGGGGGATGTGTGTATGGGTTGGGGGATGGATGTTGCTAATGTATATATGGAGGGGGAGGTGTGTATGGGGTGGGAGATGTGTGTGTGTGTGTGTGTGGGTGGGAGATGTGTGTGTGTGTGTGAGTAGGAGATGTGTGTGGGAGAATGGGAGAAGTGTGTTTGAGTGGAGGATGTGTGGAGTGTGTGTGTGGGGATATGTGTCTGGGTGGGTGGGGAGATGTGTGCGGGTGGAGGATGTGTGTGGTGGGGATGTGGGTGTGGGTGGGTGGGGATGTGTATGGGTGGGTGGATGGATGTGTGTATGGATGGGGCGTATGTGGGTGGAGAATATGTGGTTGGGTGAGTTATGTGTGGGTGTTGGTGGGTGAGGAATGTGTGGGTTTTGGTAGGTGGGGGATGTGTGTGTGTGTGGGTGGGTGTGTTGGGGCGTGTGTAGGGGGAGTGGAGGATGCGTGGGATATGTGTGTGGGTGGGAGATGTGTGTGTGGGTGGTGATGTATGTGTGGTTGGTGGGGTGTGTGTGGGTGGATGTGAAATGTGTGGGTGGGTGGGAAAATGTGTGTGTGGGGATGTGTGTGTGTGTGGATGGGAAGATGTTTGGGTGATGTGAGAGTGGGTGAGGGATGTGTGTGTGTGTGTTAGTGCGGGATGTGTGTGTGGGAGGGGTATGTGTGTGTGGTTGGGGGTGTGTGATTGGGTGGGTGGAGCTTGAGTGTGTGGGCGAGTTTGTGTGGGTTGGGGTATGTGTGAGTGGGAAGTTGTGTGTGTGGGGATGTTTGTGTGGGTGGGTGCGAGATGACTGGGTTGGTGAAGGGATGTGTGAGTGAGTGGAGGGATGTGTGGTGGGTGGGGTATGTGTATGGGTGGGGTATGTGTGAGTGGGTGACTGATGTGTGTGTGTGGGTTGGTGCGGGATGTTTGTGTTGGAGGGGGATGTGCCACATAACATGATAATATGCATTGTTTATGCTTACAACATTCATGTGACAATGTTTTGTTTTTTTTCTACGTGAATGTATCATGCACTGGTGATGAACGAAAGATGAGTGATTGGAAAGGCCGAATGTAAGACGGGCCTATGTGCCCAATTTGTAACCCTTTTAAAACAAAGTTCAATTCAATTTAACTGCAGCACCAAATAGACGAGCTGAAGAAGCAAGTCAAGACAATACTGACGCCAGCACCAACCAGCGATAATGAGAAACTGCTGGCCGACATGAAAGAGATCCAGCACAACATCAAACAAGAGATGGAGCACATGGCTAAGTTGAAGAAGGAAAACGAGGAAATCCTACAAATGATCAAAACCGAAAAAGAACTACTGAACGCCAAAAGGACGCAGCACCAATCCAAACCAACAGATGAGATGAAGCAAAGTGAAGCACCACCAAAAAAAAAATCATTGAAAAACTGATGAAGACAATTCACAAAAAATGAGTCAAAAAGACGCTTGATGGAGCCAAGACTCAGACCAATCAGAAACAGCAAGCAGATCAGAAGCCAAGATACCTCTATGGAAGAGGAATAAAATATATGAAGCTGATTACGAAGAAAGGGAAAGGCAAGCTAGACTTAGATGCGAACAATACGAAAATGACCTCAGCACATCGCAAGACAAATTTCATACGGAAACGCAACTCATCTGGAAACAAATGGATGAAGAATACAACAGCAACTACGAGAAGGTGACACAAACTCAGAACAAAACGAAAGATAACGGAACATAAAACAAAGAGTCCTTATAAGGACTGCACCAAGCCAAGCCAGACGAGCCAGGAGCCTGCACCAACAAAGAAAACCTCAAGAGGAGACGAGCACAAAGGATAGCCGCAGACCAACCCCCAGCTGACGTCACAGACACAAACCAACATAACCAGTCCGAGACAGGACTCACAAGACAAGAATTAGGGTGAATGAACCCACAAAAGCCACGGACCTCAACAATAACCACAGCTGAAGAGGCAGGTTGAACGAGGTCGAATTTGGAATTTTTGTTTTGAAAATTGGAATTGGAATTGGACATGGTCGCAAGCCTGAGACAAGAAGGATATACCGTCAGGCTTTTCGCCATTGAGATAGGCGCGAGAGGCCTTGTTACCAAGTCTGCATACAACGTGGTGAAACGACTGGGTGTAAAGGGACAAACAAGAACCCGGGCACTTAAAAGGCTGGGCGTGCTAGCGGAGAAGGCCTCGAGCTGGCTATGGAGCAAGCGCAATACGGGGTGAGACAAGGATATGCAGTAAATAGTTCAACTTTGCCTGCAATGTTAGTCACCGTCTCTCAAGAAGAACAACCTCAGGAACACAAAAACCTCTCCAGAAGAGTACCACCTCACAATGAGACCGAAACAACAGGCACTGCGAAGTCGACAAGGGAAAGTCTCGATAGATACGCACGACAGGAGAAAGACGCCTGGGAGTCATGACCCAGATTGGCCCACCCCCTGAGAGTGTCAGGAAGGTAAAGGGGCCGAAACATTCGTCGAGAGAGGACTCCTTCTGATGATCAGAAACCTCCGGTCGTGCTTGCTCCCCGGCGGAGTTTTTACCTCTTCACCACCATCATCATCATCAAGTCATGTGTAGGAAATTGAACCATGCAATGAATATAATATTAATCAGTATATGAATGTCAGCTAGCTCCGTAGCGAATGTGACGCAGTTCATGATTCCGCATAACCGCGTTCAAAACACAGCTGCGCGCGATTTGGCATCAGACCTCATTGTTTTTTTTTCCGAAATGGTATTGATGCCGGTGGTTCAGAAATATATGGCAAACTACTGAACGTAAACTTGCCAAGAGATTACAACAGCAAAAAATGCTGGTGTTGGCTGCTACGTCCTATAAAGGATATGCAACTAACTTTTTTATATGAATGTATATGTTGTATTCGAAAATTTAAAACACACACACACACACACACACACACACACACACACACCACTACACACACACACACCACTACACACACACACAGACTCACACACATTGCACCTTGTAAATACAAACTGTTTTGTACGAAATAAACGTTTCATTTAAAAAAGAAAGAAACAGAGAAAGAAAGAAAGAAAGAAAGAAAGAAAGAAAGAAAGAAAGAAAGAAAGAAAGAAAGAAAGAAAGAAAGAAAGAAAGAAAGAAAGAAAGAAAGAAAATTCAGCACTTTGGATTGTTTCACGGCATTTTGGCTAAAAATCAAAGTGTAGTATCTGTTCTTGTATCACCACAGTGATTAAGGGTAGACTGACTTATCTGCACTTGATCTTACCAGGGCCACATGCAGAGGCGGTCGTCCGAATGACACACGGGGACGTTGGACCTGATGGAGCGGCTCTGACCCCTGGGGAGCCGCGAACCTTTTTTTTTTTAAATTAAAAAGAATCGATGCACTTTGGGAAAACCCATATGACAACCTTATTTCATATAAAACATTCAATATTTTTACACATTCACTTCCGTCCATCTATTGAACTGAAGAATTTACGAGGCTCCAAGTGTCTTATTCTAAAGCAGAGGTTCTCAGACTTTTTTGGCCCATGCACCATGTTCAGAATATCATTCTCCTCCCGCCCCCCCCCCCTTTCCCGTTTCGTATTTCTTCCCTATAAATCCCCCACCCCTACACAGTATACGTATAAATGGAAGGTAAATTTCAAAACACATATTAGAACAAGTCTAGACGTCTGCATAAAACGTGATTTGTGGGTCTTTATACGGTATACAACGATTTTCAGAAGGTCGAGAAGTACAGAACCGAAAAGCATGGAGGAAAAAACAATATCAAGTAATCGGTTCTTGTTTTAACGTGATCGTGAAATAAACTTAATTCCCCCACCCCTCCCTTCTACCCCCGAAAAACCTGAAATTCCTACGGGGGGGGGGGGGGGAGGGGGGGAATTCCCCACCGGTTGAGAACCACTGTTCTAATGGATACTGTAAGGTTTCCTTTGGAATTACAATTACCGATTAACCAAACAATCAGGTGCCGTCTCCACAATAAAGGTTGGCTGCAATGGATCTCCAACACTGTCTATCTCTCGCCTTGACTGAACATTCTGTTAGGCTGTGATATTCGTCCATCCCTTGATGTTATCTTCCCACTTGTATCGTTGTCTATCTCTTGCTCGCTTGCCCTCAACCTTGCCTTCCAGTATGGTTTATTATAAGAGTATCATGTTTTTAACATGGCCGAAATATTTCACTTGCCTCCTCTTTATTTCTTTCATCAATTACTGATAACGAAACTTTATGGATATGAAGTCAAACATCACTACATTTGTCGGTTTAGAATAATAAATAGTATGCAGTCATTACACAAACATTTAGAGAACCTTGCTGCATGTGACGTCTGGGGTCTTGTTGTATTTGCACATGTAAAGGAAAACACACAATGCACCTTGTAAATACACACTTTTTTGTAAGAAATAAAAACACATTAAGCGGAAGACACGTAATTAAAATAGTTACATGGGACATAACTACATAACATAAATTGCAAGGGACATTACCCAAATAAACCATGAATGTATTATTTGATTTAATAATTGTAGTCTTATTCTTTATATAATTGTATAGATTTTACAACGGATATATGCAATATAAATAACTGGATAATAATTTTAACTATCCTTAAAGTTTATTTGAAAATAAAGGAGTTATTTTAGGTATGTAAGAATTGTATAATTAATTTTTATATGTCGTCTCGATTTTACATGTCGCAAATAAAAAGATAAGATGTTAGCAGACATGGGACATCGTTCTACGAACGATCAGGTCTTCTCTCTGGCAAGGCACACCAGGCCGCCTAAAGTCCAGCGAGCAATAATCAAATTGATTTATTTGGTTGTTTCGGGATTTGAGATTTAAATATTGAGCACAACCCACTACTGGCAACACTGATCATATTCTGGTATGAACCTAAGGCCTATCCACGTCAATGTGGAAGCACTAGACTCGAGTTTCGCTCTCGTTTGAGCTCGTCAGTAGTGCATATCCTTGACCGGACCCGGAAACAAACCCCGGCGATCGGGCAAATCTTGAGCTACAGCCTACGATGGGTGGCGTAATATTCTGTTGTGATAATTTGGCCGTGTCCAGCGTGTGCCGCGTGGTCTAGTCGTTACACACACGCTTTACACGCCAGTGATCCGGGGTTTGTTTCCGGGTCCGGTCAAGGATATGCACTACTGACGAGCTCAAACGAGAGCGAAACTCGAGTCAAGTGTCATACCAGAATATTATCAGCGTTGCCAGTAGTGGGTTGTGCTCAAAATTTAAATCTAATTATGTGTTCTGTGCGTGTTTCTTAACATCAATCTGTTCAAATAAGGATGAACCTACGACAGGTCCAGCAAACCGGTAGGGAATTTATTTGTTCAAGTACTATTGCTCGACAATTATGGAGGAAAACAACACACCGAAGCCGAACAACAACAAGCGACTAACGACTGCTAAACTTCGAAATTCTTCACATAGAAAGGAGATTTTCGCGACTTGGACTGTTACTGGTCTAGGATATAAGGAACCAGCTCTCGTAGAGTTTATGGAAAAATGTTAGGACTCGCAGATACTAGGAAGAAAGGGCAGAACACGAAACGAACACGTGAAGGTTACGTTCTTATATGGAGTGGCGTTGACCAGCGAGCTACAGCTAAATATGGAGTGGGTTTTTTGTTACATCCAGACAAAGCGAAAGCCATTATCAACACTAAATTTATATCGGAAATGATAATACTAGTACAGATCAAAGAAGGAAATTGAGCAACAAATTTTATGCAAACATACGCCCCATGTAACGACACTTACAGTGACGAAGACAAATACGAGTATTTTTATAAACTTGTAGACATGTTAAATAATGTGAGGGAGACAGATGAACTTATTGTGATGGGTGATTTTAACGGGCGAATAGGCACACGAAGAACACCGTGGGATGATTGCATGGGGCTATTCAGCGACACAGAGACTGAATGTAACAGCAATGGTCAACATCTACTCAACATATGCTCTGAACACGGACTAACAATAGCAATAGTTTTTTCAACATCATCGTAGCCACACCAAAACCTGGTATAAATGGAATGACATTGACCAAGCATCTCAAATTGACTTTATTCTAATTAGGAAATCAGACAGAAGGCTACTATTAGATTCAAGAGCACTCCCAAATACAGATGTTGATACTGATCACAAACCAGTAATAATAAAAAAGATTTCGACAGACAGGAAAATAAGAAACAAAAAGGTAACAACACATGTCATCAATTATAGGAGGCATCAGGCAAATACGGTTAAAGACGAATTCAATCAAGAAATCAAAAACCTACATAAGAACATCCATGATGACCACTCAAGCGTAGATAAGGAATGGGCAATTTTAAAGGCTGCCATGCTCGACATTCTGGAAAATAAATGTGGAACAAAGAAAGTAGGGCAGGACAAAAGATTAAGAACAGCCTGGTGGAACAACGAAGTTAAAGATAGCATATTAAAAAAGAAGGCAGCATTCAAAAAGTGGATCACAATTAAATTTGAACAAGTCTATGTTACTTATAGAATAGCACGACGTAATGCCAAACGAACAATTAGAGCATCTACAGATGAATCCTGGAGAATATATGGTGAACAGATGGCGACCCTTAGCAATGACTGCCCAAGAGAATTTTGTAAACGTGTCAACACAATGAGAAACAGAGATGCATGCTACAACCCAACCCACCATCATAAACAGCAAAAGAGGTATACCGATATTTAATCCACAACAAAGACTAGCAAGGTGGGCAGAATATTAACAAGAACTCCTTAAACCCACACATAACATAGAAAACCTCACTTTTGTGCATAAAAGCCAGGGACAGCAAGAACCAAATTTCATAACTGCAGAAGTCAAAGCGGTTATACAGAAAAGTCCTAAAAACAAATCACAAGGTCCAGATGGAATAACCACAGAAGCTATTCAGGCCTTTTGGGGAAAAAGGAGTTAAATGGCTAACAGGACTTTTTAATATAGCATGGGAAGAAAGAAAAGTCCCAGATGATTGGCAACAGGCAACAATAGTACCAATATGGAAGAAGAAAGGCAATATGAGAGAGTGTGAAACATACAGAGGTATATCACTCCTGAGCCATATAGGGAAAATGTATGTAAAACTTTTGGAACAAAGAGCTAGACCCATAGTTGAACAACATTTAAGCAAAGTACAATTCGGTTTTTGGAAAGGTAAAAGTTGCACTGTTGCACTATTTACACTTAGACAAATATGTGAAAAAACTATCGAATATAGTGACCAGCAGAATATTGTGGTTGTAGATCAGGAAAAGGCTTTCGATAGAGTAGACAGATACAAATTATGGACCATCCTTGAAGACTATGGGATACAAGGGCAACTGCTAGAAAACATCATAGCCATGTACCACTCGAGCCGAAATGCAGTAAGAACACAAGAAGGTATATCATATATGTTCACAGTCAATATAAGAGTGAGACAGGGATGTGTGCTCTCTCCTGCTATTTAATATCTACATGGACAGAATTTCATAAGATATACTATGCACTACAACATCTACTAAAATCAAAGGCGCTATCTCGTAACACCAAAATCACAATATACAAAAAACTGATCAGACCAGTTGTGCTGTATGGCTCTGAAACCTGGAGTACAACGAAAGGAGACGAAGCCTTGTTACAAACCTTTGAAAACAAAATTTTAAGACGCATCTTTGGACCCATTAGGGATACACAAAGTGGAGAGTGGAAAAGAAGAAGTAACAAAGACATTTATGATCTGTTTAAGTCCCCGCTAATCACTGGTATCATGAAGGCTAATAGACTACAATGGCTGGGGCATATAGAAAGAATGGAAGATAACAGGGAAACAAAACTCGCTTACACTCAGGAAATAAATGACTGTAGACCCCGAGGTAGACCAAGAAGGCGGTGGAGAGATAATACATGTACAGACCTACAAGCACTTGGAATCAACGACTGGCAAGAGAAGGTCCACCAGAGAGACGAATGGAGACGGATTGTATTTGCAGCAAAGAACCTCAATGGCTCGGAACGCTGAAGAAGAAGAGAAGAGATGGACAGAATTTCCAAAGAAGCAATTTTCGACAGAACAGATTCAGAACATTTAGAACTCTTTACTCCAGATGAAACAACTGATCCTCAGGAAATAAATGAACTTCTGTTTGCAGACGATCAGTGTCTGTTTTATAGCGACGAGGGCAGACTGCGAGATCATATTAATAATCTGAGTTCAACATGCAGGAGATACAATATGAGCATAAATACAGCCAAAACCGAAGTAATGCGAGTTAGCAGATCGCCGGGCCAACTAAGTATACAGATAAATAGCACAACTCTGAAACAAGTTAAAGAATTCAAACATATTGGAAGTATGATCGCAGAAGATGGCAGATTATACAGAAAAATTGAAATCAGGTGTCAAAAAGCTAGTGCACTTACATATCAACTATCACCCTTACTGAAACATCCAAATATACCCATGCCCGCAAAACGGCAGATAATAAATAGCATATTCATACCAACCCTTTGCTACCAATCTTAGACCTGGACTTTATTCATATCACACTCTCGCAAAATCAACACATGCGAAATGAGATACCTGAGGAGAGCTGCCAACTGAACAATCCGAGACCGAGTAAGAAATGCTATTATCAGACAGACTGTGGGATCAACACTTTGTGCCACATTTATTAAAAGACAGAAGATCTGTGGTTTGGCCATGTTGTTAGAATGCAACACCAGCAACTACCATCACTGGCCTTCCATCAAAGATCATCTGCGACGAGACCAAGAGGACGTCCGAGAAGAACATGGATTGTCGACTTCAAAGACATTGTACAACCACACGGAATGACACGATCCAGTGCCGCCCACCGGGCTCTGGAACGCAAATTATTTCTCCCCATGGCGCTTGACGGCAGAAGTGGAAGATGATGATGATGATGATGATGATGACAATTTACTAGGGTTGTGTAGGAAAAATGTGTTACAAACAATAATATTGTTTTCTTCACAGAACTGTATCAGCCGGTCTCCTCTGTCGTTTCTGTTTCCCATACCATTTTGCCCTACTATCTTCTTCTTCTTCTTCTTCTTCTTCTTCTTCTTCTTCTTCTTCTTCTTCTTCTTCTTCTTCTTCTTCTTCTTCTTCTTCTTCTTCTTCTTCTTCAGCTTTCCGAGCCATTGAGGTTCTTTGCTGCAAATACAATCCGTCTCCATTCGTCTCTCTGGTGGACCTTCTCTTGCCAGTCGTTGATCCCTACTATCTGCTTATATTTATTTTTACCGACTATTGCGTTCATGTCTCCTATGACAATTAGGACGTCTGATGATTTTACAACTTTCAGTGTTTGTTGTAGGTTTTCATACTATTCTTTTAGCTGTTCATCACTATAATCAGTTCTTGGAGCATAAAGT
>OY992889.1:19059741-19104741 GCA_963921405.1 Cepaea hortensis
TTGTATACAATTCCTGAAAGTAAGGTACTGGCGAATCACCCAGTCACTGCCAGTTTCAGGGTCACAAGATCTGTCAGACAAGGGTGTCCACTATCACCAATCCTATATGTACTCACGCTAGAACCACCCTTAGAAGCAATTAGACAGGACACTAACATTAAAGGTAAATATATACAAAGGCATGACACATGCTTGACACATCTGTCAGATGCTAGCAAAGAGAGAGTGAGGAGGAGAAGACGATGAAATGGTGTGAGAAGAGTGCATATAAATAGGAGGGCAGGCGCCAGGAGAACAAGACGAAAAGTGGAGAGACTAGGTTTCAACCATGTAAGAGTCAAATACTGGAACTGTTTTAGTGCCAGGCAGAGAGGTCCTTATTGGAGAGGCTAATATATGATTTTGATGTCCACATGCTCCAGGAGCTAAATACAGACTAATACCATTGCCCTGGGTACGCCAGTTATATAAACCCTACTGGGCAGAAGAGACTTGGGCAAGGTCTGCTCGTGAAGGAAGGAGTGAAGCATGTGGTACTTGACTTGAGCAAGTGGAATTACCGTGCAAGAGAGGTCCAGGGTATACAAATGGAGATTGGTGGCTTACGTTGGAACATCATAAATGTATATGCCACAGTAGACTGTTTTATCAGAAAGGAACACTGGAACTGGCTTAAGGAATTGGAGGAATTACCAGGTGATAGGCTACTCATATGTGGATACTTCAATACGAGGAACAGAGATTGGGACAGTAGTTTAGAAAATCGACAAGGAATTGCCCTTGCGGATGCCATGGTGGACTCCAATGTGGTCTGCATAAATGATGGTAGGCCAACTAGAATGGCAATGAGGCCTGGTGATGCGGACACAGCTATTGACTTGGCACTTGTCTCCCAGTCATCAGTCCTTGATGTAGTGTGGACTGTTTTGAATGACCAAGGCAGTGATCACATGCCATGCTCTATCCTGATTTCTAAATTCAGGAAAGTTAAGGCTGGGAGAGCGCGAAAGACCTTCCGGTATGAATGGACCAATAGCCTTCTTGGACGCCTCAGACAGGGGGCATGCAACAGGGCTGTTAAAACTCCATTTTTGCAGCCCTCATGGTGGACCCCAGAAGTAGACCACGCTTGGAAAGCAAAGAGAGCTGCAGTGAAGCAGCTAGGGAAAGTGCGACAGACACCCAGAAGCCCACGAGAGGAAGTGGACTCAGCGGTAAATGTCAAGAAAGACAAGGTGGAGGTCTTCAAGCGCTGTGCTGCAGAGGCCAAATAATCAAAATGGGAATGTTTCATGAAGGAGATTGGAAGTGATAAAACACTGCGAAAATTATAGAAACTGCACAGACAAATACAAAGAAAAGATCGGCCTATGACAATTTGAACAACTTATAGAGATGATGGCGTGCGCCTGATATAATAAATATATCTAGCCGGCAAAGGTAATTCCTTTGTACTGACTTCCTTCTCCGGTCAAGCTAACGCCCCCCCCCCCCCCAAAAAAAAACAACCTTTGTACCTGTAAACGGCCAAAGCCACACATAGCAAATTTCAAACTGTTTGCGCACTCTCTCACCCTCTCTCTCTCTCTCTCTCTCTCTCTCTCTTTCTCTCTCTCTCTCTCTCTCTCTCTCTCTCTCTCTCTCTCTCTCCCTCTCTCTCTTTCTCCCTATCTAGCGCACGCGCTCAAGCAACGGGATGTTTACTGCGTGCTCTAAAGTTGGGAAATTTGTAGATACATACAAAAGTACCATTCTCAGGAAAGAAAAGTGATTCAGCAATAATGTTGATACATAAGTGCGAATGACAATGCCTCAAGTGTGAAAGTTTTCTTTTGTTTCCTATTAAATGGTTTGGTTTGCATGGGAGCGAATGATTGCTCAACCACCATCGTCAACAGGCAATATGTAGGTAGTTACACCATGCCAAGACTATAATGTTGCCACACGTGTATGAATGTATATGCTGTATTTGCTAATGTAAAAAGACACTGTTTTTGCATATAATAAACGTTAAAAAAATTTTTTTTTTTACTGGCCTCCTAGGGCCACACAAAGTTTAAAGACAATTAACAAAGTCCATCCCAAACTTTTACAACATTAAGAAAGAAATGAGAAGACCGAATATTAACATGTTAGGTATATGTGAGACCAGAGGATATTATAACTTCCGAGGAATATAACATAAACCATTCTGATGGAGAGAAAAAAACAAACAGGGGTATCCATTTTTTTAAATGTTGCATATCCCTTACAGGACGTTGCTGTCAACACCAGCATTTTCCAGCTGCTGTTGATGTACTAGGCAAGTTTTAAGTTCAGTAGTTTGCCATTGCTTTCTGAATGACTAGCTACCATACCAGCACATTATAACACAACGCGACACGGTCTGCTGCACAATTCGGTCGCAGCTGAGTTTCGATCGCCTGGTAAGCGCCTCACGAACCGCGTTCGTAAGCCTTTGGCCACGGATACCGGCAGGGTATCAATTATAATGGATATAAAACTAACAACGAATGCCTGAAAGAGGCTAATGAAACTAGAACATTACATACAACAACAAAAAGGAGGCAAACAGCTTTATTGGTCATGTGATGAGAAGAGATACATTAGAGAACATCGTGACAACTGGACAGATCGAGGGGAAGAGAAGCAGACCAAGAGAAATGATACAGGATGGATTGCGACAGTGGCATGGGGGGATTTCAACCTCAGAGTTGATCCAGAAAATAAAAAACAGAGATCTGTGGGGAGTCATGAAGGCCTACGCCAGTCGGCGTGGCACTTGATGATGATGATATAAATAGGAGAAGAACAATGTGGACTTGTAGAGGCAAGGGTTCAGTAAATGCGAAAAAATCTCAATGAAAATGAATTTCTTCACCTCACGTTTCCTTGTCCAGGGCTTCTTGAATGATATAACGAATTAGACAAGGCCGAGGACCAATGTAACAATTTTGAAATGACTGTCGTCCTCGGGGATTTCAACGCCAAAGTAGCAACGAGAAGGTGAGTGGTGTGACTGGTGGCTATGGCCTAGGTGATAGGAGTGGGAGAGATGACGATTAATAGGCGAAGTGAGTAGGACAAAACCTGGTCTGGCACTGTAAAGGCTTGCATGCACTTATTTTCGCAATGGCGAAAGGCCGTGCATGTTTATGGGGTTTATGTAGACAAATATTATGATTAGAGGAAATGTCATTTAAGTTTGTAAATTTCATTCATTTTGAACAAAATAGTTCTCTCCCGCTCCCTCCCCCTCTCTCTCTCTCTCTCTCTCTCTCTCTCTCTCTCTCTCTCTCTCTCTCTCTCTCTCTCTCTCTCTCTCTCTCTGCCAAATGCTGGTGCAATTACGTTTGCATAGAGAATATTTAAAATATAATAACATGATAGTAATGCACTGATTGATGACTACACTTATTAATCAAGCATTCTGCGGAAGTACTAGATACCTAAAAGAAAACCATCTTGATAAGCAATGAGTAGGGAACATCTAATATTGTGACAAGGGAGATAACTGAAATTTAGACACCGGAAATTGTATACGTAGAATAATATCATTAACTAACTTTAAATCTCTGTAGTATTCCTTATTAAATAAAATAGTCAATTTTTTAGTAAGATTTTATAATGTCAATAATAAAACTATTAGTTTACTTACAGAAAATGTGTTTAGTTTGTACTTAATTACATTTTATAAACAACTTTTAACGCTTTACATTTATGTTTAATTCTCTATTGTGTACTAAGACGGTATTATCCATTTCAGTCCTCGAAATTATTGATCTGGCATTATTCTTTCTTTACTAACTAACTAACTAACTATTCTTTCTTTACAGGCAACATATCGCATAGCCAAAATTGCCTCCTAGGTTGGAGCAACCGCAGACCCCCCGCCGCCGACCCTCACCCCACGCCGACCCCCGTCGCCAACCCCCCCCCCCCCCCCCAAAAAAAAAACTAATTTATATCCGTACCTTCTTTATCAGCTATTCCTTCTCTCGTTCCTCCGCGGATCCTGAGAGCTATGCCGGCGGTAGCGTAGCTACCAGCAGGGCCTCCCAAGCCGGACAGGTCAAAGGGTAGAGAACAGACAAAGAGAAACACCCTGGTCCTCCAGGTTGGGGGTTGAAGCGTGGGGTTAACATCCCCACCTTTGTAAAAAAAAAAAAACTTTCTTTGTTACGAAACAAATACATGAGCCTCGATATCGGACTGACTTATCTGGACAACGACCTTGGAACGTTAAAGGACTTTTGGGAACATGGAATATACGGACTCTATATCGAGCTGGAGCGGCCGATAATTCAAGAAATAAGGTGGCCAGGAGAGGGTACTTTAGAGCAAAATGGAATGATTATAATATATGGAGGAAACACCCAAAATAAACATGAATTAGGAACAGGATTTGTCATCAAAAAAGAGTTATGAGGGAACGTTTTAAATTTTAAAGCTTTTAATGACAGGATTAGTAAATTACGAATAAAAGGTAAATGGAAAAATATAACGATGATTAATGTACATGCACCTACTGAAGAGAAAGAAGATGATATTAAAGAAGACTTTTATAATGATCTGGAAGATGTCATAGAAGAGACCCCCAAACAGGACATCCTGATTGTGCTGGGAGACTTCGATGCAAAAATAGGTAGAGAGCAAACTAATAAAAAAGTGGCCGGTATGGAAAGCCTACATACAACTTCAAATGATAATGGATGGAGAGTCATCAACCTGACAGAAGCCAAAGGACTGCAGATTAGCAGTACCAGACTACAAAGAAAGGATATACACAAACAAACTTGGAAATCATGTGACAAGAGAACCTATAATCAAATAGATCACATTTTAATTAACAACAGAAATGCATCAAACATACAGCAAGTCAGAAGTTATAGAGGAGCTGAGTGCCACAGTGACCACTTCCTCGTTGGAGCAAAATTTAAAATAACACTTAAGAGAGCTTTCTATGCTAAATTACAAAGATTACACCCAACATATAACAGAGAAAAACTACAAGACATTACAGTCAAAGAAAAATTTACAGATGAAATAAAATGTAAACTTGAAACTCTGCAAAACGCTTCGGAGGAAAGCGTTGACCAAACTTGGTTGAACATCAAGAATACAATTCAATCTACCGCAGAAAAATGTCTCGGTGTGTTAACCACGCATAGAAAGAACAGATGGTTCAATCAAAAATGTGAAGAAGCAGTCATTAGGAAGAAGAATGCCAGACATGTATGGTTAAATGACATCAATAACATCCAAAAGGAAGAGCATTATAGAAATGAATGTAAAGTGGCTACAAAAATAGTCAGACAGCAGAAGCGAGAATATATGAGTAATATAATCAAAGATATGGAAACTGTCAGCAACTCAGCTTTGACAGGCATACATGGATTCCTCTTTTGTACCACACGAAATAACAACTCGTACGTCGTACAAAAGGATACAAATATGATACAAATTTATTCGAAGCTAGTTCTACATTAGCTCTGCGAGCGGATAACCACATAGGTAATATTTATCATGGTATATCCTGATGATGTTACGTGAAGAATAATATCGATGGTAATATCTACAGAAGTTAAGTCTAAGTCATAACTATTGCTACTGTCCTTTGTAAGCAACACAGTATTCACAGCGAATACATCAGTCCGTCTTCTACGCTGTCGAGTCCCGGTCTGACGATCTTTGTGGCGTGTCCAGCCACGAGCAGTAGACCCTTCGTGCGTCAGCTGGTTTGCGTGCTCGGAGTTCCAGCACGCAGTTAGTGACTGGTCAACCGGTTAGAGTTACCAGTGTTTAATGGACACTTCTCGTGATGCGGGTTTCCCCACTCTATTCTGGGTAACTCCAGCACATGTCTTACAGTGTTCCCCTTTTAGGACACGAGTGTGTCCAGTCGGAGAACTATTCATAGTTTTCACTCGTGCTTCTGTCCCTTCTGTCCCTATTTCCTAGATAGCTATGTTCTCTCTATCCTGTCTAGGTCTCTTTCCATAGTTCTACTTCTATCTTATCTATTAGCTTACTTGCAGCCCTTTGACAGGCTCTCCCTCCCGCTGTGTTGTGTTACAAACTTTTAACTTGTGGGTGTAACACAAGTAGTAATCTCAACAAAAAAATTAGGGTTGTCTAATTTTGTCAAAGGCTGCATGAGTTTTCTAACTCTGTTCTGGGCATAGGACAAGATCTCTCCTTTCCCTCGTCACACTGTTGTACTACTTCACTTGGCTAATTGATTACCACACCACACTAGTACAGTTGGCTAGAGCCCGTGCTCATACTAACATTATACTTCTTGGGAGTTGTGTGATACGGAACCAATGTCTTTTAGACCTGTCCTCAAATTGTCAATATAACTGACAACCCATACAAATTGCCCCTGTTTCGAGTACAATACATGAATAATATTCATGCTCCCATATAATATTTACTCCAACTAGTATACATGCTTTATGTGCTAATGTTCACCTTTTTAGCTTCCGCTTGTGAAGAAATATTTCAGTGTTACACTTAGGTTTTTGAGATTTTGTTGTGTCCCCTGTTTCGAGTAGTTATCTCCCTTTGGAAGTATTAATGTATGCATCTTTATGTGTTAGTTTTCCTGGTTGGTTGCGTGTTTGTATTAAACTAATGTGTATTTAACTTACCAATATGTGTATGTGTCTATAATTTACGTGTATGTACTTTTTCGAGCGTCATAAAGCGGTTTATTGTAGTCACAAACGAGTGTGTAAGGCTGATTTATGATTACTCTCCCGATTTAGGATGCTCAAAATATGTTTCCTATCTCTATTGTCTAAGTATGGCAACTACACAGATAAAAAAATGGAACAACCCATTGTTTTACACACATTGACACAGACGATTTACATAACCTCGTGTTGTGCGGCGAAAAAAATCCGCAAAATGTCTCACTGTTCTGTATTTATTTCATTCTCTCATTCTCATCCATACATCTTTCATTCCTCTTTCATTCCACACAAGTTTTTTAAAATACCCGTTCTGTCATTAAAATATGGTTGTAGAACAAAAATGGGTGAACAATATATATCTACAATAAATAGTTGGCTGAATTTACACAGGTTTTCAAGCCAAATGACTGTGCTCTATTTCTGCACTCGTAATTTCTGTACAGAAATATATATAATTAAGAGGATTGTTCACTACCAATCCTGTGGGTAATGATTGATATAGCTAATCTATTCTAAGTTGGTGTACTGTGCTACGCTAACTAAGGGAACTAATCTAACTAAATGATCAAAATGGGGCAAAGTGTGTTAGTTACCTTATTGTGTGTTAGTACATAGGATGGTATAAATTTCTAAATGATGGAATTAATTTCTAAGTAATGTTTTAATTAACTAAATCTCTAACAACAATGTGTTTGAATGATGATAAACGAAAGTAATATTTCCTTAGTTGAAAAATATAATGTATGGGTTAAACTAAATGAGTTTCTAACTAAGTGTAAATGGATTTTAACTCTTGAATGTTATTAATAAAGTTATATGGATGGTTTTACATTCTCTTGTAACTAAGAAAAATACGATGTTATATGCAACTGTTATAAAAAACATGTTATTATACATATCACATACATTTTAACTCTATCTAAATTAACTAATTACATCCAGGTGTGTTGTCGGAGTAGCGTTCTCTGTTGAATCTCGTTGAAACTAGAGTTCATATAGACAAAGTCTGATTTATACGCTCTCATCCTGCGTAACGTTGAAATACCGTTCTACTCATGGGTTGCATATATGGTGGTGGCGTAGACATCTCATAATGTGTCTGTTCACTTTCACTCGTACTGACACAGTTAATAGTAAGCAAGTTCAGGCGATTCACAATGGTAAGAGCACTACAGTGTCTGTATTCACCATACAGGGCACTAGTTATTTACAGTGTCACTGACTTTGGTGATGTCGGATCGCTCTCTTCTCGTACCTCAGGTATCTCGATCTGAGAAGATCTGCTAAGTGTGTCTGCCAACAAGTTCATGTTCCCCTTTATATGCTTTATAGTGAACGAGTAGTTATGCAGGATCAAAGACCATCTGTAGATCCTGTTATTACGGTGGACTCTAGACTGCATCACTGTAAGCGGTGAATTGTCAGTTTCAATGACAAAATGCGTACCCGCTAAGAATCTATGCAGCTTACGGACACAATATATGACAGATAAAGCCTCTACCTCAGAGACTCCATACCTCGATTCAGCTGGGGTAATTTTGCGGCTTACCTACATGATTGGGTGAAAGATTCCCTCATGGAACTGGCCTAAAACGCCAGCGATGGATCTAGCACTTGCGTCTGTATGGAGAAAATACGTAAGATATGGATTAGGCAAGCGCAAGATTGGTACAACGCTAAACATACGTTTTAATTTTGATAATGCATCAATTAACTCTGCATCTTGTACATTTAATTTCACAGATGCTTTCAAAACATTAGAAAAAACGCTGGTGATCTCAGCTAAATTGGGTATAAACTTGTTGTAGTAATTCACGAGACCAAGCAAGCTTCTGACCTGCTTCTTGGTCGTTGGCATAGTTAAGTTCAAAATTTTGGTGACAATTTTATCATCTGTCTTAAGTTGCCTCTGGTGGCCAAGGAAATCGATTTCTTCCAACCCCAACTCAACTTTGGTTGGTTTTACAGCAAGACTGAATAATCTAAATCTATCGAAGAAGTGTCGCAGTTTCTGTAAGTGTGATGTCCAGTCTGCAGTATGGACACAAATATCGTCAATGTAAGTTTCAGTATTCGTTACTCCATGAAGAAGGTCTCTGGTGAGTCGGACAAAAGTGGCTGGAGCATTACGAAGGCCAAAAGGAAGGATCGCCACTCATAAAGACCTAAAGGTGTTAAGAATGCAGTTAGATGGATCGAAAGTGGATGCATCGGGACTTGCCAGTATTCCTTAGTTAGGTCAAGTTTAGAAAAAATTCGAGAGGTTGACATATTGAGAATAAGATCTTCACATTATGGGATTGGCTCTGCGTCGACTTTGGTAACATTATTTAACTTGCGATAATCGACACAGAGGCGAATTGTAGAATCCTTTTTCTTCACAAGGACGATAGGAAAAGAGTATTCTGACTGCGACTTTTGGATTATTCCGTTCGACTCAAGATTTAAGAGTTCCTTGTCGAGATTCTCCCTGTAACTTAACGGATGGAATAAGGTCGGCATTTGATAGGGTGTTATCAGTCAGAATAATGGAGTGTTCGATCCTGTCAGTCCTACCTGGAATGTCGGAGAAAATGTCTCTGTATTCAGTTACTAGATCTATTATTTGTCGTCTTTCATTGTCTGTGAGTTTCGGTTCTATCCGTATACTATCAATTGTTGCAGTCGTGTCTACTGTCGGGACTGGTAGTTCCATGTCATCGTCGTCTATCTGATTGAGTACTGTGGTTGTACTACCTGTGTGTTCTGTTTCCTGACTAGATGTATCTGCGCTGTCGTCGTCATCCGTCGCCCTAACTAGTGTAGTTGCGTTATGTACGTCTGTCGTTGGGTTGGTTGGTGTAGGTGCATTCTGTTCGTCTGTCATCGGTTCTTGTCGTGAAAAGTAAGGCTTCAGCATGTTGATATTAAATATCTTTAATTTTTGGTTTATCGATATTTCATAATCGACATCTGATATCTTTCGTACCACTTTGAATGGCCCTTGCCATGAAGTTAATAATAGGTTACGTTTATCTGGTAGTAAAAGTAGCACCTCTTGATTGGGTTTAAGGTGTAGGGTTTTGGCACCCTTATTGGCATAATGGCGGCAGATCTGGCCTTTTCTCTCCAAAGATGATTTGGCTATTATACACGCCTTCATAATTTTATCGCATGTCTCTGTTACCATCTCGTACGGTGTTACTGGGGTTGGACTATCTACTGTACTAGTGATTAACTGATGGTAAATCGATAGGGGTCCACGAGGGTTCGCCCCATACACTAACTCAAATGGCGAGAAACCCGTACTTGAGTGCGGAATTTCTCGGTAGGCAAACAGCACCTTTGGTAATAGAGTATCCCAATCTGCAGGGTTCTCTGCTGTTACCTTTGCCAGCATGTGTTTTAGGTCCCCGTTAATCTTTTCTATGATTCCATTGCTGGCAGGGTGGTAGGCAGTTGTGAAATGTTGTTTGATTCCTAATACTTTTGTAAGGGCTTGCGTAGCAGCCAATATAAACTGGGTTCCTCGATCCGATAGAATGGTTCGAGGACATCCGAATCGAGAAAACAGATGTAAAAATACATTGGCTACATCTTTGGAGGTAATATATTTTAGGGCTACCGCCTCAACCCACCTCGTACAGAGATCCACGAGGGTTAGTATGAACCGGTTTCCTTTGTTCGACACCTGATTCAGGGGTCCAACAATATCCACCGCTACACTTTCAAATGGTCTAGAGGCCAATGTTGAAGGTTGGACCTCAGCTGTTACATGCTTCCCTTTCTCACTAAATGTTGGCAAATGGTACATGACCGACAAAAAGATTTGATACAAAGCTTAGGCCAATAGAAATGTGATAAAATTCTGTCTCTAGTTTTGTCATAAGCCAAATTTCCAGCAAACGGTGGAGCGTGTGCAATCTTTAACACGTTTTGTCGATGTTTCAAAGGTAGCACCGTCTGCTGAATTTCATGGTTATTGGTGGTGTAATATCGCATGAGAATTCCATTGTGGAGTTTAAAATACCAGGAGGCATTTTTTGGTTAATTTGGCCTTCTCACCTAATAATTTAAAATAAGGTGCAATGGTTGGATAGGCGCGTTGTGCCTCGATAAACTCTTGTCGAGTGGCATTGTTAATAGTACCGCTAGGTGTTAATAACTGTAACATCTCATTTTGTAGGTCATTCTGATGTGTTTGTGTTTCTGACCTAGTTACTGCATTAGCCGTGTTAGTTGTTTTCCAGGCTAATATTTCGTCATTAGTGCAGTGTCTTAACCCTGGTAGGCACCCTAAAATGAGGTCAGTACAGGGGTCCTGTAAAATAGCGCACGTAAATGTGCCGGAAAGGAACGGGGTGTTTATACGGACTTTTGCCAGCGGGTATTTCTCAATATTACCAGAAAAAGTGCGGCATTTAACAAAATTGCCCGTATAATCCTCTGGGTTAACTAGTTCTTTCCTTACCCCGATTAAAGCACTGCCACTATCAAGTAAAATTTGGCATGGATATTCATTGACCAGTGCATCGTGGAACTTTAAATTACCTCTGGAGGTTAAAGCTGAATTTGCATCTTCATTAGAAAATGGTACAATGTGACCACATTTGAGTTTACCGTCAGTATGGAACTGATGACAAGTATTACATCTATCGACGTCTAACATATCTGTAACAACAGCTACACTTTCGCACTCATTGAATGGTAATACATTTTCATTCTCGCACTCTGTTTCACTGCCACTATCGGAAGATGTGTCAATAAGCACAGCGTTGCTGGCTCTCATTCTTTGTCTGCCCAAACACTTAGAACTATAATGTCCAAAAGAAGAACCCAAAAAAAAAAAAAAACATTTAACAGCACGCTTTTGTTTTCCTGCTTTTTGATCATCATTTTGAGATGTACATGGTATGGATTTTTATCACACATCGAATATTGCTAGTGATATAAATGGCAGTACACACATTGTGGTGGCTTTTGGTATGGTTTATCTTTCTTCTGATAAGATTTCTGGTTGAAAGATCTGTTTGGTTGGTTCTTAGCAAACGCTGTAATTTCAGAATCATGTATAGTTGACTTAAATATATCTCGGTTCGAAGAGAAATACGCAGAACCACGTTTCTCCAACTGTTCTAGAGATTCAATGTCTGCTTGTTGAAGGAACTTAGCAAAGGGAGTTGGAACTGTGGATATCACTTTATCCATATTCATTAAGTCTTGTAATCTGTCAAAACTTTTCCCTACTTTCGCTGCCTTAAGCCATTTACTGAATACACTTTAAACGTTAGATATATAATCTATGAATGTTTCGTTCGGTTTATTTTGATTTGTGAGTACTGGATCTGATATCCAGGAGCATCGAGTAGAAAATGCTGCATAATTCTGTCATGAATACATTGGTAGTTGTTTCTTAATTCTGTTGGTATAGACTCAATAACTTTTAAGGGCTCCCCAGAGAGATTTCTCATATAAATCATGGCCCAATCTTCCAACGGAATTTCTTGAAATTTGAGCTGGAACTCGATATTCTCGGTCCAGGCTGAGATGGAATCCCCTTGACTGAAGGGTTTGATGATCCCTTTATATTTAGAAAATTTATTTTGCTCTTCCTGACTCTTCTGTTTAGTGGAAGCTATTTGAATGTGTGAGTCAATTTCCATTTCTTTCATTCTCAACTTTGTTTGTGAGTCTACTTCTATTTGTTTTTGCTTGGTGGCGTTATCTAATTCTATTTGTTTTTGCTTGGTTGTTTCCTCTAACTCTCTCATCTCTTTCTGATGCTGTCTTTCAAGTGCTCGTTCATCTCTCTTTGCTGCCGCTTTTCTTTCTGTTTCTTCTTTGTATTTCTGTTCTGCCCATTTTTCTAATTTCTCCCCGCTATGGCCTAGTTCTTTGCCAGCTTGGATACAATCACTTAATGTTGACATTGTATGGCTTTATGTTCTTACACAACTGGTATATAACTAATTTTACAATTAATAAGTGTCACACATTCACAATCACTCACTGAAAAGTAAGATGCGTTTGTTAATTGTGATTATCAAAATAGTGAAAAAATACTCATCTAATCAGATGAAAATAAGGCCCCTCGGGATGTTACACCACTCACTGTCTTGCCCACACAGAATAGATCGGCTTGCTCGTACGATTGATGAACCTGTTTAGTGGAGCAGCACAAATTAGTATATGGCATATGTTGCACAATACATGGTTGTAATCACTTTAAATATTACAGTTCTTACGATTGGCAAATTACAAATGTGATGTGAATAATATGAATGATATAAATGATATGAATGATATGACTGTATGAATGAATCGTCAAATGAATCGTGAGATGGATCGTCAAATGAACAGTCAATTGTCGTCTTGTCTTCACTTTCTACTGTCTCTGACTGAGCTCTGCTGTATGATCTTAGTCTGAACTCTAATTTACTTCCCTTGTACTTAACATATTTGGCAATGTACAAGATTGTGGGTAAATTCGATGAATATTGACATAATGAATGTAATACATCAAATATTCAAACTAATCGTTAAACTGGTGATTTGGATACATATTTCAAGTTTACACACAATCACAGTTTAAGTTTTCAAATTTAGATCAAATGAAATATCAAATAGAATTTTGGTAGAATTTTACAATTTTATGTGGGAAAATGGTCTTATAAGTGCTTGAAGGTGGTTCAAGCCCCACCTTCTGACACCAAATCGGATCCTGCCTGTCAGCAACTCAGCTTTGACAGGCATACATGGATTCCTCTTTTGTACCACACGAAATAACAACTCGTACGTCGTACAAAAGGATACAAATATGATACAAATTTATTCGAAGCTAGTTCTACATTAGCTCTGCGAGCGGATAACCACATAGGTAATATTTATCATGGTATATCCTGATGATGTTACGTGAAGAATAATATCGATGGTAATATCTACAGAAGTTAAGTCTAAGTCATAACTATTGCTACTGTCCTTTGTAAGCAACACAGTATTCACAGCGAATACATCAGTCCGTCTTCTACGCTGTCGAGTCCCGGTCTGACGATCTTTGTGGCGTGTCCAGCCACGAGCAGTAGACCCTTCGTGCGTCAGCTGGTTTGCGTGCTCGGAGTTCCAGCACGCAGTTAGTGACTGGTCAACCGGTTAGAGTTACCAGTGTTTAATGGACACTTCTCGTGATGCGGGTTTCCCCACTCTATTCTGGGTAACTCCAGCACACGTCTTACAGTGTTCCCCTTTTAGGACACGAGTGTGTCCAGTCGGAGAACTATTCATAGTTTTCACTCGTGCTTCTGTCCCTTCTGTCCCTATTTCCTAGATAGCTATGTTCTCTCTATCCTGTCTAGGTCTCTTTCCATAGTTCTACTTCTATCTTATCTATTAGCTTACTTGCAGCTCTTTGACAGAAACTAATCACCAGAAAAATGAATCCAGAAATTTTTTTAAAGAACTGAAGTCAATGAAACGAGGGCACCAACAAAACACATATGGTTTAAAAGACAAAAATGGGAATATGATAAATACCAATGAGGAAATGTGCAACACATGGAAAGAATATTTTATTGAATTACTAAATTGTGAAGCTCCAAGTAACATTTTCCCACAGGAAGGGGTTCTAACATGCGAACCACAAATTGAAAAACCTACATTTGAAGAAATCCTTTATGTAATCCATCCATCCATCCATCATGTGCCATGCCGGTAAGCGTGGGCGGTCATGTTCTGCCATCTCACCCGATCACCAGAGTCGTGGATCAGCTCCGTGTTTCTGTCTCGACTATGCCACAAGGCCAAGCCATCCAGGTACTTGCTTCTAGGTCTTCCCCTTGGTCTGTTCCCCTCGATCTTACCAGTTGTCACCAAATTCTCCAATCCATTTCTTCTCATAACATGTCCAAAAAATTTTGACTGTCTACGTCTAATTTCTCTAATCAATTTACGATCTTCATTTGTTTCTTGAAGGACTTGTTCATTGGTCTTTCTGGCTGTCCATGGTATTCTTTGCATTTTCCTCAGAAACCACATCTCTACAGCCATCAGATGTTTTTCAGCCTGACTGCTCATTGTCCACGCTTCACATCCATATAAAAGTACAGGCTCAATGTAGCATCTCAACACTCTCTTTCTCGTTTCAATTGACATCTTTTTATTGGTCAATATGTTTTTCATCTTGCTAAAGGCTACTTTTGCCATGGCGATTCTTGTTCTAATCTCTTCAAGGCATCTCCCATCAGATGTTATTACAGTTCCGAGATAATTGTACCTGCTCACTTGTTGAAGAATATTCCCATTTACTTGTATATTACATTGTGGTATTTCGTCCTTCCTAGTGACGACCATAATCTGTGTCTTTTTACAATTTAATTCTAACCCTAGTTGTTCACTGTGTGTCACAATCGCATCTACTAAATTTTGCAGGTCCTGTTCATTGTCTGCAATCAAGACTGTATCATCTGCATATCTAATGTTATTGATGCATCGTCCCCCAATGTTGATTCCTTCCATATCTTCAATATTTCTGAAAATACTTTCACTGTACAGGGAAAACAGATCTGGAGACATTACACATCCCTGTCTCACACCCCTTTTAATAGGCTGATATTGGCTTACTTCATTATCAACTCTTATGGCAGCTTGTTGTTTCCAATATATGTTTTTTACAAGTCTAAGATCTTTTCCATCAATTTGTAGATCTTCAAGCATCCTTATCATGTTGACATGTCTCACTTTATCAAAAGCCTTTGTGTAGTCAATAAAGCAAAGGTGTAGATCTTTGTTTACTTCTATAGAACGTTCGATTATGTTTCTCAGTATATACACAGCATTTACTGTACCCTTGCCTTCCACAAACCCACATTGTTCTTCTCCTATTTCAGGTTGTATTTTCCTCCTAACTCTTTGCATGATAATTCTTAGCAAAATCTTCGTGATGTTAAAATCTCTGATTATCGATGATTTCACACAACATGATTTTCTTGGCATGTGTAAAGAAGGTAGTTTGCCATTGCTTTCCTTCCTAGCAGTGGCCATACTGGTCAGTGACCGTAGCCATTGTCTCCTCAAAAAAGAGATCCTATGCCTACCGTCGTGAAGGTGGAGACCATAACCTACAACTATCTGTTGGCTGCTCTCTATCTTCATCCACCACCTGCACCCATGGCTTCACGTAACCCTGATCGGGGGGCTAAACGGGTACTCCACCTTGCCCAAGGGTGTCCCGTAGGCTAGCGGAGGGAAGGAGGCGCCTTACTTCTCCTTTGATAGGGGATACCCCTACCCCGCTACCCGCTATGTAATCACACGACTTAAAAACAATAAGGCACCTGGGACTGATGGAATTGCTGCTGAATTTATAAAGGCAGGTGGCCATGCATTACATCTAAAGTTATACGAACTAATAATAAAAATCTGGAGGACAGAAGAATTACCCCATGACTGGAAAGAGTCATTATTGATACCTATCTTTAAGAAAGGAGACAAGTTCCAATGTGGAAATTATAGAGGAATATCACTACTGTCCACAAGCTATAAGATACTATCCGCAGTATTACTAAATAGACTAAAACCATATTCAGAAGACATATTAGGTGACTACCAGGCGGGGTTTAGACAAAACAGATCAACAATAGATCAGATATTTATCTTACGACAAATAGCCGAGAAACATTGGGAATATAAAAGAGATCTCCATAACATTTTTGTGGATTTTAAAAAGGCTTATGATAGTGTCCATAGGAATAGTCTATGGAATGCTATGCAGGAATTTGGAATACTAAGGAAGTTAATCAACATGACCAGACTATGCATGGAAGATACTTATAATATAGTAACATATAAAGGCAGGAAATCAGACCCCTTCCAAATAACATCTGGCTTGAAACAGGGTGATGCACTATCGCCACTACTCTTCAATCTGGCTCTAGAGAAAGTTGTAAGGAAGATAAAGGAGGAATGTGATATTGGAGGAACATCCAAGCTGCTTGGTTATGCAGATGATATAGATATTATAGGGCAAAGTGAACAAAAGACATTGGAAATATTGACTCACTTAAAGGAAAAAGCCCAACAGATGGGGCTGGTTATCAACCAAGATAAGACAAAATATATGATAATTTCAAGAGAAGGAATGGCTAAAAACTCTGGACACATACTAACAGATAATATGACCATTAAAAGAAAGACGGTGGAGAGATAATATATATACAGACCTACAAGCACTTGGAATCAACAAATGGCAAGAGAAGGTCAACCAGAGAGACAAATGGAGACGGATTGTATCTGCAGCAAAGAACCTCAATGGCTCAGAACGCTGAAGAAGAAGAAGAAAATATTCATTTAATACTAGGAATCGCATCGGTTACTTACGGGGTATGTCAGCCGGCCGCTCAGAAAGCAATGGCAAACTACTGAGCGTAATCTTGCCAAGAAATCAACATACAGCTGAAAGATGCTGGTGTTCACAGCGATGTCCTGTAAAGGATATGCAAAAAAAAATATTCAGCTAATGCTATGAGTAATTTAGTGTATTTGTCTTTTGTGGTTGCAAGTATTGTGTTTAGGAAGATTGCTTTGTATATGTCAGTTTTCTTGTGTGTGTGTGTGTGTGTGTGTGTGTGTGTGTGTGTGTGTGTGTGTGTGTGTGTGTGTGTGTGTGTGTTTCTATTAGCTGTTGTAATGCGGTCTTAGTGGCTGTGACTGTTGTGCATAAATAATAAATATGTTCCTCTGTTTCATGTATGTTGTGTCTGCATAGTTGGCATGGTGCTATTTGCTTGGATCTCTGTGCTGCCCTTTCTATGGTATGTGTAATATTGAAAATTAGTCTATATATTACTTCCTTCGTTTTAGATGTGATGTGTTTGTTGTGTAAATTAGTGAAGGTACAGCTATAATCTTTAATATAATATTTGTATCCTCTTTTGATTCGCAGGTGTAGTGGTGGTGCTTGTTGTTTCACTAAGTATTTGTATATATGCCTGGTTGTCTGTTGTGTTAAATGCTCATTGCCTTTTATTGCTTGCATACATGTTCTGTAGAATTGCGATAGTGTGCCGTAATAGTGCGGTGTTGTTTTGTTTATTTTCCTGAGCCTGTGTAGTCTAATTCCAATATAGTATAATGCTAGTGAGTGTTGGTCTGGATGAATGATGAGGTGTCCTTTATGATTGATTCTTAAAGCTGGTATTTTTGTGTGTGGGTCTTGTAGAGCTAGTCCACCTTGCTTCTGATCTTGTATTAATATTTTCTGTTGTATACTGTGAATTGTGTTGCTGAAGATGAAATGTTTGATGTGTTTGTTTATGTCTGAATTGTCTGTTTTGGAGGGTCACAGTAGCTAAATATATTATCTTTTGAATGATGAAGGTGTTTACAATTGTTTCTTTCAAATATTGTTGATGTTTTGTATTTGTACCTATGTAGTATGCCAATGCCGGTCTCTCTGGCCGAGAGGTTACACCACTTTCTCCGTAATCCCGTTTATCACGCAGAGTCTCGTAGCAGGCGAGAACTGGTAGCGGTTCTACCCCCTGCTGGTGATTTGCGGGATAACTGAGCCGGCCGCTCAGAAAGCAATGGCAAACTAATGAGCGTAATCTTGCCAAAAAATCAACAGACAGCTGAAAGATGCTGCTGTTGACATCGATGTCCTGTAAAGGATATGCAAATTTTAAAAAAAAAAGTATGCCAATGATTTGTTTTGTCAAAGATTGCCATGTTTCTGCGTGTGTTGTTCTGGGATCGCATATATATTCACGTTATCTGTGACTATTAGGTCCTGGGGAAATCTGCTTTATTCTTCCACTTCCCCAGACCCATTATTTTAGACTTCTGTGTGTTTATTTTGTCTGAAGGTGTGAAGTATGTTCGTTATTGAAGTGTCGGTTGTTGGGAAGAAAGCGGTGTCATCTGCATAAGCAATTAATTTTCGCTCCCCAAACCCTTGTAAAATGTACCTTTAATGTCAGTGTCCTGTCTAATTGCTTTTAAGAGTGGCTCTAGTGTGAGTACATATAGGATTGGTGATAGTGGACACCCTTGTCTGACAGATCTTGTGATCCTGAAACTGGCAGTGAGTGAGTGATTCACCTTACTTTCAGGATTTTTATACAAGATTTCTATCCACTGTCTATAGTACTGTCCTATGTTACTTTGTGCAAGTGTTTTGTGTAAGTATGAGTGTGAAATTCTGTCAAAGGCCTTCTCCTGGTCTAAGGACAAGAGGGAAGATTGACAGTCTTTCTGGTGGGTGTATGTGATGAAATCTCTAATGAAGTGTGTATGTTGGTGTATGTTTCTGTGTTTAACACTGCACTGTTGGTCTCGTGTATGAGTGATGGCGTGAAAGTTGCAAGTGAAATATTTTAGCCATGTTAAAAGACATGATACTCTTGTAAACACCATACTGGAAGGCAAGGTTGAGGGCAAGCGAGCGATACAAGTGGGAAGAGAACATCAAGATATGCACGAATAACACAGCCTGACAGAATGTACAGTCAAGGCGAGAGACAGACGGTGTCGGAGATCCATTGCAGCCAACCTTCATTGTGGAGACGGCACTTGATTGATTGATTGATCGGTAACTGCAATTCCAAAAAAAATAAAAACGTACAGTATCCTTTAGAACAGTGGTTCTCTACCGGTGGGGAATCCCCCCCCCCCCCCGTAGGAATTTTAGGGTTTCCGGGGGAGGGGGGGGGGCATTAAGTTTATTTCAAGATCGCGTTAATACAAGAACCGATTACTTGATATTGATTTTTCCTCCATGCTTTACGGTTCTGTACTTCTTGCCCTTCTGAAATTCGTTGTATACCGTAAGTAGACCCACAAATCACGTTTTATGTAGACGTGTTATTAAATTTAGCTCCATTTATACGTATACTGTGTAGGGGTGGGGGATTTATTGGAAGAAATACGAAATGGGGGTGGGGGGGGGGAGGAATGACATTCTGAACATAGGGTGAACTGGTGCATGAGCCAAAGAAGGTTGGGAACCTTATTCTTTAGAATAAGACACCTGGACCTTCTACAGTTCAATAGACGGACTGAAGTGAATGTGTTAAAATGTTGAATGTTTTATAGGAAATAAGGTTGTCATATGGGTTTGCCCAAAGTGTATCGGTTCTTTTTAATTTTTTTTTTTTTTTTGGATTTGTTTTTTAAAAGACAAGGGTTACGGCTTCCCAGGGGGTCAGAGCCGCTCCATTAGGTACAACGTCCCTGTGTGTCAATCGGACGACCGCCTCTGCAAGTGGCCCTGGTAAGATCAAGTGCAGATAAGTCAGACTGTCATTAATCACTGTGGTGATACAAGAACAGATACTACACTTTGACTATTAGTTAAAATGCCGTGAAACAATCCGAAGTGCTGAATTGTCTTTCGTTCTTTCTTTCTTTCTTTCTTTCTTTCTTAATTAACCGTTTATTTCGTACACATCGGTTTGTATTTACAAGGTGTAGTCTCTTTCTCTTTCTCTTTCTCTCTCTCTCTCTCACTCTCTCTCTCTCTCTCTCTCTCTCTCTCTCTCTCTCCTCTCTCTCTCTCTCTCTCTCTCTTCCCCTCTGTGTGTGTGTGTGTTTACATTTTCAAATACAACATATACATTCATATAAAACAGTTAATTCCATATCCGTTATAGGATGTTGCAGCCAACACTAGCATTTTTTTTTTTTTTTTGCTGTTGCGATCTCTTGGCAAGTTTACGTTCAGTAGTTTGCCATTGCTTTCTGAACGACCGGCGCCCATACCATTTCTTAAAAAAACAACACAACGCGGTCTGATGCCAAATCGGGCGCAGCTGTGTTTCGAACGCGGGTATGCGGGATCATGAACTGCGTCACCTTCGCCACGTAGCCAGCTGACATTCATATACACGTGATAATATTACATTCATTGCATGGTGCAGTTACCTATACATGACTTGATGATGGTGAGGTGGTAAAAACTCCGTCGGGGAGCAATCACGACCGGAGGTTTCTGATCATCAGAAGCAGCCCGCCTCCCTCGACGAATTGTTCGGCCCCTCTAATTTCCTGACACTCTCAGGGGACGGGCCAATCTGGGTCATGACTCCCAAACGTCTTTCTCCTGTTGTGCGCATCTATCGAGACTTTCCCATGTCGATTTCGCAGTGCCTGTTGTTTCGGTCTCATTGTGAGGTGGTACTCTTCTGGAGAGGTTTTTGTGTTACTGAGGTTGTACTTCTTGAGAGACGGTGACTAACATTGCAGGCAAAGTTGAACTATTTACTGCATATCCTTGTCCCACCCCGTATTGTACTTGCTCCATAGCCAGCTCGAGGCCTTCTCCCCTGCCTCGCCCAGTCTTTTAAGTGCCCGGGTCCTTGCTTGTCCCTTTACACCTAGTCGTTTCACTACGTTGTATGCAGAGTTGGTAACAAGGCCTCTCGTGCCTATCTCAATGGCGAAAAGCCTGACGGTATATCCTTCTTGTCTCAAGCTTGCAACCATGTCACTGTATTTCTCCATCTTATAGGTGTGCTGCTCCTCTTGACTCGAACGGAATAGTCAGCTCGATTAGTATTAACTGTTGAGTCGACGAAGAGCACGCTATAATGTCTGGTCGCAGCTGAAACTTCAGGATTTCCGCTGGGTATTTGCCACGGTCCTGCAGGTCTACTGTCAGCTCTCGAGAATGGATGGCAGGCTGTAAGGACAGTCGACTCTGCTGTTCAACTTTTGTCCAGATTTACGAAGCATATCCACCCGGTTTTAACAACAGTCCCATTGTTTGCCTGGAGTCCACTATGGCTGCCAGTTCGTTGAGAACCTTGTTGTGGCGCCACGTGAATCGGCCTTGCCCAAGGGCCGCTCTGCACGCATACAGTGCGTGTTCTACGGTATGAGCCCTCTTGGTCTGCGTGTTGCTACACAGGGGACATGTTGGGTCTTCGGTTAAACCCCATCTGACCAGGTTAACAGCTGATGGCAGGAGGTCGTAAAGTGATCTGACAACGAAGCTTATTCTCAACGGCGGCAAGCGCCATTTGTCGTTCCACGAGAGCGACTTCTGCTGAGTTCCCTCCCATGACACCCTCTGCTCTTGCTGTATCTGCTGCACGGCTTTCTGCACTCGCTTCTCGTCCTCGCCTTCGCGAATCTCCTTGACTACCATGTCTCTACGCTGCCTGGCCGACGCCTTTGACCACCATTGCGTGTCGCTTTGGTAGCCAAGGCCCTGTCTGTTAGAATGTGTATGTCCCATCACTTCCTTTAGCTGGAGCGAACTTTTCGCCGATTTGAATGCCTCTTCATCCTACATTACTCCTTGATTCTCTGTCCTTGTGCGTAGCCGGATGCCGCATCCAGAACAACTTGCAAGGCCATGACAAACAGTGTCGGCGAAATCGTACATCCCATCGCTATACCCACTTGGATGTCAATCCATCTGGTCGTGAACGACGAGGTAGAGAAACGGAGAGTGAACCCGGAGAAATACTGCTTAAGCATCGATGTGATATCCTCAGACACATGGTACATCCTAAGGGCCTGCCACACCATCTGGTGGGACACTGCCCCGTAGGCGTTAGCCAGGTCCAACCATACCATGTGAGGATTTGACATTTCGCTCTTCGCTCTCTGGATAGCTTCCAAGATCAATGTTCCACACATCCGGGGACACCCGGCATGCCCCCGTTTTGAACCGCCTTGTCGATATACATGTTCGCCATTAAGTATGTCGTGATTTTGCTAGCCATGACGGAGAAGAATACTTTGCCCAGAAGAGAGATTGGCCTCAACTGGGTAATGTTTGTTGAGTTCTGTTCCTTGGGTATGTAGATTCCATTGGCCTTGCTCCACCCCGGACTTATTCGTTGGTGCTTCCACGCGGATTTCAATATGTGGTGGAGCCTTTTCAGAAAATTTGGGCATCGTTTGTACACTGTGTACGATACACCATTGGGACCTGGTGCTGACTTACCTTTGGCCTTCTTCACAATAGCCACGCGACCTCGTCCCACCTCGGTGGCTTGGCATTGAAACCTACTGCAGGTTCTTCTGGCGATACCAGCCCTTCTATTTATCTGAGTGGAACGTCGCGTTGTGCATCCGAGTACGAGTGTACCAGATGCTCCTCCAGTTCCTCTTTCTCTATTCAGAGGTTGCCGGATCGTAGCTGTTTGAACAAGTATCTTGTGAATTGGAATTGGAGGGGAAAAATTGCTCAAGTGCTCGCCACGTTCTTTGCCTGTTTCTGCAGAATCGTTCTGCTCGGCAGAGGGTGCTGTGTGTGGCTTTGAGGTGCTGCCACACCTCTCACAGACCCTCTTTCTCACTTACATCTGCCTTTTAAAATAAAATCGTTTCCGGACAGCTTTCTTCTGCACTCTCACCTCAGCGATTAGCTTTTGTCGCTGCACATCTGCGGGCTGGTAACCTTCTTCCTCTCACTGCTACCAGATTGACACAGGCACTGGAGGTATACAATTTTTCCAAGCCTCTCTATTTTCTCGTTAACTTGTGTCTCCTTCAGTTCTTCATCCAGTGCTTGGGACAGTATGTTCTCTAGTCGATCCCATGCCTCCATTTCACAAGCGGGCGGGAACTTGATCTTCACGCCTGGACCGTCAGAAAGGTGCTCGGTTGCACCGCCAAAACAATCAACATGAATATTGTCAGCACTGTGGGGTTCGCCCTGGCTGAGATCTCCTACCCACTCACCTGCCCCACATCAGTGACAGGGCGACTTTGATTATCCCGTGGTGCACTCGTTGTTACCGAATTGTTACCGTTAGGGCACCAGTGGATACATCATTCTCTCTGTTTTGCTCGACCTGGGTGTTAACCAGCATTAGGGGTTGTCTCACCGGTCTGCTGTCGATCCCCCTGTTTCCAGTGAGGTCAATTCGACACTGCACTGCAGCAGCGCCAGTCTTTCCAGACTGTCTGATGGGCTGGCCATATCAATCAATCAATTATGTGCCATGCCGGAAAGCGTGGGCGGTTATGACTCGCCATTTCACTCGATCACCAGAGTCGTGGATCAGCTCAGTGTTCCTGTCTCGACCATGCCATCGGTCTTCCCCTTGGTCTGTTCCCTTCGATCTTGCCAGTTGTCACCAAGTTCTCCAATTAATTTCTTCTCATAACATGTCTAAAAAATGTTGACTGTCTACGTCTAATTTCTCTGATCAATTTACGATTTTCATTTGTCTCCTGTAGTACTTGGTCATTGGTTTTTCTGTCGGTCCATGGTATTCTTTGCATTCTTCTCATATATCAGTGGTAAAACTCCGCCGGGGAGCAAGCAAGATAGGAGGCTTCTGATCATCTGAGTAATCATTTGCTCTTATACTCTCAGTATTCTCATTCACAGTGAGAGAGAGAGAGAGAGAGAGAGAGAGAGAGAGAGAGAGAGAGAGAGAGAGAGAGAGAGAGAGAGAGAGAGAGAGAGAGAGTAAGGATTTTTTTAAAAATAATCCGTGACAGAGAAAATCTTTAATCCAAATCTACACGTTGTGAATCCGCGGAGGAACGAGAGAAGGAGCTGAATTTTATTTATTTTTTTTTGGGGGGGGGGGGGGTCGGCGGCAGCGGAGGGGGGCGGGTCGGCGGCGGGGTGTCACCAGTCAAAATTACGATGTCCATATCCATGCATGGGATATCGATAGTAACATATGCCCCACAGGGCATGTGCACGCAATAAATAAGTGACAAGATGACTGTGGTGCTTCTTTCACAAGCCTTAGCAATCTGAAGCGCCACATGAGAAGACATACAGGAGAGAAACCTCACAAATGTGATGACTGTGGTGCTTTGTTTGCTAAAGCTTACAGTCTGAAGATCCACATGAGACGACATACAGGAGAGAAACCGTACAAGTGTGATCATTGTGGTGCATGTTTTAGTCTAGCTGGCCCTCTGAGTAGGCATAAAGGAACACATACTGGAGAGAAACTTTACAAGTGTGATCATTGTGGTGCATCTTTTAGTTACGAAAGAATAATGTCAGATCAATCCTCTCAAGGACTGAAATGGATAATGTCTAAATACACAATGGAGTATTAAACATAAATGTGAAACGTTAAAATTTGATTATAAAATGTAATTAAGTACAAACTAAACAAATTTTCTATAAGTAAACTAGTAGTATTATTATTGACATTATAAAATCTGACTAAAACATTGGCTGTTTTATTTAGTAATGAACACTAAAGAGATTTTAAAGTTAGTTAATGATATTATTCTAGGTATACAATTTCCTTTGTATAAATTTCAGTAATCTCCCTTGTAACAATATTAGATGTTTATGTGTTCCTCTCATTGCTTATCAAGATGGTTTTCTCTTAGGTATCTAGTAATTCCGCAGAATGCTTAAACATAAGTATTAATAAGTGTAGTAATCAATCAAGACATTACTGTCATTTTATTATATTTTAAATATTCTCCATGCAAACGTAATTGCACCAGCTTTTGATAGAGAGAGAGAGAGAGAGAGAGAGAGAGAGAGAGAGAGAGAGAGAGAGAGAGAGGGGGGGGGGAGGAGTGGGGGGGGGGGAGAACTATTTGTTCAAAATGAATGAAATTCACAAGCATAAATGACATTTCCTCTAAACATAATATCTGTCTACATAAACCCCATAAACTTGCACGGCCTTTCGCCAGTGCGAAAGTAAGTGCATGCAGGCCTTGACAGTGCCAGACCAGGTTTTGTCCTGCTCACTTCGCCTATTAATCGTCATCTCTCCCACTCCTATCACCTAGGCCTTAGCCACCAGTCACACCACTCACATGTGCTGGGGAATGAACAGGCAGACAGATCGGCTGGCTCGGCAAAACTTGGTGGAGTATTGATGCATGACAATGCAGACGTGATTGCTGCCTTGTGGGAGCACGTGTACACCTCGGAGGAGCAAATGGATCACCATGGTCTGATAAGAATGAGGCAGTGAGGTGTGACGAGGGGATCTGGCCGATGCTCGACGCTCAGAGGAAAGGCGAGACGGACATATAATCAGATTGCTACTGGAACTATTAGTGTTGGAACTCTTCGCTAGCTGCTGAGGATGGGGACGGAGCGCTTATGGGAATGCCCCGAATGCTGTGATGTCGGTTCCTAAATCAATCCATCAATCAAATCTTCTGAGGTCTGGGAGCATGGATCTCAGAGCCTGTGGTATGTTGGGAGGAGAATGCAGTACCCACCCTGGCCTGCCCCGTAATGAAGTCAAGCTAGAACGATGGGACTAATTTCGTCTGGAGGGGCTGGGTCTTCGGAAGCCAAAGTGTCCCATATTGGCTCAGGAAATCTAGGGGTTTCCCGGGAATATTTACGATTTCCGTCCAAACTTAGCCTTCCCAGAAAAGGAGATACTTATTTAGCTCGTGCGGCCCCCCCCCCCCCCCCCCCACTTGCATCCGTTTTTCCGTATAGGGGAAACGGTTGCAAGAATATCTATATGATGTTAAGTTCTCCTTTATGAACAACCTGGAACCTGGGTGCTTACAATAGAACAGGACGTTGCTGTCTATTCGTGGTTACCCAGCCACCTATCGTTCCAGATTCTTCAAGTATGTGATTTAGTAATGTTAACTAACCACATATAAAAGTTTTTGTTACTTCACAATGTACTCGACAAAAGAAGTAAAAGTAAAATTCAGTTTATTGACTAATATACTGTGGAGATAAAAGCATGCAGTGCGTCTCTGAAACATGAATTACAATTAAGCACATCAATTAGATAATGTTAAAATGTCCTTTGGGAATCATTTAACTCCATTGGTTCTAGGCCTGTAATAGTTCGATTGTCACTGTCCCTACCCACAAAGTTCTTCCCTAACAATGTCTCTAGTTTACACCTGATGATGTTGGAATTTCCATGGATTCATGATGTTGTGAAATTAAAAAGTCTCTACACACATTTATGACTTGAGGTTATTAATTAAATGTTCTCAGTCTAATGAATGTGATATGCCTTTGGCGATTGTTCTCAAGTTTATTTAAGTTCATTTAAGTTCAGCTAAGTTCACTTATGTTCAGTTAAGTTTACCTAGGTTGGTGGTGAGATGATTCTGGGTCTGACATGCTGGTTTTTGGAAGGACACCTAGATAACACTGAGCACTAGATTCTCTGGGAGTTACTAGGTTGGCAGCTCCTCTATGAATTGTTTTGCAATAACAAATTTGGGTAACTGTCCACTTGACGCAATGCAAGAATCCCTAACGTTCTCTCCAGTTGATCACTGGCATTGGTTCTGGTTCAGTCCATTCGTCACTCAACAGTCTATCCATCCATCTAATATGATCTTATCACTTTGATCTTTAACAGTCTCCTATAATCTGCAGTAATCTGAAGTAATCTGCGCTAGATCTGCAATGATCTGCGATGGATCAGTGATCAATCTGCGATAATCTGCGATAAATCTGCGATAATCTGAGATAAATCTGCCTTAATTTGCGAACACCGTCTTCCTCACCTATCGTGAATAAACATGATGATCCTATTTATATATGTTCAATATATGATGGTTCTCCAGTTGACAAAAATGAAAAGGGCTACAGATAGAAGTTATAGAAAGTAGAAGATTCAGGAAGTACCTACAAGTTGAGAGCTAGTGTCTCTTCTTTGTACTGGTTCTTTTAAATGGTATCAGGCATCTTTCAATTCATCTGACAAGCTACCTCTTCTTTTGCTCTTGTACATAGTGATCTGTTTAGGCTGATGTTCTCACAGAGGACACAGGCACAGCTAATGACAAGGCTAATAGATGAGTGATGGAGAGTTCATGAAGGAATGCAAACAGCAAGATCTGATCCTGAACTGCAATGGTACAGAACAGGATGATGATGATGGCATATCATTCCTATAAACTCATATTACCAAATCATGGCTGCATCAGATGTTAAGTTAGCCTGTTTATATTCCTGTTTATTCTTTCTTACTTCTTCTGTCATTTCCTTTACTTACTCCTTCTAACACTGGGGTGACATATCCTACGTTGGTTAGAAGTGAAGATGCATGAAAGCATATCTTCATTTACTTACTTTTACAGATAGGGGTGCAATATTACTAATGATATTACCCAGGGTGGTTAGTAGTGATAGTGCATGAAAGCATATTATGTGTTTTTCCTTTATTTACTTTCCCAAGCAGGGTTGTGTTATTATAAACTGACATTACACATGTTGGATAGCAGCAATAAGGTATGGAAACACATAATGAATTTTCCCCTGTACTCGCTTTCCCAAACAGGGAGTGATTTAACATAATGACACTCCACATGTTGGTAGAAGCAGTAACGTGCAGAAGCATATAATGAATATTTTCATTCATAAGTTTATACAATTATTGTCATATGCATAGAATGAATATTAAAGTGCAGGTGAAGGACTCATTGTGAAATCTCACACTGCTTTTCATCCATTGTCAACAACATATACATAGAGACAGAGAGATGAGATGACAAGGTACACGCTCATTTCTCATTCCAACACCAATCTTCCTCTTCTTCGTTCACTGGAGTGCCTAGACTGGGTTGTTAGCCTGACTTCAGTTCGACTAGAGTGCTAGATGGAATGGTGGTCATTCTGAAACTCGGTTCGAATATATCACAGCAGTTGAATACGCTGGACCTGTCATCAATGCTAATCAGTCATGCAACACAATCTTTCTCCACACCACGGACGTATAGAGCCAAGAGAAAGAAAACATTCATACCTCCTTCTCTCATTCTCGTGTGTTGAATATTGGCCGTGGATTAAAGGGGGGAAACGGTCGGCGCAAAAGGCACATTATGTCCTTTACTAGACCTGGTTCTGAATGAAATCAAGAAGCTATAGGGTTTTAGATCAGAACAGCATTCTGGGCCTAGACTTGCCTCTTCTCACAGCTTCAGATGTAGTGTACAGTACAGCACTTCTTTTGGATACAGAAGATATGGATGGAGTTAGATATTTTAAAGACAATGATGTCGGAATCGGCAGTTGCATGGACAGGGATAGAAGTTGGCTGCAATATGCTACGTGCTGGACCGTTTCGCACACAGATCTCACATACACAAAGCTTTACCTGACGCATATATCAGCAACATATCCATTATCAGAGGTACTCTGACACTGAATCAGGTGAGGGACTCACAAGTATAAGATACTCCTTTGGAAAAACACAATAGGGTTCCTAGAAGATCAAACTGTATGTGAGCGTTTTAGGCTTTGACCTTCCCAGCAGCCTTTGCAAAAACGCTACCAAGGCTAGGTCGACCAATTGATGTATAAGATTTGAACGCGTGACCTATTCATCATCGAGTAACACCTCTATTTTAGACATGATACAAAATTCTTGACATTCCGATGCGGATTAGCTTAGGCACTTTCAAGAACTATGTGTTTCGGAGCTATGGCATGCAACTTTGATATGAAATAAGGTGCGCAAAATGCGACAGAGCCACATATTTTAACCCCGGGACTGCAACAGGGATCCTCAATCTCACCGTGCTCTTTAACGTGTATACGAACAAGATTGCAAACCTAGAAGCACCAGGGGTTGGAAGGATACTAACATTTGCAGATGATATCCTTGCATATAGGCAGGGGAGAGATAAGGAGCAAACAGCCCAGGAGCTACAGGCGACACTAGACAAAGTGATTGACTGGTGCACTGAAATGAGTGCTGTCATCCACCAGGAAAAGGCAGCTGTTTTGTGGTGCTCTCTGGACAACAGGATTGTGAGAGCCGATGTCCCAAGCCTCACGATAGATGGTAGAAGCATCAACAGAGAGAACAAACTGAAGTATCTGGGAATCACATTTGACAGGAGCCTGTCCTTCAAGGACCATGTGGAGACGGTTGTGACAAGATCTCAAAAGGGACTCAATGCACTTAAAACCATGGCTGCAATGGACATAGAGCAGAGAATGCTTTTCACACTATACCAGCATTTGATCCTCTCAGTGATTGATTATGGACTAGGACTGCTCACTGTCTCAAAAAGTCAGCTGGTGAGATTGGAGCGCATACAGAACGAAGCTATGCGGGTCATTCTGGGATGCACCAGAGACACCCCAGTAGTGTGTATGCGTTACATCCTTGGTTTGCCGACTGTTGCTGGTACGCTCAAGGTGATGCAGGCGAAGGAATACCTCAGAGTAGCTGCTGACACAGATCACCCGTTGCATGAGGCACTGGGTGCAGTTAAGGGTCAGCGACTGATAAGTGGGAAATTATGGATGGCTCAGGCGGAGGATACGATCAGACAGGCGTGCATTTAGGAGAACATTAGGCGAGGAGAGGAGTGGGTCAGAGTGCCAACGGAGCAGTCAGACTTGCGCAGAGTTATAATCACATTGAGCAGGGAGTGCAGGGAATGGCCAGCAGGGGCCACGGAAGTGGAAATCCAGCACCTAATTCAGGATAATGCTCGCCCGGGTGATGCGATTATCTACACAGATGGTTCGGTGTTGAGAGGTAGGAGAGGTTCATAGGGGTTCTTGGCAAAGGCTAATGGTCGACGTTTGGTGCAGGAGAGCCTGACATATGATACCACAACATCTAGCTTAAGAATGGAGGTGGAGGCGGTCAGTGCAGCTTTCCGCTGGATGGGGAATATGATACACACACTCATCGTGATTGTAACTGACTCAGAAAGCATGCTGAGTAGGGCGAGGACAGGCAAGTTTCGTACAGAGTGGCTTGCTTCGCTTCGGTAGTCACGGGTGGCAAGCATCGTCTGGATCTTTTCTCCGGGGCATGCTGGTGTGCTGGGGAATGAATAGACGGACAGATTGGCTGGCTCTGCAAAACTTGGTGGAGTATTGATGCATGATAAGGCAGACGTGGTTGCGGCCTTGTGGAAGCAGTGTAAACCTCGGAGGAGGATAGGGATGGAGCGCTTATGGGAATGCCCCGAATGCTGTGATGTCTTTTCCTAAATCAATCAATCAATCAATCTTCTCATTGCTACTTTGGCGTTGAAATCTCCGAGGATGACAGTCATTTCAAAATTGTGACACTGGTCCTCGGCCATGTCTAATTCGTTATATCATTCAAGAAGCCCTGGGCAAGGAAACGTGAGGCGAAGAAATTCATTGGCATTGAGAATCTTTCGCATTTACTGAACCCTTGCCTTCTTCAAGTCCACATTGTTCTTCTCCTATTTATATCATCATCATCATGTGCCATGCCGACCGGCGTAGGCGTTCATGACTCCCCACAGATCTCTGTCTTTGGATTTCTGGATCAACTCTGCCGTTGAAATCCTCCCATGCCACTGTCGCAATCCACCCTGTATCATTTCTCTTGGTCTGCTTCTCTTCCCCTCGATCTGTCCAGTTGTCACGATGTTCTCTAACGCCTCTATTCTCATCACATGACCAAAAAGCTTTTTGCCTCTTTTTTTTATAGTTGTATGTAATGTTCTAGTTTCATTAGCCTCTTTCAGGCATTCGTCGTTAGTTTTGTATCCATTATAATTGATACCCTGCTGGGATCCGTGGCCAACGGCTTGCGAACGCGGTTCGTAAGCCGCTTACCAGGCGTTCGAAACTCAGCTGTGACCGATTTGTGCAGCAGACCGTGTCGCGTTGTGTTATGACGTGTTGGTAAGGGAGCCGGTCGTTCAGAAAGCAATGGCAAACTACTGAACGTAAAATTTGCCTAGTACATCAACAGCAGATGAAAAATGCTGGTGTTGACTGCAATGTCCTGAAAGGGATATGCAACATTTTAAAAAAATGTATACCCTTATTTGTCTCTCTTTTTTCTCTCTCCACCGGAATGGTTTATGTTATATTCCTCGGAAGTTATAATATCCTCTGTTCTCACATATACTTAACATGTTAATATTCGGTCTTCTAATTTCTTTCTTAATGTTATAAAAGTATGGGATGGGGGCTTTGTTAATTGTCTTTAAACTTTGTGTGGCCCTAGGAGGCCAGTAAAAAAATGTGGTTGTTCTTTTTTAAAACGTTTATTATATGTTAAAACAGTGTCTTTTTACATTTGCAAATACATCATATACATTCATACACGTGTGGCAACATTATAGTCTTGGCATGGTGTAACTACCTACATATTACCTGTTCACGATGGTGATTGAGTAATCATTCGCTCCCATGCAAACCAAGCCATTTAATTGAGGCATTGTCATTCGCACTTATGTATCAACATTATTGCTGGATCACTTTTCTTTCCTGAGAATGGTACTTTTGCATGTATCTACAAATTTCCCAACTTTAGAGGACATGTTATAAGAAGAAATGGATTGGAGAACTTAGTGACAACTGGCAAGATCGAAGGGAACAGACCAAGAGGAAGACCGAGAGGAAAATACCTGGATGGCTTGGCCACATGACATGGACGAGACAGGAACACTGAGCTGATCCACGACACTGGTGATCGAGTGAAATGGCGAGTCATGACCGCCCACGCTTTCCGGCATGGCACATGATTGATTGATTGATTAGTATTAGGCAAAGGTCAAACCTCGATCGACAAAGAACACTGACTCACAAAGGATCCCCCCCACCCCACCCTCCCCCTCTCCCAGTAAGCTGTCCGGGGCTTAGACACAGGTAACAAAGAAGCAACGTGTGTATTCCCTCCTTGTGGGTTTTGTGAAGATTAATTATTTTGGCCCTGCACCCCCCCCCCCTTCCCCCCGATATTTGTTTGAACGAAAGATGGTGCAACATTATTACTGGCAATAACACTAATAATGGTTGATTGAGTTTAGTGGTACACATTAGGGATATAGAACTATCTGTGAAAGTATGTGTTTGAACATGTGTATGAAGTGTGAACTTGATGGGAATTGCGTCTTACTTAATCTGCGATTAGTTGGGAAACTTTTCGTTTAAAAATGTGTGCTAGTATGTGTGCGTATATTGTGCGGTGATTGTGAGTGGCCGAGTTTCGGCTAGACCATATTGTCGTGGAATACTGAGAGTTAATGATTCCCAGATAGACGACCTTATAAAACGACTAACCAGGTAGGAGAAGGGTTAACAAACAAAACAGTAAGGATAACCAACCACGGTGTGACCGGAGTCAATGAACCCCCCCCCCCCCCCCCCCAATGTTAACGGATTGAAGTGTTAACGTAGAAATAACAGCGGCACAGGTCAACGAGAGTGTAGGATGACGAGGTTAAGTCACTGGTCACAAACATCACGAAATGTCGGGTTGAGGGACCAGGCGCGTGTGTTTATAGGTCTAGATACGGAAGTGCCCGCAGACAGCATAGGTAAACTGTCGAGTGGACAAATAGGTTTGCGACAAAGGCAGACAGCACGATTGGACAGTATCGCGGTCAGGTGATAAAGACAAGGATAATTATAAGGTAAAATCACAGTGAAGTAATCTTCTAGCATAGGGGAATAGATGATGCTTAGCGTGTACAAGTAAATACTAGTAGGAATAGTATAGACGTTAGGTAATCTTCTATATTATGTCAGAGTGGGTTTTTTCGGAAGCCTTTTCATTTCGGCTGGAGGAAAAGACACTCACATAAGAAAGAATATGAAGCAGACACAGCTCTCATTATTAAATCTTTATTACACAGGTTCCAATACCAGGGCGGGACATATCAACTAAGATATAACACAGATAGCTGTGGTAAAGATCAATCAGTGTTGATAACCCCAAAGAAAGCACTTTCAAATAAGAAAGCACGACACTTGTGTATAAGAAAGTAGAGAAAAGAAGTGTCATCGTAAAAAGTAAGGATGACAGAGAACGGAAAATAGAGACCCTGTAACATAATAGAAAGACTCAAATGACTCAGTCTCGAAGAGTTGCAAGGCGCATACCAAGTGTCTATACCAATTAAGAACTATCCAGTGTAGAACTTTTACAGGACAAAATAGGACATACTAGAAAATCGATGTGTTTTCCAGGATGGAATTAGGAACGCTATAAAAAAGCAAAGAACATTCAGTCTAAGCTGACAGCATATAGTGATCGGTTTAAGTACATTGATACAGTGGTGAACATTTTTCATTACAAAAAACGGATATATCTACAGACTCAAACAGACGGAGCATTCAGTTTGAGAGTGTTCCTTGTATCTATGTACTGTCCTGTACTTTAGCCGAGAGAAGAGACGAGAGAAGACACGGAGACTATCTATCAACATCTTATCTGGCATCCACACTAGAAGAACATACCAACTACATAGACGCTATCCATACCTACTCCATACATACCTTTAATTAATAAATCTTTTATTAATTGTGGAAAGAAATGTTGTCGGAGTATGTGAAGGGGGGGGGGGATAAGTGAAAGTGAGATATTGTGAAGAGTAGACAGAACAGAGGAGTGTAGACATATGTCAGGCAATATAATAGAAGTAGAAGGGATATATAGGGTGTGCTTGTGGAGTCCACTTTCCTCCAAGGACAACGAGCTACATTAATTTGTGGAGCAGCGAGGTATAACATAATACCTACATTAACTGGAGTGCAAGCTGGACACCTACCCAGCGAGGTACTTCAAATACATATTGCTGACTTTTATTGAAAGGACGGTCACTGGGTATATGGTGCGATTACCTTTATGTTGGGGACCTTACAGCGTGAAAGATCCAGACAGGGTGAATGTGGATAGGTGATAAGACACATTACCTATCTAAGTCACACAGTTACACGTCTACATAAGTCTAGATCCTATATCTCCTCTTATGGTTGAGAGAGTGGTTGTGATGTACTGTGTGGTATAGTAGATAAATAGTTAATTATTAGATAGACATAAGGAACGTGATATATATAGATATATTTAACTTATATTAGGAGTAATTCTTTACTGTCGAGTCGTGTCCTTATTCTACCTGCTGACTTACTTTCTGTAACGATGGCCACTCCTAAATTGACTACAGCAGAACTTAGGGCCAAAGGAGAAGAAATAGTTTTGGCGGGTTCGGCCCTAACGGACTATGTTCAGGAGGTGGAGAGGGAGCTTCGTCAAGCAGAAAGGGAGGATAGAAAAGCTGAGTTAGAATTGAAGAAATTTGAAGCTGAGCAGGCGGCCAAGAAATTTGAAGCTGAGCAAGCGGCTAAGAAATTTGAAGCTGAGCAAGCGGCTAAGAAATTTGAAGCTGAGCAAGCGGCTAAGAAATTTGAAGCTGAGCAAGCGGCTAAGAAATTTGAATCTGAGCAAGCGGCTAAGAAATTGGAGGCAGAGCAAGAAGCTCAGAAAAGGGAGCACGAGTACCGGATGCGGGAACTTGAGCTCAAGATGCAATCTAGTGGAGAAACGGAGGGAGCAGTGGGAGGTTCCTCTCTCCCTGGCTCAACACCAGTAGGTGGACATAGCTACCATGCTATGAAGTTCCCTCTAGCGATCTACGAAGAGGGCAAAGAGAAAATTGATCAATATCTTCAACGCTTTCAGACAATGGCAATCGCTATGGGACTGGATAGGAGTAAATAGGCTCTTAAGATATCCCAGGGACTCAGGGGGTCGGGGTTCGAAGTGTACACACGCCTACCACCTGGTCAGGAAAACAACTACGACGAGCTAAAAGCCGCGTTAATGAAACATTACGAAATCACAGCACAAACATATAGGAAGAAGTTTAGATCGTCCAGACGAGAGCCGGGAGAGCTATTCGCTGCCTATAGTTTAAGGCTGAAAGCCTACCTCCAAAAATGGATAGATTTGGCTGAATTCAAGAGGGACTATGAGAGTCTGGAAGAGATGATGGTAGTCGACCAGATGCGCAAGCAAATGTCGAAACCTCTCAGAACCTTCTTGGGAGAACAAGGGGCGGAACGGATTGAGGCTGTGACTAAGCTGGCGGAAAGGTTCGTGGAAGTACATGGTGAAGCTGCGGAAATAAGTACGCCCACAAAAGGTCAGGAAAAACAAGACAGAAAGAAATCGAAGAACGGAAAAGAAACCAAAGTGGAACCTTATAAAAAGACGTCAACGGTGAGTTCCGAGAAGGTGAAGGAAGGAACCAAGAACACCTTGAATTCTCCCGCAAAACGACCGTGGTCGGAGAAGTGATGCTCGTTTTGCAAGTCGCCCTCTCACAACACCAAAGACTGCAGATCGAAACCGAAAAACCCTTACTTCGCGGCATGCCAAGTGAATCATAAGAAGGTGATCACAGACATGGCTGAGGTCGGCGAAGAAGCTCGGACAAAAGAGAGCACCCGGAAAGCATGGAAGGGAACATGGTGCACACACTGCAGGTCGAAAGCACATACGACGGCAGAATGCCGAGGCAAGGCAAATGACGGTCCCTTCGACACACGCCTCGAGGAACCCATCGAGGATTCCCAGGGAAAAGTCGAGGAGGAGGAAGACATTCCGGACCAAGGGAGACCCTCGGTGGTGGAATTGATTGAGGTGAATGGACAACCAGTCCAATGTTTATACGATACTGGACTGAATGGGGAAGCGGTGATTTCTGCGGATCTAGTATCCCCAGAACAACTCACAGGGGAGACCGTGGAGATACAGCCTGCGACTTAGAGTGCTGTGGCCATGAAGTTACCCATTGCTCAAGTGGAGATTCGGTCAAGATACGTCACCGGCACAATCAAGGCCGCTGTATTGACTGATCCCATATTTCCAGTCATCCTTGGTTGCCGGTATGTCTTTTTTGGGAATGCCAAAGGAACCAATTCACATGGGAGCTATGCAGACACGCTCTCAGAAGGAAACGGATCAGGCAGAGACAAGGATCTCAAACCCAATGCCAGGGGAGTTACGAACTGCCCAGAGTGAGGATGATAATTTACGTCCTTGCTATAAGAAGTTGCAGAAGAGTGCTGTTCCACCCAAACGAGGACAGTACTACATGAAGAATCGGCTACTCTACCGGAGAGCCGGAAGGGGAGACAACTTACACGGTCAAGTGGTAGTCCCGAAGGCCTACCGTTCCCAAATTCTTCAGATGGGGCATACCATTTCGTTCAGCGGACACATGGGTATCGCCGCCACCATGCAGCGGATTTCCTGTCATTATTATTGGCCAGGATTGACGGGAGATGTGTGTCGGTATGTAAAGTCATGCCCAGAGTGCCAGCGGGTGGCACCGAAACACTGGACAGCGCCGGTGGTGTTAGGTGAAATGCCCATTATGAACTCTCCTTTTGAGAGGGTAGCTATCGACATCGTGGGTCCTCTTCCTAGGACCAAGAAGAGGAACATGTATATCCTCACCATGGTGGATTGCTGTTCAATGTGGAGTGAAGCCATACCATTGTCAACCATTGACTCGAAAAGAGTGGCTGATGCATTGATGGAGGCTTTTACCAGATTAGGCTTCCCTAATCAGATTCTGACGGATAATGGGTCACAGTTTTGTGGGAAACTCATGGAGGAGGTATTTGGGGTGTTCCACTCCAACCATATACATACCAGTCCTTACCACCCTCAAGCTAATGGACAAGTAGAGCGTTTCAACGGCACGTTGATGACAATGCTCAGGAAATTGGCCCAGGAAAAACCTGATAGGTGGGATGAATACATTCCGGCAGCCCTTTTTGCTTATAGGGAAGTGCCACATGGCTCAACAGGAGTACCGCCAGCAACTCTGCTGTTTGGTCGACCAATCAAGGGACCATTGGAAGCTTTATTGAGGAGTAGGACGGAGGAAGAAACTTCAGAAGAGGTGATCTCCTCGTACAAATACGTGGAGGAACTGAAGGAAAAACTTCACACGGGCTGGGCTCTGGCGACTCGAAACTTGAGAAAGGCCAGAAAGAGACATGCGGAGTACTATAACCGTAGGTCTAGAGACAGAGCTCTTGAGGTGGGAGACAAAGTCTTGTTGTTACTCCCGATGGGAAACAACAAACTGGAGATAGGATGGCAAGGACCATTTCCCGTGGAAAGAATGGTATCCAGAACCAACTATCAAATACGGATCCGGGGAAAGTCGAAGATTTTTCATATTAATCTCTTGAGAAAATATGAAGAAAGAACCGGGGAAGGAGCAGCCCATCTCAAGGCAATGGCGGTAGCAGTGGAGACTGAAACCGGACCAGATGAGGGGAGGGAGTATCCTCTAATAAACCAGGAAACTTATCGGGAAGTACAGGTGAACCCCGATCTGACTCTCCAAGAGAGGGAAGAGATTGCCCAGGTTCTCAAATCCCATAAGCAGATCCTGACAGATAAACCAGGACGGACGGAGCTGGTCGAGTTCGAGATGACCTTAACCACGCAGGATCCGGTCCGCCAAAAAATCTACCCAGTGCCCTTTGCTAAAGAGAAGGCTTTGGAGGAGGAGATACAGAAACTGTTGGAGGATGAGGTGATTGCACCATCCACATCCCCATATAATGCTGGAGTGGTGTTGTTATGCAAACCGAGTGGAGAACACCGATTGTGTATTGACTATAGACTTTTGAATAGTCATACCCAGTTCCAAGTGGAACCGTTGCCGAATCCAACCCAGTTGTTCGCCAGGCTCCATAAGGCCAAGTACTTCTCTAAAGTAGATCTGAGTAGGGGTTATATTATCAGATCCCGGTCAAACCAGAAGTTCGACCTCTGCTGGCTTTCAGTACACCCAATGGACACTATGAGTTCAATGTCATGCCTTTTGGACTCAGTAATGCGCCTAGTGTGTTTACTCGCATGATGAGAGCATTGTTGGATCCTCTACGTGACCCGGCCATTATCTCATTCATGGATGATATACTGATTGCCAGTGACAGATTAGATGACCATTTGGGATCCTTAGAGAGAGTTTTCGATAGGCTCCGGGAAGCAGGGCTTACCGCGCGACCAACCAAGTGCATGATTGGTTACCAAACTCTTGAATTTCTAGGTCATACCATCACTCCCGGGAAAATTGTCCCGGAGGAGAAGAACCTGGAAAAAGTCAGACGAGCTTCGAGGCCTAAAACAAAGAAAGATATAAGATCGTTCCTATCATTGTGTGGATTTTATCAAAAGTTCATTCCTCATTTTACCGAACTGGGAAATCCATTAACAGAAACCTTAAAAAAGGGACTTCCAGATACAGTTATATGGACGCCAGAATGTGAGGAGGCCTACAGTCAATTAAAGGAGGCGTTGGTGAACAAGCCAGTTCTACAATTCCCAGACCTCACAAAGCCATTTGTGCTAAGAACAGATGCAAGTGGGATCGGAATTGGAGCAACCTTATTACAAGAAGGAATAGACGATGCTTCAGTTTTGAAACCTGTAGCTTATGCCAGTAAGAAACTTCTACCGGCAGAGAAAAATTATTCGACTATTGAAAGAGAGTGCTTGTCACTCGTATGGGCCGTACAAACATTTCAACCATACTTGTATGGAGTACAGTTTACGGTCCAGTCAGATCATCAACCCTTGATGTTCCTAGCTACGTCGCAGAAACTCAATGCCAGGTTGATGAGATGGTCATTGTTGCTGCAACCATACCACTTCACAGTGGAATATATCCCTGGAAAGGAGAATGTAGGAGCGGATTTCCTATCCAGACATCCAGCTCCGGAGGAAGAAGACTAGGGTTGTGGATCAAGGGAATCAAACCTACAGTGAGAAAGATTCGATGCGGTCTAATCTCTTATGTCGTGGAATACTGAGAGTTAATGATTCCCAGATAGACGACCTTATAAAACGACTAACCAGGTAGCAGAAGGGTTAACAAACAAAACAGTAAGGATAACCAACCACGGTGTGACCGGAGTCAATGACCCCCCCCCCCCCCCCCCAATGTTAACGGATTGAATTGTTAACGTAGAAATAACAGCGGCACAGGTCAACGAGAGTGTAGGATGACGAGGTTAAGTCACTGGTCACAAACATCACGAAATGTCGGGTTGAGGGACCAGGCGCGTGTGTTTATAGGTCTAGATACGGAAGTGCCCGCAGACAGCACAGGTAAACTGTCGAGTGGACAAATAGGTTTGCGACAAAGGCAGACAGCACGATTGGACAGTATCGCGGTCAGGTGATAAAGACAAGGATAATTATAAGGTAAAATCACAGTGAAGTAATCTTCTAGCATAGGGGAATAGATGATGCTTAGCGTGTACAAGTAAATACTAGTAGGAATAGTATAGACGTTAGGTAATCTTCTATATTATGTCAGAGTGGGTTTTTTTCGGAAGCCTTTTCATTTCGGCTGGAGGAAAAGACACTCACATAAGAAAGAATATGAAGCAGACACAGCTCTCATTATTAAATCTTTATTACACAGGTTCCAATACCAGGGCGGGACATATCAACTAAGATATAACACAGATAGCTGTGGTAAAGATCAATCAGTGTTGATAACCCCAAAGAAAGCACTTTCAAATAAGAAAGCACGACACTTGTGTATAAGAAAGTAGAGAAAAGAAGTGTCATCGTAAAAAGTAAGGATGACAGAGAACGGAAAATAGAGACCCTGTAACATAATAGAAAGACTCAAATGACTCAGTCTCGAAGAGTTGCAAGGCGCATACCAAGTGTCTATACCAATTAAGAACTATGCAGTGTAGAACTTTTACAGGACAAAATAGAAAATACTAGAAAATCGATGTGTTTTCCAGGATGGAATTAGGAACGCTATAAAAAAGCAAAGAACATTCAGTCTAAGCTGACAGCATATAGTGATCGGTTTAAGTACATTGATACAGTGGTGAACATTTTTCATTACAAAAAACGGATATATCTACAGACTCAAGCAGACGGAGCATTCAGGGTGAGAGCGTTCCTTGTATCTATGTACTGTCCTGTACTTTAGCCGAGAGAAGAGACGAGAGAAGACACGGAGACTATCTATCAACATCTTATCTGGCATCCACACTAGAAGAACATACCAACTACATAGACGCTATCCATACCTACACCATACATACCTTTAATTAATAAATCTTTTATTAATTGTGGAAAGAAATGTTGTCGGAGTATGTGAAAGGGGGGGGGGGGATAAGTGAAAGTGAGATATTGTGAAGAGTAGACAGAACGGAGGAGTGTAGACATATGTTAGGCAATATAATAGAAGTAGGAGGGATATATAGGGTGTGCTTGTGGAGTCCACTTTCCTCCAAGGACAACGAGCTACACATATAATGTGTCTATATTCAGCTAATGCTATGAGTGATTTAGTGTATTTGTTTGTTTTTGTTTTTTTTGTCAGCCAGGCTCTGCAGCCCTTGATTGATAAGAAGAAGATAGCCCTCTTAAGAAACAAGGAAAGACCTACGCGTAACACTCTGAGTGAGATAAAGCAAGCTAGGAAGGATGTGCAAAAGGCTGCCAGGCAGTGTGCAAATAATTATTGGATCAAGTTATGTGAGTCCATTCAAATCGCAAGTGATAAGGGAAACATCAGAAGCATGAATGAAGGAATAAAGAAAGCCTGTGTGATCAAAAGAAGTGCACCATCAAAAACCTTGACTGGAGAAATCATAACTGATAAGAAACAGCAGATGGACAGATGGAGCTTTACTCAAGTGAGACCAAACTAGCGGATGATGCCCTCAACGCCACAGAGGCTCTACCAACTCTTGACCACCTGGACACACTTCCAACCATAACAGAAGTTAAGTGTGCTATAAATGAACTTGCATCTGGCAAGGCTCCAGGTAAGGATGGGATTCCAATAGAGGTTATCAGGAGTGGGCAAGACACACCCACTCTACAGATCCACCAGCTAATAGAGCTATGCTGGCGAGAAGGACAAGTCCCACAGGATTTCAAAGATTCAAGCATCATAACACTGTACAAGAACAAGGGCGATCAGAGCGACTGCAACAACTATAGGGGTATCTCACTTCTGTGTATTGTTGGAAAAGTATATGCCAGAATTGTTCTGCGCAGACTTCAAGTCCTAGGAGATCAAGTCTACCCCGAATCACAGTGTGGCTTTCGACAGAACCGATCTACAATTGACATGATATTCTCATTGCGACAAATGCAAGAAAAATGCCGTGAACAGAATCAACCACCGTTTATTGCCTTCATCGACCTCACACCGGCATTTGATTCGGTCAGTCGTGGGGGTATGTTCAAGGCACTAAAGAAGATTGGCTGCCCACCAACTCTTCTGCCCATTGTGGAATCGTTCCACACAGGTATGAAGGGTATAATCAAGTTTGATGGTGCAAATTCTGAAGAGTTTGAAATCAAGAGTGGAGTTAAGCAAGGTTGTGTACTAGCTCCCACCCTCTTTGGAATATACTTTTCACTTCTACTGAAATATGCCTTTCGTGATCAGGATGGTGGTATATGCATTCACTCACGCTCAGATGGCGGCCTCTACAATGCTCAGAGATTGAAGGCCAAGACCAAAATTAGGAGGGTACTGATCAGAGAGTTGCTTTTTGCAGATGATATTGCAGTTACGACCCACTCTGAGGAAGAATTGCAATGTCTACTATCTGCATTCTCCAATGCTTGTTCTGAATTTGGTTTAACAATTAGCAAAAAGAAGACATAGATTATGTCACAATGTGCACATGGGGTACCATCAATCTTTATTGACGACGCCGAACTAGAGATGGTAGACCATTTTACATATCTAGGATCAGTGGTAAATAGCAAATTATCCCTAGATCAGGAAATCAACATCCGGATTGGTAAGGCAGCAACAACAATGAACAGGTTAAGAAAATGAGTCTGGGAGAACAGGAAGCTTACTGCCAAAACAAAAGTCCTTGTCTATCAAGCCTGTGTCCTTAGTACTCTTCTTTATGGCAGTAAAACCTAGACAACTTACTCACACCAAGAGAAACGTTTAAATAGCGTTCATATGCGGTGTCTGCGAAGAATTCTTGGTATTAAATGGCAAGACAAAATCACAAATACTGAAGTATTGGAAAGATCAGGTTGTGTGAAGGTTTATTCCATGCTCAGTCTTCGTAGACTTAGATGGGTAGACTATCTTAGGAGGATGGATGATGGTAGAATACCAAAGGACATCGTTTTTGGTGAATTACAGATGGGTAAGAGATCTCAGGGTCGGCCTCTACTACGATACAAAGATGTGTGTAAGCGAGACATGATTGATACAGGCATTGATAAAGCACAGTGGGAGTATGTCGCCTCTGAACGTGTTGCATGGAAGGCAAAAATCATAAATGGAATAAAGACAAAGGAGAAAATTATTGCAAATAAGTTTCACACCGAGTGTGTGAGATGTAAGATAGTGCATGATGGTGGAAATGGCCACATGTTCACATGCACCCACTGTGAACGAACACTTACAACTCGAATTGGCCTTATCAGTCATATTCGCTACCGCCATAGGTAAAAGTTATTATGCCTTGTTAAAGCACAAACTATCGTCTGTCAAATCGGCAAGGTGTCAATATATGCATATATTGTTTATTGTGGCTGTAGGTATTGTGTTTAGGGAGATTGCTTTGTATATGTCAGTTTTCTTGTGTGTGTGTGTGTGTGTGTGTGTGTGTGTGTGTGTGTGTGTGGGTGGGTGGGTGGGTGTGTGTGTGTGTGTTTCTATTAGCTGTTGTAATGCGGTCTTAGTGGCTGTGATTGTTGGGCATAAATAACAAATATGTTCCTCTGTTTCATGATTGTTGTGTCTGCATATTTGGCATGGTGCTATTTGCTTTGATCTCTGTGCTGCCCTTTCTATGGTTGGGGTAATATTGAAAATTAGTCTATATATTACTTCCTTCACTTCGGATGTGATGTGTTTGTTGTGTAAGTTAGTGAAGGTACAGCAATAATCTTTAATATAATATTTGTATCCTCTTTTGATTCTCAGGTGTAGTGGTGGTGCTTGTTGTTTCACTAAGTATTTGTATATCTTCTTGGTTGTCTGTTGTGTTAAATTTTCATTGCCTTGTATTGCTTGCATACATATTCTGTAGAATTGCGGTAGTGTGCCGTAATAGTGTGGTGTTGTTTTGTTTATTTTCCTGAGCCTGTGTAGTTTAATTGCAATGTAGTATAATGCTAGTGAGTGTTAGTCTGGATGATTGATGATGGGTCCTATATGACTGATTCTTAAAGCTTGCCTTTTTGTATTTAGGTCTTGTAGAGCTAGTCTCCCTTGCTTCTTCTCTTATATTAATGCTTTGTGCTGTATACTGTGAATTGTGTTGCTGAAGATGAAATGTCTCTGATGTGTTTGTTTATGTCTGTGATTGTCTGTTTTGGAGGGTCACTGTAGCTAAATATATTATCTTTGGAATGATGAAGGTGCTTAAAATCGTGCTTCTTTCAAATATTGTTGATGTTTTGTATTTGTACGTTTGTATTATGCCAATGATTTGTTTTATCACAGATTGCCATGTTTCTGTGTGTGTTTTCTTGGGATCGCATGAAAATGTGATCCCATATATTTTCATGTTATCTGTGACTATTAGGTCGGGGGGGGGGGGGGAGATCAGCTTTATTCTTCCACTTCCCCAGACCCATTATTTTAGACTTCTGTGTGTTTATTTTGTCTGAAGGTGTGAAGTATGTTCGTTATTGAAGTGTCGGTTGCAGGGAAGACAGCGGTGTCATCTGCAGCACCAATTAATTACGCTCCCTAAACTCTTGTAAAATGTACTTTTAATGTTAGTGTCCTGTCTAATTTCTTCTAAGAGTGGTTCTAGTGTGCGTACATATAGGATTTGGATAGTGGACACCCTTGTCTGACAGATCTTTTGATCCTGAAACTGGCAGTGAATGATTCACCAGTACCTTACTTTCAGGATTTTTATACAATATTTCTATCCACTGTCTATAGTACTGTCATATGTTACAGTGTGCAGATGTTTTGTGTAAGTATGAGTGTGAAATTCGGTCAAAGGTCTTCACCTGGTCTAAGGACATGAGGGAGGATTGGCAGTCTTTCTGGTGGGTGTATGTGATGAAATCTCTAATGAAGTGTGTATGTTGATGTATGTTTCTGTGTTTAACACTGCACTTTTGGTCTTGTGTATGAGTGATGGCATGAAAGTTGCAAGTGAAATATTTCAGCCATGTTAAAAGACATGATACTCTTATAAACACCACACTGGAAGGCAAGGTTGAGGGCAAGCGAGCAAGAGATAGACAACGATACAAGTGGGAAGATAACATCAAGAGATGGACGAATATCACAGCTTGACAGAATGCACAGTCAAGGCGAGAGACAGACAGTGTCGGAGATCCATTGCAGCCAACCTTCATTGTGGAGACGGCACTTGATTGATTGATTGATCGGTAACTGCAATTCCATAGAAAAACGTACAGTATCCTTTAGAACAGTGGTTCTCAGCCGGTGGGGAATCTCTCCCCCCCCCCCCGTAGGAAGTTTAGGGTTTCCGGGGGGAGGGAGGGGAACCATTAAGTTTATTTCAAGATCGCGTTAATACCAGAACCGATTACTTGATATTGATTTTTCCTCCATGCTTTACGGTTCTGTACTTCTTGCCCTTCTGAAATTCGTTGTATACCGTAAGTAGACCCGCAAA
>OY992889.1:19742241-19914741 GCA_963921405.1 Cepaea hortensis
GAGCAGCATGTCGCAGTAAGACAGAGATATGCCGATACTGAGCCGATCACCATGTCTTCAAGGAGTGTCCGCTGGCCAAACAGGACATGAACTTCCGAGCACCCAACAACAAGAGAAAGTGCGCCAACTGCCTGTGCAAGCATGGAACAAGATATCTGGGCTGTCCGTACCTCCAAAGACACAGAGACGTCTTAAAGCTCGCCATTACCACAAAGACTCCAAATAAGGAAGTAATGTGGAGGTGCGAGACAGCCACGTGCATCTCACAAGCTGAAAGAGCACAACTACAAAGTCAGATTGACGAGTTAAATAAACAAGTCAAGCTACTTCAAACACCGGCATCAACCAACGACAATAAAAAACTGCTTGCTGAAATAAAGAAGGTCCAGCAAAACATCAAGCAAGAGGTGGAGCAGATGTTACAGACGACCAAAAAAAAAAAGAATGAAGAGATTCTACGAGACATCAAAGGTGTAATCAGTACCTTGTCAGGTAGATGAATGTAGCCTAGAGGAGCTTTCCGACACACCTGAAGATAACTGGAGCGAAAGCGAAGACGAAAAAGCATCAAAGGCGGAGTGGAGAAAAGCTCAAGCCGAGTTCTACGAGATGCTACGGCAAAAAGACATAGACACACAACCAAGAAAATAGTCCTTATAAGGACTGCATCCTAGCAAAACAGACGAGCCAGAAACCAATACTGAACAAAGGAATTTCCAGAGGAGACGAACACAACGGATCACGGCCAACCAATCCCCCAGCTGACGTCACAGACACAAAACGCTAATATAACCAGTCCGAGCCAGGACTCACTCGTAAGTGCGCACAGACAAAAACAGGGTAAAACACCCACAAAAACCACGAATCTCAACTCTAACCAACGCTGAGGAAGCAGGTTGAATGAGACTGAATTTGGAATTTTTGTTTTCAAAATGACTGACTGATAACTCATCGCAAACATCAGAAAGAGGCAGTCATCGTTTTTTTTTTTTTAATTTTGTGGGCCACGTTATGATTATGAGAAAACAAAAACTGGAACATGTGACAACCGGAAAGATTTGCGGATCGTAATTTGTGGAGAGGCATGATCGCCTACGCTAGCCGGCAAGACACAGGATGATGATGATCTGTATTGATAGATCCGTGCATGTCTAATTTCTAAGTGTTATTCTTGGTCTACCCCTCCTCTTTTCCTCAGCACTGTGTCATCCAGTACTCTCTTTGGCTTTTCTGTATGTTTTAGTCTTGTGTCCGCCGCATTAGAGTGTCTGCCCTTTGAGTACTTTCAGATGTCTTATTTATCTGTGCTTGTTTTTTTTTTTTTTTTTAAATATATTTTCTGTACGGATCATTTTCACTGCACGCGGATATCTTTAAAAGTGCTCCAGCCTCCTCCCACGGATCACACAAGATTCTCATCACAGTGCACGAACTCTGTGACACCTGCTAAGGACCCAGTGTGTTTACCAGAAACACATACGCTGCAAATATTCGTTTTCGCAGGTTTCCTCATTTTCACCTGTTGCCTGAGCGGCAGCCTATTCGGCAAGCTCTTTACAAGTCCAACTGCCGTGCTTATGTGTGTATATGTGTGTGCGTGTGTGAGCTCAACATGCACACACCCGCTCCAAATTTGACGCTCTTGTCCTCGATTGTTAGACGCCAGATTACTACTCCAGTATCAGGAGGTCTTTTACCATTCATTTCTTATTTGTAAAAATACAACTGTCATGTCTGAGTCATATATGATTGCGCTACCGTATAACAATAAATGGTACTACCTACTTTCTGTTAGCGCCGAATGTTAGGCGGCGTAACCTAGTATGAGGAATGCAAATTAAAGACTAAATTTCATGGCAGGGCAGATCAGACCCAAAGCCTTTAACAGCAACTGGTCTAGGATCGAAGCTCTGACAGGTGGACAGTTAGAGCATTGCTTTGCTGATCCGGCAGCTTCTGCAACTTGCCTTGTTCCATATATATATTGGTGTTATCTTTCCTCTGGAGTATACTAGGCAGGTTGTATGGGCAACACATGGTCTCTACAATTCGACCCAGGCTTTGTGCTATGGAGAGGAATAGTCGTATAACTCCATCCCAGGTCCCCGCCATGGGTTGTAGTTATTATGCCTTTTATTTAAAGCACAATGTAACAAACCGTCAAGACGACAAAGTTTCAGTGGGTGCGTGTAAATCACCACATATATACACTCTGAATAGAACTAGACCCGAACCAGAAGCGAATATCGCAACTGGTGAACTACTCTACCATTGCTTTGATATATTTGATAACATCTGCAGAGAATATCCCATTCCTTCACTGTCCAAGATATTTCCGGGCTGGCATCGGCTGACAGGTCATCTCTGGACCCACAAACTACCAACACAACCTCGTGATGAATGAGAGGAGTGGTCTTCATCACCTCCGATGGAGGAACGATCATATTTGATAGAACACTATTTCAAAACAATGTATTCTTTAACTGAATTTAAACATAGAAGCCACAAACAATATATAGCACAATTGATTGCCTGGCATATTTCGCTAGTATACTGCAGAGGTATTTATCATATGAAGTGAATAAATTATTAACACTTAAGCTGAAACAATTTAAACATACAGTCACGGGTATTATTGTAATGTGAAGCATTTGTTATCCCTAAGGTAATTTCAAATTTAATGTTTGTTGCTAGTGTATTAAATTTAAAAAAAAAATTTTTCAATCCGGGCTGCGTCTTGTTACTTTTTTTTATAACAACCACATCTCAAATGCATCTATTCGTTTTTAAGAAGAATTCAATCAATGCCTTGAAGAGATTAGAACAAGAATCGCCATGGCGAAAGTAGCCTTTAGCAAGATGAAAAACATTCTGACCAATAAAAAGATGTCAATTGAAACGAGAAAAAGAGTGTTGAGGGGATACATAGAGCCTTTTCTTTTGTATGGATGTGAAACTTGGACAATGAGCAGTCAAGCTGAAAAGCATCTGATGGCTGCAGAAATGTGGTTTCTGAGGAAAATGCAAAGAATACCATGGACAGACAGAAAAACCAATGACCAAGTACTACAGGAGGCAAATGAACATCGTAGACTGATTAGAGAAATTAGACGTAGACAGTCAAAATTTTTTGGACATGTTATGAGAAGAAATGGGTTGGAGAACTTAGTGACAACTGGCAAGATCGAGGGGAACAGACCAAGAGGAAGACCGAGAGGAAAATACCTGGATGGCTTGGCCACATGGCATGGACGAGACAGGAACACTGAGCTGATCCACGACACTGGTGATCGAGTGAAATGGCGAATCATGACCGCCCACGCTTTCCGGCATGGCACATGATTGATTGATTGATTGCAACATGTCGAATATTTAAACATTATAAGCACGACAAAACGAAACGAATTGTTTTCTAACAGTTACTAACCATTGACGTCATGATATGATGAGCGCCCAATTCCGGCTTTCCGTCCTGCAAAAGTATATAATGGATGGGGGTGGGCAGTAAGGGATTATATTATGGATGAGCTGCCACGAGAAAACAACTCAGCAGCGTTGAGTTTAAAAATAAAAACAACAACAATGTGGATTAGATGTGTAAATCAGCCCAGCAAGTGCTCAATTGGCTTATTTCTGACATTGTACACTTAAACACCATAGTTCTTTACCACCATTATCGTAGGTCGCAGCCTATGACTAGAGCGGTTAGTGAACTTGTGTTAGCAATTCCTCGACATACCGTCACAGATTCAGCGTCACACAAAATGTGGATTTGGACCAAACAAAAATGAATGGAGGTAAATGGGGAGTAGTGGTGTGTCACAGCATATATATGCATATATATTATAACTTTCGAGGAATATAACATAAACTGTCATAAACCATTCTGGTGGAGAGCGAAAAAAACAAACAAACAGGGATATCATCAGATATCAATGTTTTTTTTTTTAATGTTGCATATCCCTTACAGGACGTTGCAGTCAACACCAGCATTTTTTAGCTGCTGTTGATGTACTAGGCTCGCTTTACGTTCAGTAGTTTGCCATTGCTTTCTGAACGACCGGCTCCCATACCAACACGTTATAACACAACGCGACACGGTCTGCTGCACAATTCGGTCGCAGCTGAGTTTCGAACGCCTAGTAAGCGGCTCACGAACCGCGTGCGCAAGCCTTTGGCCACGGATACCGACAGGGTATCAATTATAATGGATATAAAACTAACGACGAATGCCTGAAAGAGGCTAATGAAACAATAAAACTCCCGCGATGTGTCTCCACCTTGCCGTGGTGGGGGAGCTTGCGTGTCCCATCGACTCCATGTGCTTGTCGATGGATGAAAAATACATATCGAACAGCTCATGGGATAGGGACCAGACTAAGAGAGACACAACCTGCTGCTCTGCAGGTAGACTGAGGATAGCAGTCAGATTTTAAACTCAAGCGCACGAAGCCACAAACTTTGTCCAGACACTTACACAAAGGCCACCATCTGAGAGATGTAGCTGAACGCCTCTAAGCTACTACCCTTGGATGAGTGAGCCGGGCCGAAAACTCACCTACCGAAACACGGAGGTGAGGTACTGAGCACGCTACATGCCCAATTCAGATACCTGTCCGAAGGCTCTCATCTGGGGGATATGAAGGATCCCCGGATGAGAGGGCCGCCCGTTTCTCGCTCACTGCTGTACGGAGATAAGGTGCTGAGCCGGCAGCACATGTAGCCTACCTCGTGAGCGAGTACAAAAAGTCAGAAAAGTGCCCCAGTCGAAGGAAATGGTTACGAGCAGCGAGGTACAAAATAATACCCTTATGACCTGGGCATAACAGGGCATATAAATAGAGGGGTACCTGCATATTGGCACAGGCATAGCGGAGTACCTGCATGTTGGGACATACTGATTGGAATAAATATAAGTATACATTGATGACTTTTAATGGAAGGACGTCCATTGGATATATGGTGCCATTACATTTATGGTAGAACCATTTCATTAATGCTGGTGACTTTACAGTGAGAAAGTTCCAGACAGAGTGAATGTGGATAGGTGGTAAGACACATTACATACCTAGTCACACGGTCACACGTCTACATAAGTCTTTATCCTATATCTCCTCTTGTGGATGAGAGAGTGGTTGTGATGTACTGTGTGGTGTTGTAGATTTAGAATATTTAATAGACATAGATAAATGATATAGGTTCTAGGTAGATTATCTGTTTATAGGAAGGACTTCTTTATTGCTTGAGGGGTCTGTACTCTATTTGCGGACTTACATTCTTAACTATGGCAACTCCTAAAGTAACTACAGCAGAACTAAGGGCCAACGGGGAGGAAATTGGTTTAGCTGGCTCGGAACTAACTGATTACATCCAGGAAAGAGAACGAGAGATTCGTCAAGCGGAACGAGAAGATCGGAAGGCCGAGTTGGAAGTGAGAAGAATAGAGGTGGAGACCAAACGAATGGAAATGGAACAAGAGGCCAAGAAACTGGAACAGGAGACCAAGCGACTGGAAATGGAACAAGAGGCCAAGAAAATGGAACAGGAGACCAAGCGACTGGAAATGGAACAAGAGACCAAGAATCTGGAAATGGAACAGACTGCCAGGAGACAAGAAATGGAACATGAATACCGCTTGAAAGAGTTAGAACTCAAGACACAAACTAAGGGTGAAAAAGATGCAGCAGAAGGAAGTTCATCTTCACCTGGGGCAACCCACATGATTGGGCAGGGTTACCATGCCATGAAGTTTCCCTTGGCGGTCTTTGATGAAAGTAAAGAGAAGATATACCAGTTTTTGGATCGGTTCGAGGCTATGGCAGTCGCTATGGGATTGGATAGAACCAGATGGGCTCTTAAATTATCCCAGGCTTTACGTGGTTCAGGCTACGAGGTCTACACACGCCTACCACCAGGACATGAAAATCAGTACGAGGAATTGAAAGCCGCTTTGATGAAACATTATGAAGTCACAGCACAAACGTATAGGAAGAAGTTTAGATCGTCTAGAAGAGAGCCGGGAGAGCTATTCGCCGCCTACAGTTTAAGGCTTAAATCCTATCTCCAGAAATGGATAGACTTGGCAGAATTCAAGAGGGATTATGAGAGTCTCGAAGAGATGATGGTGGTCGACCAGATGCGAAGCAAATGTCGAAACCTCTCAGAACCTTCTTGGGAGAACAAGGGGCGGAACGGATTGAGGCTGTGACTAAGCTGGCGGAAAGGTTCGTGGAAGTACATGGTGAAGCTGCGGAACTCAGTATTCAAACCAAAGGTCAGGAAAAACAAGACCGAAAGAAATCGACGAACGGAAAAGAAAATAAAGTGGAACCTTATAAAAAGACGTCAACTGAGAGTTCCGAGAAGGTGAAGGAAGGAACCAAGAACACCTTGAATTCTCACGCAAAACGACCGTGGTCGGAGAAGTGGTGCTCGGTTTGCAAGGCGGCCTCTCACAACACAAAAGACTGCAGATCGAAACCGAAAAACCCTTACTTCGCGGCATGCCAAGTGAATCATAAGAAGGTGATCACAGACGAGGCTGAGGTCGGCGAAGAATCTCGGACAAAAGAGCGCACCCGGAAAGCATGGAAGGGAACATGGTGCACACACTGCAGGTCGAAAGCCCATACGACTGCAGAATGCCGAGGCAAGGCAAATGACGGTCCCTTCGAAACACGCCTCGAAGAACCCATCGAGGATTCCCAGGGAAAAGTCGAGGAGGGGGAAGATATTCCGGACCAAGGGAGACCCTCGGTGGTGGAATTGATTGAGGTGAATGGACAACCAGTCCAATGTTTATACGATACTGGACTGGATGGGGAAGCGGTGATTTCGGCGGATCTAGTATCCCCCGAACAACTCACAGGGGAGACCATGGAGATACAGCCTGCGACTAAAAGTGCTGTGGCCATGAAGTTACCCATTGCTCAAGTGGAGATTCGGTCAAGATACGTCACCGGCACAATCAAGGCCGCTGTATTGACTGATCCCATATTTCCAGTCATCCTCGGTTGCCGGTATGTCTTTCTGGGAATGCCAAAGGAACCAATTCACATGGGAGCTATGCAGACACGCTCTCAGAGGGAAACGGATCAGGCAGAGACAAGGATTGCAAACCCAATGCCAGGGGAGTTACGAAAGGCCCAGAGTGAGGATGATAATTTACGTCCTTGCTATAAGAAGTTGCAGAAGAGTGCTGTTCCACCCAAACGAGGACAGTACTACATGAAGAATCGGCTACTCTACCGGAGAGCCGGAAGGGGAGACAACTTACACGGTCAATTGGTAGTCCCGAAGGCCTACCGTTCCCAAATTCTTCAGATGGGGCATACCATTTCGTTCAGCGGACTAAGAGTAAAATCGCTTTTAAAGTGTAAGACAAAGTGGAAGTGTGGGGTCCAGCAGAGACCAATATACTCCAAGTAGGATGGAAAGGACCTTATCCTGTGGAAAAGGTGGTGTCCAAGAACATCTACAAAATACGGATCGGGGAAGAGCAGAAAAATCTCCCTAGACATCTCATTAGGAAATATGAGGAGAGATCCGGGAGAAAAGCTTCGCACTTTATGGTGATGGCAGCCATTGGGACAAAAGTTACCAGTCCAGACGAAGACCAGAGATCGCCAGTACAACATAGGAGGGCCTATGGGACAGTACGTGATAGGTCAGATTTACCCAACGACAGGAGGAGGGAAATCACAAGTCAGGGAAAGGACAAGAGTGAAAGTTTCACCGGTAACCAAGTTCAGAAGGGGTGGGTAACGTCGGGAAAGGCGAGAAATACCCAGGACTCCAACCGAAGATTGGCTGACCAGATACAATATCGCCCAAGATGGTCCTGGAAGCAAAAGTCCAGGAGATTTGGGAAAGACGACTCGGTCCAACGAGGACGAGGGGGGACATCCTCAGAGGCAAAGCCGGGGGAAACCAAGAGGACATGGAAGCAGTGTTACAATCAGGATGGGACAATCCGTCTGTATTGTGAGCCATCGCTTACGCCAGTGGAAAGGAGGTCGACTGAACGTACAGGACGATGAGCCAACACTAGTTTCAGTCATGAGTAGTATGGTAGGGTGCTTATGAAGTCGCCTACTGGATGAGGTGTTGATCCATGTGAGGATCCAATCATATCATCAACACGTGATGTTAATAGCTACTTCAGAGAAGCTCAACGCACGGTGGATGTGATGGACGTTGTTGTTGCAACAGGACTTCACAGTGGAATACATTCCTGGAAAGGAGAATGTAGGAGCGGATTTCTTATCTAGACATCCAACTCCAGAGGAAGAGGAATAAGTTGGAGGATCATAGGAATCAAAACTACAGGGATGAAGAGTCGACGCGGTCAACTCTCTTAAGAGGGGGCCTATGTCACAGAAAAAACTGCAGTTTAATGATTCCTTGATAACTTACATATTAAAATACAAGGAAGGAGAAGGGTTAACAATTGTGTACTTCATTCTGCGAGGAGGAATAAAATTCACGAGCATTGACCTACGAATATAAAAATAGGATACAGGTACGCGCCGAGGGCAGTGACTCCCGCTAGTATCGGGGCGACGGGAAAATGAACGGAGAATGCTTTGAAGTGCAAACGAGCGATGGACAGAGGATCAGCTCAACAGCGGAGAACGGAGCGCCCGGACGTATACGTGATTTCACTGAACTTTTGATGTTACGGGAACGACAAAGGCGATTGTTGATGTATGGACATCAAACACTAACGAAGAACGGAAGGCCCAATATAAATAGTAGCAACTGGGATGGTTGGGTTAGTGTGTGCTACCGAAAGGGACGGCAAACTGGATTTATGTCTCCTGAAAATAGCAAAGAAATCATCCCGGGAAATGGGATAGAAGTGATTGTGTGCTAATAGATTTCAATGCTTGGAGTATCATTAATTCTAAATATATAAGGTAACACTAATATTAGCATAGGGAAATATGTGGTTGTGCGCAGGGTTTACTATTGCTTTCTATTTAGTGACTAGTTTATACTTTAGTGAATTCTGCTGTTTATGTCAGAGTAATTCTTTCGGAGGCTGTTTCATTACGGCTGGAGAAAGATAATCACATAGACAGTGATATGAGGCAGACTTAAATCACCTGATTTAATGTTTATTACCCAGGTTCTACTACACAGCCTGACCTATCAAAGAAGATCAACCAGTACATCTCTTGTACAGAGAAAGCAGTGTTGATAATACAGGAAAGACATTTTAATTTAATCAGGCACTTCACAGGTGCAGTGAAAGTATATCACTATAGCAAATGCAAAGTGGGTGACTTAACGAATGTAAAAAAAAACAGGTTTTGGTGAACCTTAGAGAAGAAACTTTATTCAAGCATAGAAAATAGGATAAAACATTTTCATTTAGTACTCACCTAAACGAAACAGGGAAGAACCCTAGACCAGTGTACATATATTCAGAAAACGGTTAAATAACTGTGGACAGGTGTGAGGTGTTTTCACTGATGGATTATAACAACATAAAACTGAAAACTCTGTCTACGGAAAGGACTTACCGTGATCGCATTACTGTACGGTGTTACTGTGGTGAACAATTGTTTGTGTTTTCAAGAATTGGATTAAGTCAAGACTCAAGCTGAACGGATCATGCCGGGTGAGAACGTTCTAATTCTGTGTTTGATATCTGATGTTTTGGCCTGTTGAATATAACATCAGATGGAAGATGTACAACAGAGATTAAGAGCAGAATAGGGCAATCAAAAGCCGCATTCCAGAAAATGAAGAGTATCTGATGCAATAAGTCGCTATCAATGAATGTAAGAAAGAGAATGCTAAAATGCTATATAGAACCAGTTTTGCTGTATGGCATCGAATCTTGGAATGTAAATGAACAAATTAGGAAGAACTAGAAGCAACAGAGATGTGATTTTTAAGACAAATGTTGCGAATTCCTTGGACTGCCAGAGTAACTGACAACGATTGCCTGAATGTGAAACTAGAACACTATATACAACAATAAGAAAGAGACAAACAGCTTTCTTTGGTCATGTAATGAGAAGAGAGGCATTGGAGAACATCGAGACGGCTAGAAACATCAAGAGGAAGAGAGGCAGAGGCAGACCAAGAGAAATGATGCTGGACGGATTGAGACGGTGGTAAGGAGAAATATCATCGGCAGAGTTGATCCAGAACACCAAAGACCGAGATCTGTGGAGAGCCATGAACGCCTACGCCAGCCGGGAGGGCACTTTATAATGATGATGATACAAAATTACCATTCTCAGGAAAGAAAAGTGATTCAGCAATTGTCACAGAAAAAACTGCAGTTTAATGATTCCTTGATAACTTACATATTAAAATACAAGGAAGGAGAAGGGTTAACAATTGTGTACTTCATTCTGCGAGGAGGAATAAAATTCACGAGCATTGACCTACGAATATAAAAATAGGATACAGGTACGCGCCGAGGGCAGTGACTCCCGCTAGTATCGGGGCGACGGGAAAATGAACGGAGAATGCTTTGAAGTGCAAACGAGCGATGGACAGAGGACCAGCTCAACAGCGGAGAACGGAGCGCCCGGACGTATACGTGATTTCACTGAACTTTTGATGTTACGGGAACGACAAAGGCGATTGTTGATGTATGGACATCAAACACTAACGAAGAACGGAAGGCCCAATATAAATAGTAGCAACTGGGATGGTTGGGTTAGTGTGTGCTACCGAAAGGGACGGCAAACTGGATTTATGTCTCCTGAAAATAGCAAAGAAATCATCCCGGGAAATGGGATAGAAGTGATTGTGTGCTAATAGATTTCAATGCTTGGAGTATCATTAATTCTAGATATATAAGGTAACACTAATATTAGCATAGGGAAATATGTGGTTGTGCGCAGGGTTTACTATTGCTTTCTATTTAGTGACTAGTTTATACTTTAGTGAATTCTGCTGTTTATGTCAGAGTAATTCTTTCGGAGGCTGTTTCATTACGGCTGGAGAAAGATAATCACATAGACAGTGATATGAGGCAGACTTAAATCACCTGATTTAATGTTTATTACCCAGGTTCTACTACACAGCCTGACCTATCAAAGAAGATCAACCAGTACATCTCTTGTACAGAGAAAGCAGTGTTGATAATACAGGAAAGACATTTTAATTTAATCAGGCACTTCACAGGTGCAGTGAAAGTATATCACTATAGCAAATGCAAAGTGGGTGACTTAACGAATGTAAAAAAAAACAGGTTTTGGTGAACCTTAGAGAAGAAACTTTATTCAAGCATAGAAAATAGGATAAAACATTTTCATTTAGTACTCACCTAAACGAAACAGGGAAGAACCCTAGACCAGTGTACATATATTCAGAAAACGGTTAAATAACTGTGGACAGGTGTGAGGTGTTTTCACTGATGGATTATAACAACATAAAACTGAAAACTCTGTCTACGGAAAGGACTTACCGTGATCGCATTACTGTACGGTGTTACTGTGGTGAACAATTGTTTGTGTTTTCAAGAATTGGATTAAGTCAAGACTCAAGCTGAACGGATCATGCCGGGTGAGAACGTTCTAATTCTGTGTTTGATATCTGATGTTTTGGCCTGTTGAATATGCCGGAGAAGATTACGGAGACTATCTATCAACATCTTATCTTGCATCCACACTAGAAGAACATACCAACTACATAGACACTATCCATACATACACCAGACATAGTTTTTATTAATAAATCTTTTGTTTATTGTTGAAAGGAACTGTTGTCGGAGTATGTGTTGAAGGAATAACAGAGAGAGTGAAAGAAATAGATATATGGAAGGGAAGACAGAAGAGAGGAGTGTAGACAAAAGTCAGTCAATAATCCCAACAGATAATAAGTTTGAAGATGTGCTTGTTGATTCCAACTTCCTCTCAGGAAAACAAGTGACAGCAATAATGTTGATACGTAAGTGCGAATGACAATGCCTCAAGTGTGAAAGTTTTTTTGTTTTTTGTGTTCTTTCTATTAAATGGTTTGGTTTGCATGGGAGCGAATGATTACTCAACCACCATCGTCAACAGGTAATATGTAGGTAGTTACACCATGCAAAGACTATAATGTTGTGACACGTGTTTGAATGTATATGCTGTATTTGCTAATGTAAAAAGATGCTGTTTTTGTATATAATAAACGTTTTTGTAAAAAAAAAGAAAAAAAAAAAAAAAAAAAAAAAAAAAAACAACAACAACAACATTTTTTTACTGGCCTGCTAGGGCCACACAAAGTTTAAAGACAATTAACAAAGCCCATCCCAAACTTTTATAACATTAAGAAAGAAATGAGAAGACCGAATATTAACATGTTAGGTATATGTGAGACCAGAGGATATTATAACTTTCGAGGAATATAACATAAACTGTCATAAACCATTCTGGTGGAGAGCGAAAAAAACAAACAAACAGGGATATCATCAGATATCAATGTTTTTTTTTTTAATGTTGCATATCCCTTACAGGACGTTGCAGTCAACACCAGCATTTTTTAGCTGCTGTTGATGTACTAGGCTAGCTTTACGTTCAGTAGTTTGCCATTGCTTTCTGAACGACCGGCTCCCATACCAACACGTTATAACACAACGCGACACGGTCTGCTGCACAATTCGGTCGCAGCTGAGTTTCGAACGCCTAGTAAGCGGCTCACGAACCGCGTGCGCAAGCCTTTGGCCACGGATACCGACAGGGTATCAATTATAATGGATATAAAACTAACGACGAATGCCTGAAAGAGGCTAATGAAACAATAAAACTCCCGCGATGTGTCTCCACCTTGCCGTGGTGGGGGAGCTTGCGTGTCCCATCGACTCCATGTGCTTGTCGATGGATGAAAAATACATATCGAACAGCTCATGGGATAGGGACCAGACTAAGAGAGACACAACCTGCTGCTCTGCAGGTAGACTGAGGATAGCAGTCAGATTTTAAACTCAAGCGCACGAAGCCACAAACTTTGTCCAGACACTTACACAAAGGCCACCATCTGAGAGATGTAGCTGAACGCCTCTAAGCTACTACCCTTGGATGAGTGAGCCGGGCCGAAAACTCACCTACCGAAACACGGAGGTGAGGTACTGAGCACGCTACATGCCCAATTCAGATACCTGTCCGAAGGCTCTCATCTGGGGGATATGAAGGATCCCCGGATGAGAGGGCCGCCCGTTTCTCGCTCACTGCTGTACGGAGATAAGGTGCTGAGCCGGCAGCACATGTAGCCTACCTCGTGAGCGAGTACAAAAAGTCAGAAAAGTGCCCCAGTCGAAGGAAATGGTTACGACAACTGCCTGTATCTAACTCATAGAGTGTAGACCAGTGTTTCCCAACGTGGGGCCCACGCCCCACAGGGGGGCAATTTGACTGTTAAGGGGGGCAATTCGAAAATGGAAGAAATCGGCTGAATATAACAAAACGGGGAGACTTGAGACTGAAGTTAACTAAATTGGAACCTGACATAAGATCTCTTTGCAGCAAGCATCAAGCGCAAGGATCTCACTAAATTTAAATAATAAATAATTACTAATAATTAAAATAATATAGAAAAATCTTTCATTAAAATTATTTTGTACTTGAATTTCAGTTCTCCATTATATGTTTTGAAAATTTACTTACTGTGTTTGCTCAATAATTACCTAGTGATTTCTTCCTAAAACCTATCATTCAAGTTCCTTTAGTGAACATTTCAATTTTTGAATATTAAAAATAATGTATATGTTGAGGGGGGGGGGCGTGGGGCGGGGGAGGGGGGCAATATGAATTTTAGAAAGGCTTAAGTGGGGCATGGTACAAAAAAGGTTGGGAAACACTGGTGTAGACAAAAGTGGAAGAACGTCTCAACGACGCGAAATGGAACGCACGGCGAGCGAACGTATTGCGTTGTCCGAAGTCAAAAGAAAAAGCTTACCGAGTGGATGTCGCCCGCAGTCTGACCGCTCCTGGTGTGTGCTTGAGCGACCAGTGGCAAGCGAGATGCCCAACACATGGAAGTGAGGAACTAAAGCAGCCATGAGCAGGATGTGGCAACTCCTCGGGTGAGCCCAGTCTCAGAGCAATATGTACCGGCTCTGCAATTATGGAAGCCTCATTGGATAGCGAGGGAATGCCCATGGTCTGCCCCTGCCTTCCCTTGAGGGCAGACAGCGATGTCGTTGATCGTTCTATCTTGACCAGCTGAGATGTGGGCGACATCACAACAGTCTAACGTGCCTCGAAACCAGAGGAAGGCTAACCTCATTAAAAAATGCCCGCCAGAAGTCGGAAGTGTCATCCTACGGGTGGCAAACTACAAATTGACACTACGCAATTACGTCCGAGTGAAATGTCTCGTCCGAATGTCTCTCGTGCTAGGAACAGCTCTGACTACCTAGTTTCCGAATGCCGCTCTTGTTCGGAACAGCTCTGACTAGGTAGTTTTCCGAATGTCTGTCGTGCCTGGAACAGCTCTGACGGGCGCAACGACAAGCACATGCCCGAAAGCTCGCTGAGTGGATACCGTCTGCAAACCTGTCTGGTTTGTGCGGGAATGGTCCGGGGCAAACGAAATGACCAATATATTGAAGTGAGGATTTAAAGCAGCCATGAGTAGGACGTGACGATTCCCTCGGTGAGCCCAGTACCAGGGCGCTATGTGTCGGCCCTGCAACTATGGAAGCAACCTTGGATGGCGGAAAATGCTATGGACTGTCCCTGCCTTCCTTTGAGGGATGGCCGTTTCTTCGACCGTTCCAACTTGGCCAGCTGGGTTGTAGATGGCACCACAAAAGTGAGAGTCTCCCAGGAATGCTACCTGGTCAAAAAAGCACGCTGTAGTCGGATGTGTTGGCCTACGGGTTTCGGCCCAAGGGCGAATAACACTAACAGACACACCGCAATCACATCTGGAAAAAAAAAAAACACTTCGGATGAACGCAAAGAAGAAGAAGAAGAAACAATAAAAAAGAGGCAAACAGCTTTTTTTTTGGTCATGTGATGAGAAGAGAGGCATTAGAGAACATCGTGACAACTGGACAGATCGAGGGGAAGAGAAGCAGGCCAAGAGAAATGATACAGGGTGGATTGCGACACTGGCATGGGGGAGGGGGGGGGGGGATTTCAACGGCAGAGTTGATCCAGAAAACCAAAGACAGAGATCTGTGGGGAGCCATGAACACCTACGCAAGTTTATGAGGTTTATGTAGACAAATATTATGTTTAGAGGAAATGTCATTTATGTTTGTAAATTTCATTTATTTTGAACAAATAGTTCTCTCCCCCTCCCACCTCTCTCTCTCTCTCTCTCAACCGCTCTCTCTCTTTCGCTCTCTCTTCTCTCTCTCTCTCTCCTTCCCATCTCTCTCTCTCTCTGCCAAATGCTGCTGCAATTACGTTTGCATAGAGAATATACATAAACATGTAATATTATTACAAGGGAGATTACTTAAAATTAGACAAAGGAAATTGTATACCTAGAATAATATCATTAACTAACTTTAAAATCTAGTTATTCTTCATTACTAAATGAAATAGTCAATATTTTAGTCAGATTTTATAATTTCAATAATAACACAATTAGTTTACTTAAAGGAAATTTGTTTAGTTTGTACTTAATTACATTTTATAATCAACTTTTAACGTTTCACATTTATGTTTAATCCTCAATTGTGTACTTAACAGTATTATCCATTTCATTCCTTGAAAGGATTAATCTGACATTGTTATTTTCTTACAAGCAGTAATACGCGTGTCCAAATTTCTTACCTGGTTGATGCAACTGGCTCGCCACCGATCGCCTGCCGCCGACTCCCCCCTCCCCCCCCCCCCAAAAAAAAAAAAAAAACAACCACAACTTTCCGTACCCTCTTTCTCAGCTCCTCCTTCTTTCGTTTCTTCTTCTTCTTCGTGGTTGGAATAGTTAAATTTAGAATGTTGGAAACTTCTTCTTTCGTTCGCCTGAAATATGTCTATAACTGCAATGTTGTCTCTTGAATGAATCTAACAGTCTTTTTTAGTTTACTCAGCGGTCCAGAGAGTTTATCTCCCATTGTTGTCTCTCTAGGCCAGAAGGTTCGCCTGGATATGTTGTAGTTTGATCAGTCTTGTAGTATGTGCTGAGTCACCAATCTTGAATTTTGTATACATGTGGTTGCGTAATCTATTATGTCCTGTTCTGAGGCGCAGAATAATGACCTGTTCTGGTCTGCCCATAACGTGGTAGTCGTCTTGAGTAGGGTTTGGTGGCCTTCTGACTGATTTGATCATTCTTTTCTTTTGGAAACAATTCTATCGTCACTTGAGATGTTACAATCAGAAATCATATAACCGAAAAAGTTTATTTCATTGAAACCAATTTCAATTTTGCTAGGTTTTATAGTCAGGCCGTGTTGATTGATAAGGTCGAAGGTTTGTCGTAACGTTGCTATGTGTTCTGTCATGTTACTGGTTTAGATGTAAGTGTCGTTAAGTCACAGTCCCGTCTTTGTAAACCACGATGAATGTGTTTTGGCTGAGCTAAATGACTAAATGTAACACATAGCCATTGATGTAAAATCCATGGTATGGTAGATGGTATTAGTATTAGTTGTATCGAGTTATCTATAGTCAATGTTTGCCTGTCCCTGTTTGTCGTGTTCTTTTGTTTGACATGTCCATTGTATTTTTGCATATTCCCCAATTACTATATTTCCATCGCTATTGGATTTTCCCATCTTGTCTGCCCATTGTCCACGTTTCCAGCAACAGAAAACCACACGAAATTTACGAAGAAGATAAAAGGATGTAAATTCCGAATTATAACTGAAAGACAGTAAACACCGCAAAGGTCTCAATTATAACAGGGTGGGAAAAATATAGATGACCAAGGCCAGATCCATGTTTTCTCCAACAAAAGTGTCACGACTAATGAGTCAATGCCAACATTTCCCTTTAACGAATGCACCTGGGAGATTGAGTATACACATGGGAGATTGAGTGTACACATGGGAGATTGAGTGTACACATGGGATATTGAGTGTACACATGGGAGATTGAGTGTACACATGGAAGATTGAGTGTACACATGGGAGATTGAGTGTACACATGGGAGATTGAGTGTACACATGGGAGATTGAGTGTACACATGGGAGATTGAGTGCACACATGGGAGATTGAGTGTACACATGGGAGATTGAGTGTACACATGGGAGATTGAGTGTACACATGGGAGATTGAGTGTACACATGGGAGATTGAGTGTACACATGGGAGATTGAGTGTACACATGGGAGATGAAAACATGTAAAACGGGACTGGTGACCATAGCCTAGCGTGAGGTATGAACGTGATATGTTACTATGTAACAGCTGGTTTCAACAACACCCTTGATTCGATGTTACACTTCTTCTTTCAGCGAAGCTCTTTTGTCAATTAGAGGCGACAGGTTCGAATCTCTGTGCATATGGCTTTCGATTGTTATATTATCCAATTTGTCTTATAATCGAGGAGCTGCTGGCCGAGTGGCTAGAACACCGGATTCTCCTTCGGGAGACCCGGGTTCGAATCCTCGGTAAGGTGTTGGATTCTTTTCTGTCGGGGGCAAAAAGAAAACCCTAACCTGCACAGTTCGCGGCGACTGCACTAGCCAGGTGGCATTAATTCCTCAGGTTCAAAGATCCCCCCCTGTCATCAAGCGATGCTACAGGCATTACGGGATAAACTTCTCTCGCACCACACAAAAAGATTTGTCAGTCGTACGAAAGGAATTGATTACACATTTTTATTGCCACTGGCTCTTTACATTACACAAATGCACAAAACTGTCTCTAATAAATCACACATGAATACACAGAATTTCCTATCACTAGTCGTCCCTAGCCCTACTGCCAAATCTATCTACTCATCTAAAGAAATACGCATCGACGCTAAGCGATGTGTTCCCTACGAAGTCTGTCCCCAGTCTGACGATTCTCCGCGTGCTGATTACACAGTACGCGGAAGGACCTCGTGCGCACTTCGGCTTTTGCGTGCTACATCATTCAACACGCTTAGAGTAGTGGTCTACTCTTGAGTTCTATTCTAGTGCTTGGTGTTCATCATGTTGGCGTGATTACACCGCGACCAGAGTGCTTACTCTCTGGTTGACACCTCCGTGTCTCATGAGAGAACTGTTTGACAGTTCCCCTTCCTATCTACTCCCTACCCCTACCCTGCCCTCATGTAGGGGCACTGGGTTACCTCTAATCTACTTGAGGTAGACCACTCATCCCGGGTGGTCTTCCCTCCTATCTATTTTAGTCTTTGACACACACCCTCCCCTCCTGTGTTGCGTTACAAACTTTGACTCCTGGTTGTGACGCAAGAGGTTTCTAAAAATTAGTGTATCTAATTTTTGTCAAAGACTACTGATAACTTGGTTCTGGGTAACTTAATAGACCTCTACTGACTATTGTCACAATGTAGTATTACTTTACTTGGCTACTGGTGATCGCCACAAACTTGTCTGGTTGGCGTGAGCCCTCTTCTCAATCGCAATATTATATTTATTAGAGGTTTGTCTGAACTGGACCATTGTCTTATAAGACCTGCCCTCAAATAGTAAATTAACTTACTACCCATACAAAGTTGATTTTTTTAGGATCAACACACGAATTGCTTCATGTCCCCCATATAATATTAAACAACCCTTGCACAAGCTGTGTGCGACAGGCTTTACCTATTTCGCTTCCACGTGTAAAGTATCTTTCACTGTTAAGTTAGTGTTTCGCTGTCTATTGTGTCCCCTGATCCGGAGTTATCTCCCTTTGATCTAAAAAATGTATGTACTTTACATGTTTGTTTTCCTGGTTGTTTGCGTGTTTGGCTGTACCTAATAATATAATTTACCTTCTAACATGTGTGTCTGTCTATCATTTGTATGTAAGTTAGTTTTCAAGTGCCATAATCCGGTTAAATGTGGCCACAAACAAGTGTATAACACTAATTCGTGACTACGTTTCCGTCTTATGAGATTTAAAATACTTTCTCTAAGGTCTACACTAAACTACACACAACACATTCGAGACAGTATATCTCAACATTGAAAGCAAACGCTTGACGTAGACAAATAATAAAAAGTCGCGTTGAGCGGCAGAAAAAATCCGCTGGTTGTCCTCACTCTCCATTGTATATTTTACATTTTCTCTTACTTTCACACGTCTGTCACACATCTTTTATCCTCCCAATTATTTCAAACCTTGAAGTGACACTGTACAAGTTTGGCTCAGTTTGAAAAAAGTTGAGCTTAATGACTGTGCGTAACTTACTGCACTAGTCATGTATTTACAAAATATTTACATGGATGAAATAGGGTTGATAGTTTGTACCCTGATATTACTAAACACTACATTCTACTGAAATACTAATACTAGTTCTATCAATATATATATTCTACTTTGTTGCACAAAATCAACCTAATTTAAGGGAAGTAATCTAACTAATTAAAAAAATGAAAATGATGTGCGATGAGTTATGTACCTTTCTGAAATGAGTAATGTGAAATGTAACAAAACAAAAGAATGTTTTAATGTTTAAATGAAAAAATTATGATTGATAATTTTACTATATATGGTGTAAATGATGTATGTTAAATGTATTATCCTATACGGTATAAACTAATTTTAATCCTAAATGATGAGGTTGTTAAAGTGTTTATCAAGATGGAATGAAATAATGTGAAATGAAATGTACTAACTGGTACTGTTCCTATCTTAACTTTTTATCCTCGTCTTTAATTTATTATTAAGCTATTTTTAAATTTAAAGTATTATCCTAAGTAAGTGGGTAAATTAATGATTTCTCTAGACTACAAACAAAAATCTATTATATTTCCTAAATCTAATCTAAATCTATATTAAAGTAACTAATCTAACTATAATTTATCACTTTATTAAAAACATGTTATGATACATATCACAATAAATAAATATATATACATGGTATTTAACTACCTCAGGTTAGTGGTTGCCATAACGTTCAGAAATTGCTTTCCTTGGCACAGTTTATAGATACACAATTGTCCTGGGTATATTTAATACACTACACAGTCATACTTGTGTCTTATGGGTATTCTTCCACTCGTAGCGTCCGCTGGTGTCGTAGACAAGTATATTCGTGTCTGTTATTTATGCATTGTTCTGACACTGTTCTTCCATGATTAACACAGGTGATTCACCGGAACACACATGGAGCATATTAAGTAACGAGCTGTCTATGTACACACGTTGATTCACTTGTTCTTGGAGTACAGTTCTTATTCTGCTGTCTATGGACACATGGTGGTTCACTGTTATTAGCACACAGTCCTGATCATGATGTCTATGTATTACATAGGATATTTTACACAGGATATTCTAAGTGTACCAAAATACCTCATCTTACATTACATTTTCATGTGGCGTATCAGGTATTTCTACCTCAGATGGTCGACTAAGGGTATCAGCCAGAATGTTGTCCCTACCCTTAATATGCTCTATACTAAAAGTATAATTTTGTAATATTAATGACCACCTGTAGATGCGGTCATTGCGATGCACCCCACTTTGTATGACCGTGATTGGGGAGTTGTCGGTCTGTACTACGAAGTGATTACCCGCTAGAAATCGATGTAACTTCCTTACTGAATAGATGACACTTTGTGCTTCCAACTCTGATATGGAATATCTGGACTCAGCAGGTGTGATCTTGCGGCTCACGTAGCAAATTGGATGGAAGATGCCATCGTAGAACTGGCCTAGTACTGCAGCGATGGAAATCCTGCTGGCATCTGTCCTAAGATAATAAACGAGCCTAGGATTAGGCAAACGCAGGATTGGTACATTACTAAATACGAGTTTCAATTTTGACAATGCAGAAATTAATAATGCATCTTTGACATCTAATTTTACTGATGCTTTCAACACATTTGAAAATACACTTGTGATTTCAGCTAAGTTCGGTATGAACTTACTATAATAATTTACTAAACCCAAAAGGCTCCTGACCTGCTTCTTTGTTGTAGGCATGGTCAAGTTCATAATTTTAGTAACAATTCTATTGTCAGTTTTTAGTTGGCCTTGTGAAATGACATGGCCCAAAAATTCAATTTCCTGTAGGCACAGTTCAACTTTGCTAGGTTTGATAGTGAGACCGAAGAGTCGCACCCTATCGAAGACATGTCTTAGTTTCAGTAAGTGTGTTGTCCAGTCGTCTGTATGGACACAAATATCATCTATATATGTCACCGTATTCATCACTCCATGTAGTAAATCTCTAGTTAGGCGTACGAAAGTGGCAGGAGCGTTACGAAGTCCGAAAGGAAGAAACCGCCACTCGTAAAGACCTAAAGGTGTTGAGAATGCAGTAAGATGGATGGATTGAGTCTGCATAGGGACCTGCCAATATCCCTTAGTAAGGTCTAATTTAGAAAAGATTTTGAAGGTGGACAAATCAAGGATAAGATCTTCGCAGGAAGGAATTGGTTCTGCGTCGATCTTAGTGACATTGTTGAGTTTTCTATAGTCCACACAGAGACGAATTGTGGAGTCTTTTTTCTTGACCAAGACGATTGGAAAGGAGTACTCAGATGTAGTTTTCTGGATAATTCCACTAGCTTCTAAATTAAGAATTTCCTATTTAGACTTTCTCTGTAGCTAAGTGGGATAGAGTACGGCCTGCATTTAATAGGCTTAGAGTCCGAAAGAAGGATGGAGTGCTCGATCCTGTCCGTCCTACCTAGAATGTCGGAAAATATGTCCTTATATTCCGTCACTAATTCTATTGTCTGTCGTCGTTGTTCTTCTGTTAGTTCCGGTTCTAACCGTATACAATCTAATGTCGCAGTCTTGTCTACAGTCGTGTCTACAATTGGAACAGGTAGTTCCATCCCGTCTACCTGATTCAGTACGGTTGTGGTGCTAAGTGCGTTTTCTGTATGCTCACTAGTTGTATGCATATTGTCGGCTTTGCCAGTCTCCCTAACTAGTGTAGTTGCGTTGTGTATGTCCGTCGTCTCATCAATAGGTGTGGGTGCATTGTGTTCGTCTGTCTCTAGTTCTGTCTCTTGTCGTGAAAAGTAGGGTTTCAACATGTTGATATGAAATATCTTTAAGTGGCCGTTTATCGATATTTCATAATCGACATCTGAAATTTTTCGTACCACTTTGAATGGCCCTTGCCATGAGGTCAATAATAAATTCCGTTTGTCTGGGAGTAAAAGCAGTATGTCTTGATCTGGTTCAAGATTAATAGTCCTCGCACCTCTATTTGCGTATTGGCGGTAGATTTGACCCTTCCTCTCCAAAGCTGCCTTGGCTATGATACACGATTTCATAATTTTATCTCGTGTTTCTGTTACCATCTCATAAGGTGTTTTAGGTGTTGGGATTTCGATCGCATTAGTTACTAACTGATGGTAAATTGTTAGGGGTTCACGTGGGTTAGCCCCGTATACTAATTCAAACGGTGAGAAACCCGTGCTTGAATGGGGAATCTCCCGATAGGCGAACAGCATTGTTGGCAACAGTGTATCCCAATCAGCTGGGTTTTCTGCTGTCACCTTAGCCAGCATATGCTTTAGGTCTCCATTAATGTTTTCTACTATTCCATTGCTGGCTGGATGATAAGCTGTTGTAAAATGCTGTTTAATTCCTAACATTTTCGTAAGGGCTTGCGTTGCAGCCGATATGAATTGGGTTCCACGGTCGGATAAGATGGTACGTGGAAATCCGAATCGTGAGAACAAATGTAGAAATACATTGGCAATATCTTTGGAGGTGATGTATTTCAAAGCTACTGCCTCAACCCACCTTGAACATAGGTCTACTAGCGTTAAGATGAAGCGATTTCCTTTGCTGGACACCTGGTTCAGGGGTCCAACAATATCTACCGCCACACTATCAAATGGCCTAGAGGCCAGTGTTGTCGGTTGTACTTCAGCTGTAGGATGTTTACCCTTACGTACTAGTTGTTGACAGACATTACATGAACGACAAAATACTTTTATATCATTACAAAAACCTGGCCAATAAAAATGAGCCTGAATTCTGGCCCTGGTTTTGTCGTATGCAAGGTGACCAGCAAACGGTGACTCGTGTGCAATCTTTAGCACAGTTTGGCGGTGTTGTACAGGTAACACCGTTTGCTGAATCTCATGGTTACCAGTTGTATAATAACGAGTAAGAATACCATTATTAAGTCTAAAGAACCATGATGCGTTTTTTGTTACTTTGGCTTTTTCTTTTAATAGTTTTAGATATGGAGACACACTCGGATCAGCTTTTTGCTGGTCTATGAACTTTTGTCTGGTGGTATCATCCGTGCTAGTTGGTGATAGCAACAGTAGTCTTTCCTCCTGTAGTGTGTCTTGATGCTTGATAGTATCTGCTCTGGTTGTTGCATTAGCTGCATTTAATTTTTTCCATGCAGCTATTTCTTCGTTAGTGCAATGCTTCATTTGGGGTAAGCATCCCAAAATTAAATCAGTACAAGGGTTATCTAAAATAGCACGTGTAAAGGTACCAGAAAGAAAAGGAGTGTTAATACGGGCTCTTGCCAACGGGTAAATTTCGATATTACCCGAAAAGGTTCGGCATTTGACTGAGTCACCTGTATAATCATTTGGATTTACCAGTTCCTTTCTAAGACCGATAAGAGTGCTCCCACTGTCAAGCAAACATTGGCATGGTATTTCGTTGACCAATGCATTGTGGAACACCAAATTGCCTCTGGAGGCTAATGCTGCATTTACACTCTCAGTGGAGAATGGTACTGTATGTCCACATTCTAATTTTCCGTCTGCATGAAATTGGTGACATCGCTCACAACTGTCAAAGCTTAATATATCGTTTACACAACAAACATCTTCAGATTGATTCACAGGTAATTCATTTTCAACCTCACACTCAGTCTCACTTCCACTATCAGAGGATGTATCAATCAAAATTGCACTGTTGGCCTTCATTTTTTGGCGGCCTAGGCACTTATTGGAATAATGCCCGTAGCTAGAACAGAAGAAATATTTGACTGCACGCCTGTATGCACTTCTCTTGTTTTGTTGTTTCTTAATGACCATCTCAAGATGTGTAAGATAGTTTGGTGATTTATCACACATAGCGTAAGTATCATGAAAAAGTTGGCAATACACACATTTAGGCAATTTTTTGATCTTTCTTGTCGACTCTCTGAAATGGTTTTTTATTGCTACGATAGCTTTTAGGTTGGTCCTTAACAAAAGAGACTATTTCAGAGTCGATGTTTGATGTTTAAAAAATTTCTCTATTCGAGGAAAAATTCGCGGGGCCTTTCTTCTCGAATTGTTCTATTGTTTCGATGTCTGACTGCTGAAGGAACTTGGCGAAAGGAGATGGGATTGTGGATATGACTTTATCCATGGCTATTAAATTTTTTAGTTTTTCGAAGTCCTTTCCTATTTTTGCTGCACTAAGCCATCTATTCAGCACGCTTTGAACATTCGAGACATAATCGATGAAGGTCTCATTTGGTTTTGGTTTTAAGTTAGAAAATTGCACTTGATACCCAGGGGCATCAAGTAAAAAATGTTGCATTATCCTATCGTGAATGTACTGATAGTTAGATCTAAGGTCAGTTGGTATTGATTCAATAATTTTAAGGGGCTCCCCACTGAGGTTTTTCATGTAAATCATGGCCCACATATCGATTGGTACTTGATGGTATTTCAGCTGATATTCGACATTTTCTGTCCAAGCTGATATGGAATCTTTTTTACAGAATGGCTTAATAATATGTTTGTATTTATTAAGTTTATTCTCTTCTTGCTGACTCTTTAGTTTTGTAGTGGAGATCTCTAAGTGTGAATCTACTTCCATACCTTTCATCTTTAACTGTGTATCTGATTCAATCTGTATTTGTTTTTCTTTCACTCTTGCCATTTCATCTATCTCTCTTTGCTTTAACTCTCTCTCCTGATCTAATTGTTTTTGCTTTAATTCTCTATCCTGATCTAACTGTTTCTGTGCCATCTCTTTTTGGTGTTGTCTTTCTCGTGCACGTTCATCTCTTTCAGCATCTTTTACTTCCCTAAATTTTTGATCAGCATATTGCTCTAATTCCTTTCCTGTGTGTCCTAATTCCTTGCCTGCTTGTATGAAATCAGCTAAAGTTGACATGTTGTTGGATAATTAGCTAGAGTTGATAGGTACTCAAATATTTACTCAGGTCTCTTCGATATGTTAAGATATTAAATGCCTGTGTACAAAAAATATTATCAGATTACACCCTGAAAAAGAGATGCATTATTAATTATATTGCATTCAAAATAATTTGGGTATACTCATCTCAGCAATCCAGAACAATCAGGTACATTCGTTTGGCACCTCAGATACAATCGTTTGGCACCTCAGGTCCAATCGTTTAGCACCTTGACATACACCTTGCGTTACTCTTATACACCGTTCTTGTTATACCTGGTTTACAAGAGCATCAATAATTAACTATTTGTAAACGACATATGACTTTAGACATTTGTTTGACATTCACAAACACATGCCCCCGGACAACACAATGTGGTATAGTTAATAGTAAATGTCACTGTCCTGTCTTCGTTCTAATGTCTTCTGCGTTTCCTAACTATTGCTGTTTAATCTGTGGAAGTGCTGTGCAGACGGAATCTTATTTGCATAACGAAAGTAGTGCCATCGTGACGGTAGAAAATAGAAACAACTCTACAAATATTTAAATAAATGCTTTGAAATTAATATAATGGTAATAATAATGTTCAAATAAATAAATATATTCAATAAATAGCTTGTATAAACAAATAATATTCAATATAAGCCGAAGATTCAGGCGAGCAGCCGCTTGGCGATTTGTAAACAATCTGTCACTGATTGCAAATGGCGTAGGGCAGCTGTTTGTCAACCGCGATACGTCACAGGCGCAGCGTTATTTTTAGATTGGAAAAATCGATATTGTCGCCGGCTCATTTCTTGTGTATTGCTCCGCCGTGAATCATTTTTGATAAATATTTATAAATAAACCAATAATTGTAGAAATAAATGATACAAAACTATAATAATAATACTTACAGATCAGAAGAAAACATATTCATAAAGCACAAAACATTTTAATAAGCATAAATAAATATTAATCGGTCACGATGGGCACAGCTCGCATCTTGTTCTAATCTGCACACGCCATTTTACACTCACAAATTAAACCCTGTGATAAACTGACAGTAATAGTATTCTAGAGCCGTGGGTGAGTGTTATAGCTTGAACAATTGTCCAAGCTACACTTCTGACACCACTTTTATCCTAGCCTGTCATCAAGCGATGCTACAGGCATTACGGGATAAACTTCTCTCGCACCACACAAAAAGATTTGTCAGTCGTACGAGAGGAATTGATTACACATTTTTATTGCCACTGGCTCTTTACATTACACAAATGCACAAAACTGTCTCTAATAAATCACACACGAATACACAGAATTTCCTATCACTAGTCGTCCCTAGCCCTACTGCTAAATCTATCTACTCATCTAAAGAAATACGCATCGACGCTAAGCGATGTGTTCCGTACGAAGTCTGTCCCCAGTCTGACGATTCTCCGCGTGCTGATTACACAGTACGCGGAAGGACCTCGTGCGCACTTCGGCTTTTGCGTGCTACATCATTCAACACGCTTAGAGTAGTGGTCTACTCTTGAGTTCTATTCTGGTGCTTGGTGTCCATCATGTTGGCGTGATTACACCGTGACCAGAGTGCTTACTCTCTGGTTGACACCTCCGTGTCTCATGAGAGAACTGTTTGACAGTTCCCCTTCCTATCTACTCCCTACCCCTACCCTGCCCTCATGTAGGGGCACTGGGTTACCTCTAATCTACTTGAGGTAGACCACTCATCCCGGGTGGTCTTCCCTCCTATCTATTTTAGTCTTTGACACCCCCTCTCTTTTCTGCCATACACTGCAAGGTACTATTCTTCTTCTTCAGCATTCCGAGCCATTGAGGTTCTTTGCTGCAGATACAATCCGTCTCCATTCGTCTCTCTGGTTGACCTTCTTTTGCCAGTCGTTGATTCCAAGTGCTTGTTGGTCTGTATATATATTATCTCTCCACCGTCTTCTTGGTCTACCTCGGGGTCTACGGTCATTTATTTCCTGAGTGTAAGCGAGTTTTGTTTCCCTATTATCTTCCATTCTTTCTATATGCCCCAGCCATTGTAGTCTATTAGCCTTCATGATACCAGTGATTAGCGGGGAATTAAACAGATCATAAATGTCTTTGTTACTTCTTCTTTTCCACTCTCCACTTTATGTATCCCTAATGGGTCCAAAGATGCGTCTTAAAAGTTTTTTCTCAAAGGTTTGTGTGTGGGTGGGGCATATGTGGGTGCTGGGGTGTGTGTGGGTGGGAGGTGTGTGTTTTTGGGTGTTTATGGGTGGGGGATATGTGTGGGCAGGTGGGGAGATGTGTTTGTGGGTGGGGATGTGTGTATAGGTGGAGGATGTGAAGTTGAGAGGTGGCGGATATTGGGTGGGTGAGTGGGTGTAGGTTGGCTGACGTGTGTGTGGGTAGGTAGGGAAAATTGTGAGGGTGCAGGATGTATGTATGGATGTGTGGGTTGACGGGGGTATGTGTGTGTGTTTTTGTGATGTGTGTTTTGCTGGGTGGTTGCGGGTGTGTGTGTGTGGGGGGGGGAGGATTGGTTGAGAATATGTGGGTGGGTGTGTGCGTGTAGGTTATGGGATGGGTGGGGGATGTATGTGTGGGTGGGGAAATGTGTGGGTGGGGGATCTGTGGGTGAGTGGCGGCATGTATGTTTGCCTGAGTCTGTGTGAGTGCGTGGAGGTATGTGTGGGTGGGCGGGGTGTGTGGTAGGTGGGGGATGTGTGGGTGGCTGAGGGATGTGTGGGTGGCTGCGGGGTGTGAGGTTGGATGGGGGATATGTCTCACAACATTGCAATATGCACTGTTTATGTTTACAACTTTCATTTGACAGTGTTCCCCCCCCCCCCCCCATGTGAATGTACCATGCGCAATAAGCATTGTTTATGCTTACAACATCAATTTGACAATGTTTTTCCCCCTATGTAAATGTAACATGCACATTTGATGAATGAAAGATGAGTGATCGAAAGGGCTGAATGTAAGACGGGCCTGCTGTGCCCAATTTGTTACCCTTTTAAAATAAAGTTCTGTCTGTCTGTCTGTCTGTCTGTCTGTCTGTCTGACTGTCTGTCTGTCTTTTGTTTCTATAAATTACAGTGGTGTTGCCATCATCATCATCATCATCATCATCATCATCATCATCATCATCATCATCATCATCATCATCATCATCATCATCATCATCATCATCATCATCATCATCATCATCATCATCATCATGTAGTGTAGTCTTTAAGCTAGTCCGGTTGATTCCTGGTCACCCCATTCTACAGTCGTCAGTTTTGTACCGCTGTGTTGAATGCCCTGTCTATCTGCATTGGAAAGCTGAGTCACAACTGCGAGCGCTATCAAGAACAAGTTACCTGAACAGTTCAAGAAGATTGATACAGGGGAGGAAAATGTCACGTGGCAAGACCAACACCAAGAAACAACAGACTCACAAAATGTGCAGCTTGGGAGCAGCCAAGACCTCGAAGAAAACGTCAGAAGAGAACCTACCTGCGAGCTGCAACAAAGAAAAAGAAGCTCAAGTTACTTCAAAGGAAGCTACCGCGAGGGAGACCGTCGACAACCCACCACATACAAGAGCCAAGACAGCTGAGAAGAGGGAGGAGAAAGACACCAGAGTCGGAAATACCGACACACAGACAACCAGGTGGATTGTCAAACGTATCCAAGCGGAGCTGACAGATGAACAAATCCTGAAGCTGCTAAAATAAGAGAATCTCCACATCCGAATCTTGAGGGCGGAGCGGATCCTGACTTACTCCAAAATCCCTACTACGCTAGCGGTGGTGATGACTGAGGCCAAACAGGACATGGACTTCCGAGCACCCAACAACAAGAGAAAGTGCGCCAACTGCCTGTGCAAGCATGGAACAAGATAGCTGGGCTTTCCGTACCTCCAAAGACACAGAGACGTCTTAAAGCTCGCCATTACCACAAAGACTCCATATAAGGAAGTAATGTGGAGGTGCGATACAGCCACGTGCATCTCACAAGCTGAAAGAGCACAACTACAAAGCCAGATTGACGAGTTAAATAAACAAGTCAAGCTACTTCAAACACAGGCATCAACCAGCGACAATGAAAAACTGCTTGCTGAAATAAAGAAGATCCAGCAAAACATCAAGCAAGAGGTGGAGCACATGTTACAGACGACAAAAAAGAATGAAGAGATTCTACGAGACATCAAAGGTAAAAATCAGTACCTTGTCAGGTAGATGAATGTAGCCTAGAGGAGCTTTCCGACACACCTGAAGATAACTGGAGCGAAAGCGAAGACGTAAAAGCATCAAAGGCGGAGTGGAGAAAAGATCAAGCTGAGTTCTACGAGACATAGACATACAACCAAGAAAATAGTCCTTATAAGGACTGCATCCTAGCAAAACAGACGAGCCAGAAACCAATACTGAACAAAGAAACTTCCAGTGACGAACACAACGGATCACGGCCAACCAATCCCCCAGCTGACGTCACAGACACAAAACGCTAATATAACCAGTTCGAGCTAGGACTCACTCGTAAGTGCGCACAGACAAAAACAGGGTGAAACACCCACAAAAACCACGAATCTCAACTCTAACCAACGCTGAGGAAGCAGGTTGAATGAGACTGAATTTGGAATTTTTGTTTTCAAAATGACTGACTGATAACTCATCGCAAACATCAGAAAGAGGCAGTCATCGTTTTTTTTTTTTTTTTTTTTAAATTTTGTGGGCCACGTTATGATTATGAGAAAACAAAAACTGGAACATGTGACAACCGGAAAGATTTGCGGATTGTAATTTGTGAAGAGGCATGATCGCCTACGCTAGCCGGCAAGACACAGGATGATGATGATCTGTATTGATAGATCCGTGCATGTCTAATTTCTAAGTGTTATTCGTGGTCTACCCCTCCTCTTTTCCTCAGCACTGTGTCATCCAGTACTCTCTTTGGCTTTTCTGTATGTTTTAGTCTTGTGTCCGCCGCATTAGAGTGTCTGCCCTTTGAGTACTTTCAGATGTCTTATTTATCTGTGCTTGTGTTTTTTTTAAAAATATATATTTTCTGTACGGATCATTTTCACTGCACGCGGATATCTTTAAAAGTGCTCCAACCTCCTCCCACAGATCATACAAGATTCTCATCACAGTGCACGAACTCTGTGACACCTGCTAAGGACCCAGTGTGTTTACCAGAAACACATATGCTGCAAATATTCGTTTTGGCAGGTTTCCTCATTTTCACCTGTTGCCTGAGCGGCAGCCTATTCGGCAAGCTCTTTACAAGTCCAACTGCCGTGCTTATGTGTGTATGTGTGTGTGCGTGTGTGAGCGCGCGCGCGCGTGTGTGTGGGCTCAACATGCACACACCGGAAGTAGTATACAATGTGGGATTCGGGTAGGATATGGAGGATTGTGGAAGATTGACCTTGACCTCGGCTGATTTTCACTCCCCCTCGGTCATGAAGTTGGGTGGGGTAATGGGTGATATCTAGGTCATATCTAAGGGCGATAATTCTAAGATTTTATGTTTCTAAGGGCAGATATCTATTGAGTGGGTGTATAAAAATTTTAATTAATTATTAAAAAATAAAATAAAATAAATAAAAATAAAAATAAATAACGACGGGGTGCGGGGTGGTAGCAAGGGTGTGGGGTGATGCTAGGCGGTTCGGGTTTAAACACTATCATCACAGCGTTACAAATGAAAACCTTAAAATGTACAGATGGTCGATATTATTAATTTTAGCGGGTATAGCTTAGTGAAATTCGTTGGTGAGGGGTGGGTAGCGGCTATTAGTACTTTGTAGAGTGTCGTAGTGGGCTATACACTTTCATCACACAAGTTACAAATGAAAACCTTAAAAAGTAAAAATGGCCGATAATATTGATTGCAGCGGATATAGCTTAGTGAAATTCGTTGGTAAGGGGTGGGTAGTGGTTATTAGTGGTCTGTAGAGGGTCACCGTGGCGTTTTTACTATCATCATACGGGTTACAAATGAAAACCTTAAAAAGTAAAGATGGCCGATATTAATGATTTTAGCGGGTATAGCTTAGTGAAACTTATTGTTAAGGGGTGGGTAGCGGCTAGTAGTGATCCGTAGTGGGTCGTAGTGACCAATACACTGTCAACATACGGGCTACAAATGAAAACATTAAAAAGTAAAGATGGTCCATATTATTGATTGTCTTGGGTATGGCTGAGTGAAATTCGTTGGTAAAGGGTGGTTAGCGACTATTAGTGATCTGTATACGGATGTATTGGCCTATACACTATCATCATACGGTTACAAATGAAAAACCTTAAAATGTAATGATGGCCGGTATTATTGGTTGTAATGGGCATGGCTTAGTGAAACTCGATTGCTGTGGGTATGGCTTAGTGAAACTCGGTGATAAGCGGTGGATACCAGTTATTAGTGATCTATTGAGGGATGTAATGGCCTATACACTGTCATCATACGGTTAAAAATGAAAACATTAAAATGTAAAGGTGGCCGGTAATATTGGTTGCTGTGGGTATGGCTTGGTGTCATTCGTTGATAAAGAGTGGGTAGAGGTTATTAGTGCTAGTTAGAGGGTCGTAGTGGTATATACAGTATTATCATACGGGTTATAAATGAAAATCTTAAAAAGTAAAGATGGTCGGTATTAGTGGATGTAGTGGGTACGGGATAGTGTTATTCGTTGTCAGGGGGTGGATAGTGGTTATTAGTGATATGTAGAGGGTGAGTGGTATATACACTATTAGCATACGGGTACAAATGAAAACCTTTTAAAAGTACAGATGACCTGTATTATTGGTTGTAGTGGTATGGCTTAGTGAAATTAGATGTTAAGGGGTGGGTGAGTGGATGGGTAGCTAGATAAGTGCTCGAACACTAACATCATACGATTTCAGATCGGTAAATCAAAATCTAATATATCTCTCTCTCCCCTTGTGTCTATACGCGTGTTTGTTTTGTTCCCCAGAAACCCATTTCCAAGACCAATATTTGTTCTCAAACTTGTCTGCTCAGTGCTACACTTCACAGCCAGACAAAACTACAGCTTCTATGTACCACTTCAACATTTAAATAAGAAAATATGTTAACCAAAAGGGGAAAAAATTGCGGTCAATCTTATAAATATCTTGGCCAAACTTATGAAAAGTAGGAAACATTGTTAACCAAATGTGAAAAAATATCGTCCAGAGAGAGAAATATTTCAACTAAACTTAAAATAGATCAGCCAAACTTATGAAAAGTAGGAAAATTGTCAACCAAATTGGCAAAAGTTAGGCCAAATACAGAAATATCTCACCCAAACTTATGAAAAGTAGGATACTTTGTTAACCAAAGTGGAAAAACCTACAACAAGTAGGAAAATTATGTTAGCCAAATGTGAAAAATGTCGGCCAAACAGAAATACCTCATCCAAAAGTATAAAAAGTAGGAAAATTGTTAACCAATTGGGATAGATATTGACCAACTAGGAAAATGTATTAGTCAAAGAGGAATAATATTGAACAAGTAACGAAATATATCGTTCAAACTTATGAAAAGTAGGAAGCTTTGTTAACCAAATGTGAAAAATATCACCCAAAGAGAGAAATATCTCGCCCCAACGTATAAAAAGTAGGAAAATTGTCGGCCAAATGGGAAAAAGTTAGGCCAAATACAGAAATATCTCACCCAAACTTATGAAAAGTAGGAAACTTTGTTAGCCAAAGTGAAAAAAAACCGAGGTCAAGTAAGAAAATTATGTTAGCCAAATGTGAAAAGTGTCGGCCAAATACAGAAATAGCTCAATCAAATGTATAAAACGTAGGAAAATTTTTAATCAAACGGGAAAGATATTGACCAACTAGGAAAATGTATTAGTCAAAGAAGAATAATATTGAACAGGTAACAAAATATATCGTTCAAACTTATGAAAAGTAGGAAGCCTTGTTAACCAAATGTGAAAAATATTACTCAAAGAGAGAAATAGCTCGTCCAAACTTATAAAAAGTAGGAAAATTGTCGGCCAAATGGGAAACCGTTAGACCAAATACAGAAATATCTCACCCAAACATATAAAAAGTAGAAAACTTTGTTAGCCAAAAGGGGAAAACCAAGGTCAAGTAGGAAAATTTCTTACCCAAATGTGAAAAACGTCAGCCAAATACAGAAATATCACGTCCACACTTATGAAAACCGGGAATATTTGTTAGCCAAATAGGAAAAAAATATTGACCAAGTAGGAAAATATGTTAGCCAAATGGGGAAAAATATCAGCCAAAGAAAGTAATATAGCGTCCAGACTTATAAACAGTAGGAAAATTTGTCAACCAAATGGTAAAATTATCAGCCAAAGAGAGAAATATCTAGTCCAGCCCTATTAAAAAGTAGAAAAATGTGTCAACCAAATGGTAAAAATGTGAGATGTGATCACCGATGCCAGTCGAGGAAGACGTATCTGTACGTAACAGCTATCGGGTAACATACCTATACAGCGACGAGTGGCTAGCGCATGTTATCAGATTAAAATATTACAAACGAACACAACACACTGCCCCGACTCAGCCTTAGGTAATGAATGTAACATGGCATGTCAGTGTCCACTATCATGACAAGCAACGTTATCACGTACCAAATTAGACATGTACACGTTAACTAACTCTCTGTGTCTGTACGGAACTACGGAACTCTACAACGTTCCCCAGAAACACATTACAAACGCTAATATATGTTTTACAACTTGTCTGCTCAGTCCCACACTTCACAACTGGACAAAACTACAGCTTCTATGTACCACTTCAACTTACAAATAAGAAAATATGTTAACCAAAATATAAAAATATAGCAGTCAAACTTATAAATAGCTCGGCCATACATATGAAAAATAGGAAATATTGTTAACCAAATGTGAAGAAAATATCTTCCAAAGAGAGAAATAGTTCAACTAAACTTATAAATTGATCACCAAACTTATGAAAAGTAGGAACATTGTCAGCCAAATGGGAAAAAAAGTTAGGCCAAATACAGAAATATCTCACCCAAACTTATGAAAAGTTGGACACTTTTGTTAGCCAAAGGGGAAAAACCCAGGTCAAGTAGGAAAATCTGTTACCCAAATGTGAAAAAGGTCGGCCAAATAGAGAAATAGCTCGTCCTCACTTATGAAAACTAGAAAAATTTGTTAGCCAAATAGGAAAAATATTGGCCAAGTAGGAAAATTTGTTAGCATAATGTGAAAAAATATCAGCCAAAGAGAGAAATATCTCATCCAGACTTATAAAAACCAGGAAAATGTGTCAACCAAAGGGGACAATGTCGGCAAATACAGAAATATCTAAACCAAATGTATAAAAAGTAGGAAAATTGTTAACCAAACGGGAAATATATTGACCAAGTAAGAAAATGTGTTAGTCAAAGAGGACAAAATGTTGAAGAAGTAACGAAATACATCGTTCAAACTTATGAACAGTAGGACAATTTGTTAACCAAATGTTGAAACAAAAAATATCCTCCAAAGAGAGAAATATTTCAACTACACTTATAAATAGATCAACCAAAGCTATGAAAAGTAGGAAAAGTGTCAGCGAAATGTTAAAATGTTAGGCCAAAATACAGAAATATCTCAGCCAAACTTATGAAAAGTAGGAAACTTTGTTAGCCAGAGGGGAAAAACCTAGTTCAAGTAGGAAAATCTGTTAACCAAATGTGAAAAATGTCGGCCAAATACAGAAATATCAGTTTACACTTATGAAAACTAGGAAAAATTGTTAGCCAAATAGAAAAAAAAATATTGGCCAAGTAGGAAAATTTTTCATTCAAAGGGAAAAATATCTCGTCCACACTTATAAGAGATAGGAAAATGTGTCAACCAAATGGTACAAAAAGGTCGGCCAAATACAGAAATATCTCAACAAAACATAAAAACTAGGAAACATTGTTAACCAAATGGGAAAGATATTGACCAAGAAGGAAAATGTGTTAGCCAGAGGGGGAAAATCTAAGTCAAGTAGGAAAATCTGTTACTAAAATATGAAAAATGTCGGCCAAATACAGAAACATCTCATCCACACTTATGAAAACTAGGAAAATGTGTTAGCCAAACAGGAAAAGTATTGGCCAAGTAGGAAAACTTGTTAACCAAATATGAAAAAATATCAGCCAAAAAGAGGAATATCAAACTTATAAAAAGTAGGAGAATTGTCAGCCAAATGGGAAAACAATGTCGACCAAATACAGAAATATCTCACCCAAACTTATGAAAAGTAGGAAACTTTGTTAGCAAAAGGGGAAAAAACGTAGGTCAAGTAGGAAAATATGTTAGCCAAATGCGAAAAATGTCGGCCAAATACAGAAATATCTCGTCCACACTTATGAAAACTAGGAAAATTTGCGGGTCAAAGAGGAAAGATATTGGCCAAGTAGGAAAATTTGATAACCATATGTGAAAAAATATCAGCCAAAGAGAGAAATATATAAACTAAACTTATAAAAAAGTAGGAAAATTTGTTACCCAAATGGGAAAAATGTTAGCCAAGTAAAGAAATAAACACTTATAAAAAGTAGGAAAATTTGTTATCCAAAGGGGAAATCGTCGCTCAAATTCAGAAATAGCTCATTCAAACTTATAAAAAGTAGGAAAATTTGTTATCGAAATGGGAAAAAATCTTGGCCAAGTAAGAAAATTTGTTAGCCAAATTGGAAACATATTGACCAAGTAACGAAACGCATCGGCCAAATGTATGAAAATTCAGAAACTTTGTTAACCAATGGTGAAAAAATATCGACCAAAGAGAGAAATATTTCAACTAAACTTATAAAAAATAGAAAAATTTGTCATCCAAATGGGAAAAAGTTCGGCCAAACATAGAAATAGCTCAACCAAATTTATAAAAAGAAGGGGGAAAATTGACCAAGTAACGAAATATCTCGACAAAACTTATGAAAAGTAGGAATATTTGTTAGCCAAATAGGAAAAATCTTGGCCAAGTAAGAATGTTTGTTAACCAAATGGGGAAAATATGGTAAACGTAACGAAATACCTCGTCCACACTTATGAAAAATAGGAAACTTTGTTAACCAAAGATGAAAAAAAGGTTGACCACAATAGGAAATATCGCATCAAACTTATGAAAATTAGGAAACTTTGTTAACCAAATGTGAAAAATAGTCGTCAAATAAAGAAATATTGTACTTAAATTTATAAAAAAGTAGGACACTTTTGTTAACCAAAGGCACCACATATTGACCAAGTAAAGAAATATTTCATCCAAACTTATGAAAAGTAGGAAAATTTGTTAACCAAAGATGAAAAATTTTGACCACATTTCAGCCAAACTTATAAAAAGTAGGAAAATTTTTTAACCAACGATGAAAAATTTTGACCAACTTTCACCCAAACTTATAAAAAGAAGGAAAATTTCTTAAACAAATGGGAAAAATATCTCACGTTGTCATTTCACATCCGCAATAGCGTTAGGGCTTAATCCAACCAGCACTGTCTGTTATAAGGGCGACCTTTTCTTAAAACCACATTTGCCTTATTAACCCCAGGAATACCACCTACCTCATCTTCTAACCGACTTTCCACACTTCATACCACTTAACGCTAACATTCTCTTTGATCACACCTCAACCGGCTTTCTGGTGACTGGGAAAATTTCCAACCTACTAGCGATAATCCTCTGTCCCCTATGCAAGCAACAGCTGTATTTCAGAAAATTAAAAGTATCTTATGTAATAAGTCACTATTGTTGAAGGAAAAAATTAAATTTCAACAATTAAATTGTACAAAAATTGACAATTAAATTTCTGCATGAAACATTCAATTTGGAAACAATAAAGAGAAATTTAATTGTCAATTTTTGTACAATTTAATTGTTGAAATTTTATTTTTTCCTTCAACAATAGTGACTTATTACATAAGATACTTTTAATTTTCTGAAATTTTTACTTTTTAAGGTTTTCATTTGTAACATGTGTGATGAAAGTGTATAGGCCACTACGACACTCTACAAAGTACTAATATCCGCTACCCACCCCTCACCAACGAATTTCACTAAGCTATACACGCTAAAATTAATAATATCGACCATCTGTACATTTTAAGGTTTTCACTTGTAACCCTGTGATGATAGTGTTTAAACCCGAACCGCCTAGCCTCACCCCACCCCCTCGCTACCACCCGCACCCCGTCGTTATTTATTTTTATTTTTATTTATTTTATTTTATTTTTTAATAATTAATTAAAATTTTATACACCCACTCAATAGTTATCTGCCCTTAGAAACATAAAATCTTAGAATTATCGCCCTTAGATATGACCTAGATATCACCTATTACCCCACCCAACTTCATGACCGAGGGGGAGTGAAAATCAGCCTAGGTCAAGGTCAATCTTCCACAATCCTCCAAATCCTACCCGAATCCCACATTGTATACCCGCTCCAAATTTGTCGCTCTTGTCCTCGATTGTTAGACGCCAGATTATTACTCCAGGAAAAGTAGGTGTTATACCATTCCTTTCTTATTTGTAAAAATACAACTGTCATGTCTTAGTCATATATGATTGCGCTACCGTATGACAATAAATGGTACTACCTACTTTCTGTTAGCGCCGAATGTTAGGCGGCGTTCACCAAACCCTACATTGTGCCAACGACTTCGGGAGGAGGAGTGCAATTGAGAGAGTACACGCCTTAACCTAGTACGAGGAACTGTAAATTAAAGACTAAATGTCATGGCAGGGCAGATCAGACCCAAAGCCTTTAACAGCAACTGGTCTAGGATCGAAGCTCTGACAGGTGGACAGTTAGAGCATTGCTTTGGTGATCCGGCAGCTTCTGCAGCTTGCCTTGTTCCATATATATTGGTGTTATCTTTCCTCTGGAGTATACTAGGCAGGCGAGAGAGGAATGATGTTGTATGGGCAACACATGGTATCTACAATTCAGCCCAGACTGTGTGCTATGGAGAGGTATAACTCCATCGCAGGTCCCCACCATCGCCTCACCGTAGTAGAAACAGAAGCGAAGATTGATGTGAATAAATTGCTTGCAATATTCAGAAGACTGGACCATGCGGCATAAGTTATTCTTATAAATACCCTCCGAATAATAGCAGTCATTGGCAAAACATATCACAGCGATTACTATCCTCATGTGCTGTACGCAGTGGGGGAAAACAATGGATGTTTTAGTTCATGAAGATAATTCAAAAACCTAGGCTCCCTGCATCATCATTATGATTATTATGTATGATTATCATGTACTTAATATCAGAGAAATGTACATGTATGTTTTTTTTTGGTATGAGAATTTTCTTTGTTCTGATTGTTACTTTTTACTGTGGGAATATACATTTTAATGTTGCACCTTGGGATTAGAGGATGTTGATGTAAGAATACATATGTACGTCAGTACTTAAGAAGCCAATGGTGAATAGTCTTGACCTAGTGATGATTATAGTGCCGAAATGAAGACGCGGCATTAGAAACCACAGGGATTCTGTATAGGCTATTCTCTTCAAGTAATGAGAGAGACAATATCAACATGTTGGATGGACAGAATGACTTCACCCATCCAATAGTCCCAGTAACAACAGAACAAAATATAAGTGAGAAAATACCTTACTCACTAGGAAGGGTCAGAATGGCTCTACTCAGCAATGAGGGACAGTGGAACATGGACACCCACTCCTTTCCCCTTCTCCCCTTGTTGTTTTGTATTTGTGTTTGTAATTGTGTTGTAAACCTTTTACCATAACACAGTAGGTTAATGCCCGTGTTGTATTCTTGTCATCCCTTTTCCATAGAAGAGAAGCGAGTGGTGGTTTTTGGTGGAACTGCATTCCATAACTATCATCAGGATCCTGGGATAAAAGCCTGGTGAAGGTGAGTCAGGACTAAATGGCTTAACCATGTTCTGGATCTAGAAATACCTCGTTTACTGCTGCACTCATAAGCTGCAAAGGCAAGCAAAAGAGATACATACGAAGACAACTGACGGTGTGTTTGAGGAAGTCCTTTTGAGTAGGAATATCCAGGATGGACTTCAAGATCTAATAATCTACAAAGATGAAGATCATCAGAGTACTGACAACAGTGTATCGTTTGCGTTACTTCTGAGAAGTATCACCTATGGCCTCATCATTTAACCAAGTCAGTGAAACTGGGACAATCCTTCTTCAAGTCACTAAAACTAACAACAGTGAGTAACCTTCAACTGTTGGTTGGATTACCAAGTTAATATCCACAATGGATAAGTCTTCGAAAGAACATCTCACAGCTGCAACAGTCAGACATAAGGTTCCAGCCATGCAACACCAAGTTCTAGCTATGAACACCAACTCAAACAAATGGGAAGAAGACATTGAACCAATACAACCAAGGTACCAACTGAAAACCATATATACACCAGATTACCTCAAGGTTCCCAAACCTGAACACATAAAAAAGTCCATATGAAAGCAGCTAGAGGAGTAAATGCCTCTACGCCTGCAACCACAGGAATCACCTGATGGCTTGCATCCCTGGATATGTGGTGGAGTAATATTCTTCAGTTCCATGCCTGCAGCAGAATCTTCAGATGAAACCCAATGAATGACTCACCATGGTATGTTCTACACAGAAATGGAATGAATCAGAACTCTATGCTGGTCCCATGTCGGCCTAACTGCCCCATCATCAAGTGTGGGATGGCCTATCAACATGAACCGGGTGTGTGACAAAGCCTTTTGAACTAAATTGGGAAACGGTTAACATAAACCGAGCTGTTGGACAGTCGTCATCTTTTCATCGATAAGATGAGATAGGGAAGAACCTTCTGCAGAGCTTAAGTTGCATCTCCTGAAAGTATGATAGACCTAGGCATCAATTTCAATTGGAACACAGCCCAAATGGCAACAGAGTATTCTTAAATTCAGTCTCATGGAGAGAATATGTGCTTATGTATAATTCTATTCTTGGATTATGGATTAGAAACATTCGCCAGCCAACTTCGGTGGACATACTGTGAGTAGAAAATGACTGAGTATAATTCTGCACTGATAATTATGGACATTAACTGCTTTGCACTGGAGAAGAATACCCATCCGCAATGCCTAAATGAACACTATAATTAATTAATTTAATTATTAGTATCAACTGTTTTCATGTGTGTGTTTTTTTCTTCTATGACATATAAAGAGTGTTATTGTGTAATGAGGTAGAACCAATGATGGTTAAGGTAAATAGTATTTTGACATCAACTCATTATTTTTAAATATGATAATTGTACATGGTGTCAGAAACAAATATATATATGTTGGTTTCTGCACCTATACCAAGGTGATTTTATCTAGGTACAATGAGTCAAGTTAGCAGAACCAATTTGTGGTTGTTGTGTTGTTTGTAATAACCTTGTTTTTTTCTGGGGTCACTGAGTACTATATTGTAATAATGCAATGAATCCCAGGCCTGTCTGAAAATGCATAGTGTTTATTACACCTATATATATATATATATCTACAGATCTTGAGTTAATACCTGAACTGTTTGTCCAAAAGTGTTGTGTACATCAAGTAAATGTGGTGTCACATAAGTGGTTGTTTATGTGTTGTGAGCAATCAATATCCTTCTAGCATCTATAGTTAATTTAAAGGGTGATGAAGTGGGAAGGGAAACCTACACACAGATGCCATTGTTTCAAGGATGGAACTCTTTCCTCCTGGGATTTGTGGTAAATATCCCTGATCACCCTGCATTCTTACCAGTGACAGAGAATCAATAATACCCCCTAGACATTTTAACGAATCATTCTCAGGAATTAAAATCCACATCCCACAGAAGCCACAAACAATATATAGCACGATTGATTGCCTGGCATATTTCGCTACATTTGTATACTGCAGAGGTATTTATCATATGAAGTGAATAAATTATTAACACTTTAGCTGAAACAATTAAACCATACAGTCACTGGTATTATTGTAATGTCAAGCATTTGTTATCCCTAAGGTAATTTTAAATTTAATGTTTGTTGCTAGTGTTTTAAATTAAAAAAAAAAATGTTTCAATCCAGCTGCGTCTTGTTACTTTTTTTTATAACAACCACATCTCAAATGCATTTATTCGTGTTTAAGAAGAATTCAATCTATGCATTGCTACATGGCGAATGTTTAAACATTATAAGCACGACAAAACGAAACGAATTGTTTTCTAACAGTTACTAACCATTGACGTCATGAGATAATGATCGCCCGATTCCGGTTTCCGTCCTGCAAAAGTATATAATGGATAGGGGTGGGCAGTAAGGGATTATCTTATGGATGAGCTGCCACGAGAAAACAACTCAGCAGCGTTGAGATTTAAAAAAAAACAAAAACAACTACAACAATGTGGATTAGATGTCTAAATCAGCCCAGCAAGAGCTCAATTGGCTTATTTCTGACATTGTACACTTAAACACCATAGTTCTTTACCACCATTATCATAGGTCGCAGCCTGTGGCTAGAACGGTTAGTGAATTCGTGTTCGCAATTCCTCGACATACCGTCACAGATTCAGCGTCACACAAAATGTGGGTTTGGACCAAACAAAAATGAATGGAGGTAAATGGGAAGTAGTGGTGTGTCACAGCATATATATATATATATATATATATATATATATATATATATATATATATATATATATATATATATATATATATATATATATATATAATTACGAACACTAATAGAAAGGTCAATAATGAAACAGAGAGACATGTATTTGTTCTTCATAGATTATACTAAGGCATGTGATAAGTACAAAACTATGAGCTGATTAAAATGTTGTAAGATATCAACATTGATGGGAAAGATTTAAAATAATAAAGAATATATACTGGAACCAAGTGTCACTTGTTTTCCCGAGAGGAGTTGGAATCAACAAGCACATCTTCAAACTTATAATCTGTTGGGATTATTGACTGACTTTGGTCTACACTCCTCCCTTCTGTCTTCCCTTCCATATATCTATTTCTTTCACTCTCTCTCTCTCGGTTATTCCCTCAACTCATACTCCGACAACAGTTCCTTTCAACGATAAATAAAAGATTTATTAATAAAAACTATGTCTGGTGTATGTATGGATATTGTCTATGTAGTTGGTATGTTCTTCTAGTGTGGATGCCAGATAAGATGTTGATAGATAGTCTCCGTGTCTTCTCTCGTCTCTTCTCTCGGCTAAAGTACAGGACATTACATAGATACAACGGAACGGTCTCACCCTGAATGCTCCGTCTGTTTGAGTCTGTAGATATATCCGTTTTTTGTAAGGAAAAAATGTTCACCACTGTATCAATGTACTTAAACCGATCACTATATGCTGTCAGCTTAGACTGAATGTTCTTTGCTTTTTTATAGCGTTCCTAATTCCATCCTGGAAAGCACATCGAGTTTCTAGTATTTTCTAGTTTTTTTCCTGTAAAAGTTCTACACTGGATAGTTCTTAATTGGTATAGACACTTGGTATGCGCCTTGCAACTCTTCGATACTGAGTCATTTTAGTCTTTCTATTATGTTATAGGATCTCTATTTTCCGTTCTCTGTCCTCCTTACTTTTTACGATGACACTTCTTTTCTTTCCTTTCTTATGCACAAGTGTCGTGCTTTATTATTTGAAAGTGCTTTCTTTTGGGTTATCAACACTGAGTGATCTTTACCACAGCCATCTGTGTTATCTCTTCGTTGATATGTCCCGCACTGGTATTGGAACCTGTGTAATAAACATTTAATAATGAGAGCTGTGTCTGCTTCATCTTCTCTCCTATGTGAGTGTCCTATATGATCCTCCAACTTATTCCTCTTCCTCCGGATCTGGATGTCTAGATAAGAAATCCGCTCCTACATTCTCCTTACCAGAAATGTATTCCACTGTGAAGTCTTGTTGCAGCAACAAAGTCCATCACATCCACCGTGTGTTGAGCTTCTGCGAAGTAGCTATTAACATTTCGTGTTGATGATATGATTGGATCCTCACATGGATCAACACCTCATCCATTAGGCGACCTCATATGCACCCTACCATACTACTCATGACTGAAACTAGTGTTGGCTCATCGCCCCTGTACGTTCAGTCGACCTCCTTTCCACTGGCGTAAGCGATGGCTCACAATACAGACGGATCGTCCCATCCTGATTGTAACACTGCTTCCATATTCTCTTGGTTTCCCCCGGCTTTTCCTCTGGGGATGTTCCGCCTCGTCCTCGTTGGACCGAGTCGTCTTTCCCAAATCTCCTGGACTTTTGCTTCCAGGACCATCTTGGGCGATATTGTATCTGGTCAGCCAATCTTCGGTTGGAGTCCTGGGTAATTCTCGCCTTTCCCGACGTTACCCACCCCTTCTGAACTTGGTTACCGGTGAAACTGTCACTCGTGTCCTTTCCCTGACTGGTGATTTCCCTCCTCCTGTCGTTGGGTAAATCTGACCTATCACGTACTGTCCCATAGGCCCTCCTATGTTGTACTGGCGATCTCTGGTCTTCGTCTGGACTGGTAACTTTTGTCCCAATGGCTGCCATCACCATAAAGTGCGAAGCTTTACTCTCGGATCTCTCCTCATATTTCCTAATGAGATGCCTAGGGAGATTTTTCTGCTCTTCCCCGATCCGTATTTTGTAGATGTTCTTGGACACAACCTTTACCACAGGATAAGGTCCTTTCCATCCTACTTGGAGTATATTGGTCTCTGCTGGACCCCACACTTCCACTTTGTCTTCCACTTTAAGAGCTAGTTTCCTCTTAATTCGCTTGTTGGGTGGCTTGTTTCTGGCACTCTGAACAAGACTTCAACCACCGGCGTACATCTCCGGTCATTCCTGGCCAGCAATAATGGCCGGAAATTTTCTGCAAGGTCTCTCGGACGCCCATATGTCGATTCTCGGCTATGGTGTGTCCACTCTGAAGAATGTGAGGACGGTGGGTCTCTGGAACCACCCACTGCTCGTGCAGATTGTCTCCTCTCCCCGCTCTCCGATAGAGTAGTCGATTCTTCAGAAAGTACTGTCCCCGTTCTGGTGGCTCAGCACTTCTTTGCAGCTTCCTGTAGGAAGGATGCAACGTAGTGTCCTTCCTCTGGGCAGTATGCAATTCTCCTATCTCTGAGTTGTCGCATAGTGTCTCTGCCTCTTTTTCCTTCCCTTGAGATCCATTGACTACTGTTCCCTTGTGGGCTGGCTGTTTGGTCATTCCCAAAAAGACATATTTCGTGCCAATGATCATGGGAAATAAGGAGTCAGATAATACAGCAGCTGGAATAATGCCCGTGACGTACCTGGATTTAATCTCCACCTTGGCGATTGGCAGCGTCATGGTAACAGCACTCCTCATTGCCGGCTGTATCTCTATGGTCTCCCCTGTAAGTTGGTCTGGGCTTACCAAGCTGGCGTCCACCACCGCTTCCCCATCCAAACCTGTATCGTAGAGACAAGCAACCTGTTGGCCATTTACTTCAATCAGTTCCACCACAGGTGGTCTCTCTTGGTCCTGAGTGTCTTTCATCTCCTTGACCGTTTCCTTGCCTTCCTCTTTTGATTCCTTGAGGTTGGTTATGCAATTGGCGTCTTCTGCCTTGCATCTGCAGTCCACAGTATTATGTGTTGTCGACTGGCAGGGTGTGCACCATGTTCCCTTCCTAGGTTTCCGTGTGTCCTTTTTGTTCCTTTCTCCTTCGCCGACCTCAGCCGTGTCTGTGATCACCGTCGTAGGAATCACTTTGCATGCTGCGATGTAAGAACTTTTAGGTTTCGATCTGCAGTCCTTCGTGTTATGAGATGGCACCTTACAGAATGAACACCACTTCTCGGACCACTTTCGTTTCGCTAGAGAATTCGAGGTGTTCTGGTTTCCTTCCTTCACCTTCTCTGAACTCTCTTTTGTGTGCTTTATATAAGGTTCCCCTTTTTCTCCCTCCCAGTTTTTAGGTTTCTTTTTCTCTTGTTTCTCCTGACCTTTGGTTTGTGTACTTAATTCCGCCGCCTCCCCATGTACCTCTACGAATCGTTCCGCCAGCTTATTCACAACATCAATCCGTTCCGCCCCTTGTTCTCCCAAGAAGGTTCTGAGAGGTTTCGACATTTGCTTTCGCATCTGGTCGACCACCATCATCTCTTCGAGACTCTCATAATCCCTCTTGAATTCTGCCAAGTCCATCCATTTCTGGAGATAGGATTTCAGCCTCAGACTGTAGGCGGCGAATAGTTCTCCCGGCTCTCGTCTAGACGATCTAAACTTCTTCCGATACGTTTGTGCTGTGATGTCAAAATGCTTCATCAAAGCGGCTTTTAATTCCTCGTAATTATTTTCCTGTCCTGGTGGTAAGCGTGTGTACACCTCGAATCCCGAACCTATTAATCCCTGGGATAATTTAAGAGCCCATCTGCTCCTATCCAGCCCCATAGCGACTGACATTGCTTCAAAGCGAGATGCGTACTGGTCAAAGCGTTCCTTAGACTGATCGTAGACAGCTAAGGGAAACTTCATGGCATGGTAACCATGTCCACTCATGTGGGTTGCACCAAGTGAAGAAGAACTTCCTTCCACTCCATCTATTTCTCCCTTAGTTTGTGTCTTGAGTGCTAGCTCTTTCATGCAGTATTCATGTTCTCTGATCTTTGTGGCTTCTTCTGCATCCAACTGGGCCTTACGATCTTCCCTTTCCGCTTGACGAATTTCCCTCTCTCGTTCCTGTATGTAATCAGTTAGTTCCGAACCAGCTAAACCAATTGCCTCCCCGTTGGCCCTCAGTTCGGCTGTAGTTACTTTAGGAGTTGCCATAGTTAAGAAGGTAAGTCCGCAAATAGAATACAGACACTTCAAGCAGTAAAGAAGTACTCACTATAACCAGATAATCTATTATAACCTATATCACTTTTCTATGTCTATTAAATATTATTAATCTACAACATCACACAGTACATCACAACCACTCTCTCATCCGCAAGAGGAGATATAGGATAAAGACTTATGTAGACGTGTGACCGTGTGACTAGGTATGTAATGTGTCTTACCACCTATCCACATTCACTCTGTCTGGAACTTTCTCACTGTAAAGTCACCAGCATTAATGAAATGTTTCTACCATAAATGTAATGGCACCATATATCCAATGGACGTCCTTCCATTAAAAGTCATCAATGTATACTTATATTTATTCCAATCAGTATGTCCCAACATGCAGGTACTCCGCTATGCCTGTGCCAATATGCAGGTACCCCTCTATGCATATGCCCTGTTATGCCTCCAGTTCATATGGTTATTATGTATGTACCCCGCTGCCTCCACCAATTATGTCACTTGTTTTCCCGAGAGGAGTTGGAATCAACAAGCACATCTTCAAACTTATTATCTGTTGGGATTATTGACTGACTTTGGTCTACACTCCTCCCTTCTATCTTCCCTTCCATATATCTATTTCTTTCACTCTCTCTCTCGGTTATTCCCACAACACATACTCCGACAACAGTTCCTTTCAACGATAAATAAAAGATTTATTAATAAAAACTATGTCTGGTGTATGTATGGATATTGTCTATGTAGTTGGTATGTTCTTCTAGTGTGGATGCCAGATAAGATGTTGATAGATAGTCTCCGTGTCTTCTCTCGTCTCTTCTCTCGGCTAAAGTACAGGACATTACGTAGATACAACGGAACGGTCTCACCCTGAATGCTCCGTCTGTTTGAGTCTGTAGATATATCCGTTTTTTGTAAGGAAAAAATGTTCACCACTGTATCAATGTACTTAAACCGATCACTATATGCTGTCAGCTTAGACTGAATGTTCTTTGCTTTTTTATAGCGTTCCTAATTCCATCCTGGAAAGCACATCGAGTTTCTAGTATTTTCTAGTTTTTTTCCTGTAAAAGTTCTACACTGGATAGTTCTTAATTGGTATAGACACTTGGTATGCGCCTTGCAACTCTTCGATACTGAGTCATTTTAGTCTCTCTATTATGTTATAGGATCTCTATTTTCCGTTCTCTGTCCTCCTTACTTTTTACGATGACACTTCTTTTCTTTCCTTTCTTATGCACAAGTGTCGTGCTTTATTATTTGAAAGTGCTTTCTTTTGGGTTATCAACACTGAGTGATCTTTACCACAGCCATCTGTGTTATCTCTTCGTTGATATGTCCCGCACTGGTATTGGAACCTGTGTAATAAACATTTAATAATGAGAGCTGTGTCTGCTTCATCTTCTCTCCTATGTGAGTGTCTTTTCCTCCAGCCGAAATGAAAAGGCTTCCGAAAAAACCCACTCTGACATAAGATAGAAGATTCACCCAACGTCTATACTATTCCTACTAGTATTTACTTGTACACGCTTAGCCTCATCTATTCCCTTATGCTAGAAGATTACTTCGCTGTGATTTACCTTATAATTATCCTTGTCTGAATTGGGAGTACTAATGCACAATAGATACACAAACGTTCCTCCGAACGCAGCACCACCCTTTTCATACTCCCTTGTCTCATGGAAACCAAGAATCACACTCAACTTCCACAAAGAAGTGGCCACTCTTTATAGGTCATTTTTGCCGCATAGTCCTTGACCTGGCTTGACACCTCAAGTGAATACCTCATTATCACCGTTAGTGGAAAATTACTGATCTGAAACGTTTCCGTTATTTTATAAAACCCTCATTGTTTTGTTCCTTCCCTATGAGTCATCTAGACCGCAATATGCTGTGGAAATTTTCCTCAGTAACCCATCTCCCCACCTCCTTATCACCCCCAACTCTGGCGGCTCTTTTAACTCTGTTCCCGGTCGTTCACCACCCGCGTAATCAGCGCTGACTCCCTCTCCAAACACACCTGACACTATCTGGGTTTTTCAATCCTGTCTTTATCACCTGACCGCGATCCTGTCCAATAGTGCTGTCTGCCTTTGTCGCAAACCTATTTGTCCACGCGACAGGTTACCTGTGCTGTCGGCGGGCACTTCCGTGTCTTGACCTATAAACACATGCGCCTGGTCACTCAACCCGACATTTCGTGATGTTTGTGACCAGTGAATTAACCTCGTCATCCTACACTCTCGTTGACCTGTGCCGCTGTTATTTCTACGTTAACACTTCAACCCGTTAACATTAGGGGTCATTGACTCCGGTCACACCGTGGTTGGTTATCCTTACTGTTTTGTTTGTTAACCCTTCTCCTACCTGGTTAGTCGGTGTATAAAGTCGTCTATCTGGGAATCATTAACTCTCAGTATTCCACGACACCAAGTAGCAGCAATTAAAATGGGAAATAATGAGTGTAGTTACGAACAGATGAAGCTAAGAGTACGACAGGGGTATGTCTTGTCACCCGATCTCTTCTCCCTATATAGCGTAGTAATAATGAGAGAGATCAAAGAGAAGCCAGGAATACTAATCGGAGGATATAATATAAACAATATATACGCTGTGCAGATGACACAGTATTGGTGGCGGATAATGCAACAGACCTACAAAAATTGTTGGACATTGTAGTAACAGATAGTGCACAGAAAGGACTCTCCTTGAATATCAAGAAAACAGTAACAATGGTGAAATCAAAGAAAATGGGGACACCAAAATGTGACATAGAAATAGAAGGGGAAATTCTCAACCAAGTGGATAATTTTAAATACCTAGGGGCCTTATAACATCAGATGGAAGATGTACAACAGAGATTAAGAGCAGAATAGGGCAATCAAAAGCCGCATTCCAGAAAATGAAGAGTATCTGATGCAATAAGTCGCTATCAATGAATGTAAGAAAGAGAGTGCTAAAATGCTATATAGAACCAGTTTTTCTGTATGGCATCGAATCTTGGAATGTAAATGAACAAATTAGGAAGAACTAGAAGCAACAGAGATGTGGTTTTTAAGACAAATGTTGCGAATTCCTTGGACTGCCAGAGTAACTGACAACGATTGCCTGAATGTGAAACTAGAACACTATATACAACAATAAGAAAGAGACAAACAGCTTTCTTTGGTCATGTAATGAGAAGAGAGGCATTGGAGAACATCGAGACGGCTAGAAACATCGAGAGGAAGAGAGGCAGAGGCAGACCAAGAGAAATGATGCTGGGCGGATTCAGACGGTGGTAAGGAGAAATATCATCGGCAAAGTTGATCCAGAACACCAAAGACCGAGATCTGTGGAGAGCCATGAACGCCTACACCAGCCGGCAGGGTACTTTATAATGATGATGATACAAAATTACCATTCTCAGGAAAGAAAAGTGATTCGGCAATAATGTTGATACGTAAGTGCGAATGACAATGCCTCAAGTGTGAAAGTTTTTTTGTTTTTTGTGTTCTTTCTATTAAATGGTTTGGTTTGCATGGGAGCGAATGATTACTCAACCACCATCGTCAAGAGGTAATATGTAGGTAGTTACACCATGCCAAGACTATAATGTTGTGACACGTGTTTGAATGTATATGCTGTATTTGCTAATGTAAAAAGACGCTGTTTTTGTATATAATAAACGTTTTTGTAAAAAAAAAAGAAAACACACAAAAAAACAAAAAACAAACAACAACAACATTTTTTTACTGGCCTGCTAGGGCCACACAAAGTTTAAAGACAATTAACAAAGCCCATCCCAAACTTTTATAACATTAAGAAAGAAACGAGAAGACCGAATATTAACATGTTAGGTATATGTGAGAACAGAGGATATTATAACTTCCGAGGAATATAACATAAACCAGGGGTGGGCAAACTTTTCGTGCCGAGGGCCGCATTGACAAATGTAAAGCTATTGGCGGGCCGCATATATATATATATACTAGCTGACCCTGCCCGGCTTCGCCCAGACCCTGGTTGGGAGCATCTCATTTAATTCATATAAGTAGTCATATAAGTTCCTGTTCCCGACTGTCTATCTGTCTGTCTATCTGTCTGCCTGACCCATTCCGGCTTCGCCCAGTCCCTAGTGGGGAGCATCTCATTTAATTCATATAAGTAGTCATATAAGTTCTCATTAAATTCATACAACAAAAAAAGTAACTTAAAAGAATGTCCTTCCACACACCATCCATTATTTTTAATGAAAACTCTTTCTAATCACCTGCATGACTACAGTAACTTCTTAAGCAAAAAAAGATGAGTTACAATGTTATGCATTGTGCATTATTTTTATGAAAACTTTGAAAATGCCTTACAGATTGTATCATTATTTATTATAACTCATATGCCGGTACATAACTATGGACAAAGAGTTTATAAATCTTTGAAAACGATGCCACAATATGACTATAAGTTATACAGAAAAGTTATGCCCCTTGAAATAACTTTTACAGAGTTAGGTCCCCTGAGATATGAAATTATAATGAAAAATGAAAAATGAAATAATACTGAGTAAGCAGGCGATTTCACACTAACAAAATATCACAGTTGGCAGCGCTGGAATGAAAGGAAGGCGTGTAGAAAATTTCATCTCAATCGGATGGGCCGTTCGCGAACAAATAAAGGACATACATACATACATACATACATACATACAGACGGAGATTGCCTTTTATATATAAGATATATATATATATATATCTTATATATAAATTAGGATCTCCGTCCGTCTGTCTGTCTGTATGTCTGTCTGTATATATATATATATCCATTTTGTTTACAGCAACCTATTACAATGAGTAATTATTAATTATTTATAGGTTATTAAGCAGTATAAATAACTAATTATTGCAATTTTATTTTACTTATATCTTCTTCTTCAGCGTTCCGAGCCATTGAGGTTCTTTGCTGCAAATACAATCCGTCTCCATTCGTCTCTCTGGTGGACCTTCTCTTGCCAGTCGTTGATTCCAAGTGCTTGTAGGTCTGTACATGTATTATCTCTCCACCGCCTTCTTGGTCTACCTCGGGGTCTACGGTCATTTATTTCCTGAGTGTAAGCAAGTTTTGTTTCCCTATTATCTTCCATTCTTTCTATATGCCCCAGCCATTGTAGTCTATTAGCCTTCATGATACCAGTGATTAGCGGGGACTTAAACAGATCATAAATGTCTTTGTTACTTCTTCTTTTCCACTCTCCACTTTGTGTATCCCTAATGGGTCCAAAGATGCGTCTTAAAATTTTGTTCTCAAAGGTTTGTAACAAGGCTTCGTCTCCTTTCGTTGTACTCCAGGTTTCAGAGCCATACAGCACAACTGGTCTGATCAGTGTTTTGTATATTGTGATTTTGGTGTTACGAGATAGCGCCTTTGATTTTAGTAGATGTTGTAGTGCATAGTATATCTTATTTCCAGAGTTGATTCTAGTTTGTTTTTCTTCCCTTATGATGTTGGAGCCCTTTAACGTTCCAAGGTCGCTGTCCAGATAAGTCAGTCCGATATCGAGGCTCATGTATTTGTTTCGTAACAAAGAAAGGTTTTTACAAAGATGGGGATGTTAACCCCACGCTTCAACCCCCAACCTGGAGGACCAGGGTGTTTCTCTTTGTCTGTTCTCTACCCTTTGACCTGTCTGGCTTGGGAGGCCCTGCTGGTAGCTACTCTACCGCCGGCATAGCTCTCAGGGTCATTGAGAAACTCAAGCTCCCCCACCACGACAAGGTGGAAACACCATCGGGGTTTACTTATATACTTATACAATAAATAAAAAAAATAAATAAATACTTGACAATATGGAAAAAAACCTTTACTAATTTGTTAACACGATTTTACAACTTCTTATTATAATAAATATTCTTTATTATCTATCAATGGCTTTAATTTAGACACATAGCGACTACATGGTCACTACAGTTGTTGATGTCTAATGAGATGTATGTAACTGCTTGCAATTTTTGACAATATTCTTGAAATCTGGAGCAAGTTTATTTGTTGAAATTCGCATGACAGCATGCAAGTTGCAGTCCGACAATAAAGACCTATTCTTAGATTTGTTGATCTTCAAGCAAGAGAATGCTTGTTCGCAAATGTAGGTTGATCAAAATAATGATGAAAGTTTAGCTGCAAAGTTTTTCAAGTTGGGAAGTGATTCTTGTGATAAAGATCCATAGAAATCCAGCAAACCGTCTGCCTTGACTTTCTCTTTCAGGCCATGATCTGCTTGTAAGTCAAGCAGCTCCAACTGTATGTTTTCTCTGTGGCTTATCAGCTTCTGCACTAAAAGATGAACTGAGAGTGTTGAACTATGGCTCTAATTTCTTGAAATCTTGGAATCTCCATCCAAATTCTTCAATCTATGCATCTAATTGGGCTTTGTATTTTTAAGTCATTTCAGCAGAAATGGTTTCTTGTTTCAGCAAAGGAATGTGACAAAATCTTTTTTCACTTGCTTTTCTGGAGAACAGTGAGAGCTTTGCCTGAAATGATTTTACATATACATACAATTTATGTGCAAACACACCATTGCCCTGAAGTTTGACATTCTGTTCATTTAACTTTTCCATAATTTCAATGGCAAACATAAAGTCCTTCCACTCTTTATTGACAATGTTAGTATTAAAGTCACATGCAATGCCCTTCATCTCTAGGAACATCACTATTTCTTCTCTGAGTTCCGACACTCGTCTCAACACCTTGCCGAGACTCAACCATCGAACATTCATGTGGTTCAGCACATCGGAATGTTCAGTTTCCAAATCGTCAAGTAATGACTTGAACTGTCTGTGATTAAATCCTCTTGATCTGATGAGGTCAATAACATGCTTGATATTCAAAACAGTTTTACACAGACTTTCTTGATGAATCACACAGTGAAGTGGTAATAATGTGTGGTCTGGATATTCTGCTTTAATCTTATCACTTATCAACTTTACCAGACCTATATTTTTTCCAGTCACAGCACGAGCTTCTTCATTTGTTAGACTTGCCATATTGTTCCAAACCAACCCAGTTCTTTCAATACAGTTGGTAACAGCATTGAATATATCATGGCCTGTGGTTGTGTCTTTGAGTGACTCAACACTCAGTAACTCTTCAGTGAGTTTGAAAGAAGTTTTTTCCACGTATAAATATCAATAATTGGGCAGTATCATGTTTACTTGCATCTTGAAGTTTATGCATCAAATTGTCACTTATCTTGTCAACACGTCTGACCACAGTTCTCCTTGATAAAGTAATGTTGTCAAATCTGTTTTTTGTTCTGGACACATAATGTTTGCTGCATCTAGCAAACATTCCTTGATGAAGTCGCCATCAGAAAATGGCTTGTTCTGTTTTACAATTCTGTGTGACAGCACAAGACTAGCTTCAGTTGCAGCATCTTGAATTGAAGACTGTTTAGTGAAAACAGTTTGCTGTTTCTCCAAATTTTTCACCAACTCAAGGCATTTCCTTTCCTTCTCTTCGGTCGTTAAATTGTATCCGAAATCGGAATGTTTTGTTTGATAATGTCTTTTTTAAATTGTACTCCTTGAAGACAGCCACTGACTCACGACACAACAAGCAAACTGATTTGCTACCAACTTTTATAAAACAGTACTTAGTTGTCCATTCATCATTAAAAACACGGCATTCATCTTCAATCTTACGTTTGTTATTGACACTCATAATAACGGTACATGAAACTTTGTAAAATTTAACAAACTAACTTAAAAACGAATTAAAGATTGTTATTTCTAAATGCCCTCGCGGGCCGCATAAAATCACTTGGCGGGCCGCATACGGCCCGCGGGCCGTAGTTTGCCCACCCCTGACATAAACCATTCTGGTGGAGAGCGAAAAAACAAACAAACAGGGATATCATCAGATATCAATGTTTTTGTAATGTTGCATATCCCTTACAGGACGTTGCAGTCAACACCAGCATTTTTTAGCTGCTGTTGATGTACTAGGCTAGCTTTACGTTTAGTAGTTTGCCATTGCTTTCTGAACGACCGGCTCCCATACCAACACGTTATAACACAACGCGACACGGTCTGCTGCACAATTCGGTCGCAGCTGAGTTTCGAACGCCTAGTAAGCGGCTCACGAACCGCGTGCGCAAGCCTTTGGCCACGGATACCGACAGGGTATCAATTATAATGGATATAAAACTAACGACGAATGCCTGAAAGAGGCTAATGAAACAATAAAACTCCCGCGATGTGTCTCCACCTTGCCGTGGTGGGGGAGCTTGCGTGTCCCATCGACTCCATGTGCTTGTCGATGGATGAAAAATACATATCGAACAGCTCATGGGATAGGGACCAGACTAAGAGAGACACAACCTGCTGCTCTGCAGGTAGACTGAGGATAGCAGTCAGATTTTAAACTCAAGCGCACGAAGCCACAAACTTTGTCCAGACACTTACACAAAGGCCACCATCTGAGAGATGTAGCTGAACGCCTCTAAGCTACTACCCTTGGATGAGTGAGCCGGGCCGAAAACTCACCTACCGAAATACGGAGGTGAGGTACTGAGAACGCTACATGCCCAATTCAGATACCGGTCCGAAGGCTCTCATCTGGGGGATATGAGGGATCCCCGGATGAGAGGGCCGCCCGTTTCTCGCTCACAGCTGTACGGAGATAAGGTGCTGAGCCGGCAGCACATGTAGCCTACCTCGTGAGCGAGTACAAAAAGTCAGAAAAGTGCCCCAGTCGAAGGAAATGGTTACTACAACTGCCTGTATCTAACTCATAGAGTGTAGACAAAAGTGGAAGAACGTCTCAACGACGCGAAATAGAACGCACGGCTAGCGATCCATTGCGTTGTCCGAAGTCAAAAGAAAAAGCTTACCGAGTGGATGTCGCCCGCAGTCTGACCGCTCCTGGTGTGTGCTTGAGCGACCAGTGGCAAGTGAGATGCCCAACACATGGAAGTGAGGAACTAAAGCAGCCATGAGCAGGACGTGGCAACTCCTCGGGTGAGCCCAGTCTCAGAGCAATATGTACCGGCTCTGCAATTATGGAAGCCTCCTTGGATAGCGAGGGAATGCCCATGGTCTGCCCCTGCCTCCCCTTGAGGGCAGACCGCGATGTCGTTGATCGTTCTATCTTGACCAGCTGAGATATGGGCGACATCACAACAGTCTAACGTGCCTCGAAACCAGAGGAAGGCTAACCTCATTAAAAAATGCCCGCCAGAAGTCGGAAGTGTCATCCTACGGGTGGCAAACTAAAAATTGACACTACGCAATTACGTCCGAGTGAAATGTCTCGTCCGAATGTCTCTCGTGCTAGGAACAGCTCTGACTACCTAGTTTCCGAATGCCGCTCTTGTTCGGAACAGCTCTGACTATGTAGTTTTCCGAATGTCTGTCGTGCCAGGAACAGCTCTGACGGGCGCAACGACAAGCACATGTCCGAAAGCTCGCTGAGTGGATACCGTCTGCAAACCTGTCTGGTTTGTGTGGGAATGGTCCGGGGCAAACGAAATGACCAATATATTGAAGTGAGGATTTAAAGCAGCCATGAGTAGGACGTGAAGATTCCCTCGGTGAGCCCATTACCAGGGCGCTATGTGTCGGCCCTGCAACCATGGAAGCAACCTTGGATGGCGGAAAATGCTATGGACTGTCCCTGCCTTCCTTTGAGGGATGACCGTTGTCTTCGACCGTTCCAACTTGGCCAGCTGGGTTGTAGATGGCACCACAAAAGTGAGAGTCTCCCAGGAATGCTACCTGGTAAAAAACGCACGCTGTAGTCGGATGTGTTGGCCTACGGGTTTCGGCCCAAGGGCGAATAACAGACACACCGCAATCACATCTGGAAAAAAAAAAAAAAACACTTCGGATGAACGCAAAGAAGAAGAAGAAGAAACAATAAAAAAGAGGCAAACAGCTTTTTTTTTGGTCATGTGATGAGAAGAGAGGCATTAGAGAACATCGTGACAACTGGACAGATCGAGGGGAAGAGAAGCAGACCAAGAGAAATGATACAGGGTGGATTGCGACACTGGCATGGGGGAGGGGGGGGGGGATTTCAACGGCAGAGTTGATCCAGAAAACCAAAGACAGAGATCTGTGGGGAGCCATGAACACCTACGCAAGTTTATGAGGTTTATGTAGACAAATATTATGTTTAGAGGAAATGTCATTTATGTTTGTAAATTTCATTTATTTTGAACAAATAGTTCTCTCCCTCTCTCTCTCTCTCTCTCTCTCTCTCTCTCTCTCTCTCTCTCTCTCTCTCTCTCTCTCTCTCAACCGCTCTCTCTCTTTCGCTCTCTTCTCTCCCCCCCCCCCCCCTCTCTCTCTTTGCCAAATGCTGCTGCAATTACGTTTGCATAGAAAATATACATAAACATGTAATATTATTACAAGGGAGATTACTTAAAATTAGACAAAGGAAATTGTATACCTAGAATAATATCATTAACTAACTTTAAAATCTAGTTATTCTTCATTACTAAATGAAATAGTCAATATTTTAGTCAGATTTTATAATTTCAATAATAACACAATTAGTTTACTTAAAGGAAATTTGTTTAGTTTGTACTTAATTACATTTTATAATCAACTTTTAACGTTTCACATTTATGTTTAATCCTCAATTGTGTACTTAACAGTATTATCCATTTCATTCCTTGAAAGGATTAATCTGACATTGTTATTTTCTTACAAGCAGTAATACGCGTGTCCAAACTTCTTACCTGGTTGATGCAACTGCCTCGCCACCGATCGCCTGCCGCCGACTCCCCCTTCCCCCCCCCCCCCCAAAAAAAAACAACTTTCCGTACCCTCTTTCTCAGCATCTCCTTCTTTCGTTTCTTCTTCTTCGTGGTTGGAATAGTTAAATTTAGAATGTTGGAAACTTCTTCTTTCGTTCGCCTGAAATATGTCTATAACTGCAATGTTGTCTCTTGTATGAATCTAACAGTCTTTTTTAGTTTACTCAGCGGTCCAGAGAGTTTATCTTCCATTGTTGTCTCTCTAGGCCAGAAGGTTCGCCTGGATATGTTGTAGTTTGATCAGTCTTGTAGTATGTGCTCTGCTGTCTGCGACGCCAAACAACATGTGCACATGGCTGAGTCACCAATCTTGAATTTTGTATACATGTGGTTGCGTAATCTATTATGTTCTTTTCTGAGGCGCAGAATAATGACCTGTTCTGGTCTGCCCATAACGTGGTAGTCGTCTTGAGTAGGGTTTGGTGGCCTTCTGACTGATTTGATCATTCTTTTCTTTTGGAAACAATTCTATCGTCACTTGAGATGTTACAATCAGAAATCATATAACCCAAAAAGTTTAGTTCATTGAAACCAATTTCAATTTTGCTACGGCCGAAGGTTTGTCGTAACGTCGCTATGTGTTTTGTCATGTTACTGGTTTAGATGTAAGTGTCGTTAAGTCACAGTCTCGTCTTTGTAAACCACGATGAGTGTGTTTTGTCTGAGCTAAATGACTAAATGTAACACATAGCCATTGATGTAAAATCCATGGTATGGTAGATGGTATTAGTATTAGTTGTATCGAGTTATCTATAGTCAATGTTTGCCTGTCCCTGTTTGTCGTGTTCTTTTGTTTGACATGTCCATTGTATTCTTTGCATATTCCCCAAATACTATATTTCCATCGCTATTGGATTTTCCCATCTTGTCTGCCCATTGTCCACGTTTCCAGCAACAGAAAACCACACGAAATTTACGAAGAAGATAAAAGGATGTAAATTCCGAATTATAACTGAAAGACAGTAAACACCGCAAAGGTCTCAATTATAACAGGGTGGGAAAAATCCAGATGAGCAAGGCCAGATCCATGTTTTCTCCAACAAAAGTGTCACGACTAATGAGTCAATGCCAACATTTCCCTTTAACAAATGCACCTGGGAGATTGAGTATACACATGGGAGATTGAGTGTACACATGGGAGATTGAGTGTACACATGGGATATTGAGTGTACACATGGAGATTGAGTGTACACATGGAAGATTGAGTGTACACATGGGAGATTGAGTGTACACATGGGAGATTGAGTGTACACATGGGAGATTGAGTGTACACATGGGAGATTGAGTGCACACATGGGAGATTGAGTGTACACATGGGAGATTGAGTGTACACATGGGAGATTGAGTGTACACATGGGAGATGAAAACATGTAAAACGGGACTGGTGACTATAGCCTAGCGTGAGGTATGAACGTGATATGTTACTATGTAACAGCTGGTTTCAACAACACCCTTGATTCGATGTTACACTTCTTCTTTCAGCGAAGCTCTTTTGTCAATTAGAGGCGACAGGTTCGAATCTCTGTGCATATGGCTTTCGATTTTTATATTATCCAATTTGTCTTATAATCGAGGAGCTGCTGGCCGAGTGGCTAGAACGCCGGATTCTCCTTCGGGAGACCCGGGTTCGAATCCTCGGTAAGGTGTGGGATTTTGTTCTGTCGGGGGCAAAAAGAAAATCCTAACCTGCACAGTTCGCGGCGACTGCACTATCCAGGCGGCATTAATTCCTCAGGTTCAAAGACCCCCCCCCCCCCCCCCCCCCCCCCTCTCCTTTCTGCCATACACTGCAAGGTACTATTCTTCTTCTTCAGCATTCCGAGCCATTGAGATTCTTTGCTGCAGATACAATCCGTCTCCATTCGTCTCTCTGGTTGACCTTCTTTTGCCAGTCGTTGATTCCAAGTGCTTGTTGGTCTGTATATATATTATCTCTCCACCGTCTTCTTGGTCTACCTCGGGGTCTACGGTCATTTATTTCCTGAGTGTAATCGAGTGTTGTTTCCCTATTATCTTCCATTCTTTCTATATGCCCCACCCATTGCAGTCTATTAGCTTCATGATACCAGTGATTAGCGGGGACTTAAACAGATCATAAATGTCTTTGTTACTTCTTCTTTTCCACTCTCCACTTTATGTATCCCTAATGGGTCCAAAGATGCGTCTTAAAACTTTGTTCTCAAAGGTTTGTGTGTGGGTGGGGCATATGTGGGTGCTGGGGTGTGTGCTGGTGGGAGGTTGTGTTTTTGAGTGTTTATAGGTGGGGGATATGTGTGGGCAGGTGAGGAGATGTGTTTGTGAGTGGGGATGTGTGTATAGGTAAAGGATGTGTAGTTGAGAGGTGGCGGATATTGGGTGGGTGAGTGGGTGTAGGTTGGCTGATGTGTGTGTGGGTGGGTAGGGAAAATTGTGAGGGTGCAGGATGTATGTATGGATAGGTGGGGGATGTGTGGGTTGACGGGGGTATGTGTGTGTGTTTTTGTGATGTGTGTTTTTCTGGGTGGTTGCGGGTGTGTGTGTGGGGGGGGGGGGGTGGGGGGTGGTGGAGAATATCTGGGTGGGTGTTTGCGTGTAGGTTATGGGATGGGTGGGGGATGTATGTGTGGGTGGGGAAATGTGTGGGTGGGGGATCTATGGGTGGGTGGCGGCATGTATGTTTGCCTGAGTCTGTGTGAGTGCGTGGAGGTATGTGTGGGTGGGCGGGGGGTGTAGTGGGTGGGGGATGTGTGGGTGGCTGAGGGATGTGTGGGTGGCTGCGGGGTCTGTCTGTCTGTCTGTCTGTCTGTCTTTTGTTTCTATAAATTACAGTGGTGTTGCCATCACCATCATCATCATCATCATCATCATCATCATCATCATCATCATCATCATCATCATCATCATCATCATCATCATCATCATCATCATCATCATCATCATCATCATGTAGTGTAGTCTTTAAGCTAGTCCGGATGATTCCTGGTCACCCCATTCTACAGTCGTCAGTTTTGTACCGCTGTGTTGAATGCCCTGTCTATCTGCATTGGAAAGCTGAGTCACAACTGCGAGCGCTATCAAGAACAAGTTACCTGAACAGTTCAAGAAGATTGATACAGGGGAGGAAAATGTCACGTGGCAAGACCAACACCAAGAAACAACAGACTCACAAAATGTGCAGCGTGGGAGCCGCCAAGACCTCGAAGAAAACGTCAGAAGAGAACCTACCTGCGAGCTGTAACAAAGAAAAAGAAGCTCAAGTAACTTCAAAGGAAGCTACCGCGAGGGAGACCGTCGACAACCCACCACAGACAAGAGCCAAGACAGCTGAGAAGAGGGAGGAGAAAGACACCAGAGTCGGAAATACCGACTCACAGACAACCAGGTGGATTGTCAAACGTATCCAAGCAAAGCTGACAGATGAACAAATCCTGAAGCTGCTAAAATAAGAGAATCTTCACATCCGAATCTTGAGGGCGGAGCGGATCCTGACGTACTCCAAAATCCCTACTACGCTAGCAGTGGTGATGACTGAGGGCAGCGAGATACCACGCCAGGTATCGATAAACAAGAAAATACAGCAGCCTGAAGGATTCATTCCAAGAATCACTCAATGCTCAAGATGCCAGAGGACCGGCCACAGCAGAGCAGCATGTCGCAGTAAGACAGAGATCTGCCGATACTGAGCCGATCACCATGCCTTCAAAGAGTGTCCGCTGGCCAAACAGGACATGGACTTCCGAGCACCCAACAACAAGAGAAAGTGCGCCAACTGCCTGTGCAAGCATGGAACAAGATATCTGGGCTGTCCGTACCTCCAAAGACACAGAGACGTCTTAAAGCTCGCCATTACCACAAAGACTCCATATAAGGAAGTAATGTGGAGGTGCGAGACAGCCACGTGCATCTCACAAGCCTAAAGAGCACAACTACAAAGCCAGATTGACGAGTTAATAAACAAGTCAAGCTACTTCAAACACCGGCATCAACCAACGACAATGAAAAACTGCTTGCTGAAATAAAGAAGATCCAGCAAAACATCAAGCAAGAGGTGGAACACATGTTACAGACGACAAAAAAGAATGAAGAGATTCTACGAGACATCAAAGGTGAAATCAGTAGAGGAGCTTTCCGACACACCTGAAGATAACTGGAGCGAAAGCGAAGACGAAAAAGCATCAAAGGCGGAGCGGAGAAAAGCTCAAGCCGAGTTCTACGAGATGCTAAGGCAAAAAGACATAGACACACAACCAAGAAAATAGTCCTTACAAGGACTGCATCCTAGCAAAACAGACGAGCCAGAAACCAATACTGAACAAAGAAACTTCCAGAGGAGACGAACACAACGGATCACGGCCAACCAATCCCCCAGCTGACGTCACAAACACAAAACGCTAATATAACCAGTCCGAGCTAGGACTCACTCGTAAGTGCGCACAGACAAAAACAGGGTAAAACACCCACAAAAACCACGAATCTCAACTCTAACCAACGCTGAGGAAGCAGGTTGAATGAGACTGAATTTGGAATTTTTGTTTTCAAAATGACTGACTGATAACTCATCGCAAACATCAGAAAGAGGCAGTCATCGTTTTTCTATTTTTTAAATTTTGTGGGCCACGTTATGATTATGAGAAAACAAAAACTGGAACATGTGACAACCGGAAAGATTTGCGGATCGTAATTTGTGGAGAGGCATGATCGCCTACGCTAGCCGGCAAGACACAGGATGATGATGATCTGTATTGATAGATCCGTGCATGTCTAATTTCTAAGTGTTATTCGTGGTCTACCCCTCCTCTTTTCCTCAGCACTGTGTCATCCAGTACTCTCTTTGGCTTTTCTGTATGTTTTAGTCTTGTGTCCGCCGCATTAGAGTGTCTGCCCTTTGAGTACTTTCAGATGTCTTATTTATCTGTGCTTTTTTTTTTTTTTTTTTAAATATATTTTCTGTACGTATCATTTTCACTGCACGCGGATATCTTTAAAAGTGCTCCAGCCTCCTCCCACAGATCACACAAGATTCTCATCACAGTGCACGAACTCTGTGACACCTGCTAAGGACCCAGTGTGTTTACCAGAAACACATATGCTGCAAATATTCGTTTTGGCAGGTTTCCTCATTTTCACCTGTTGCCTGAGAGGCAGCCTATTCTGAAAGCTCTTTACAAGTCCAACTGCCGTGCTTATGTGTGTATATGTGTGTGCGTGTGTGAGCTCAACATGCACACACCCGCTCCAAATTTGTCGCTCTTGTCCTCGATTGTTAGACGCCAGATTACTACTCCAGAATTAGGAGGTGTAATACCATTCCTTTCTTATTTGTAAAAATACAACTGTCATGTCTGAGTCATATATGATTGCGCTACCGTATAACAATAAATGGTACTACCTACTTTCTGTTCGCGCCGAATGTTAGGCGGCTTAACCTAGTAGGAGGAATGCAAATTAAAGACTAAATTTCATGGCAGGGCAGATCAGACCCAAAGCCTTTAACAGCAACTGGTCTTGGATCGAAGCTCTGACAGGTGGACAGTTAGAGCATTGCTTTGCTGATCCGGCAGCTTCTGCAACTTGCCTTGTTCCATATATATATTGGTGTTATCTTTCCTCTGGAGTATACTAGGCAGGTTGTATGGGCAACACATGGTCTCTACAATTCGACCCAGGCTTTGTGCTATGGAGAGGAATAGTCGTATAACTCCATCGCAGGTCCCCGCCAAGGGTTGTAGTTATTATGCCTTTTATTTAAAGCACAATGTAACAAACAAACCATCAAGACGACAAGGTTTCAGTGGTGCGTGTAAAACACCACATATATACACTCTGAATCGAACTAGACCCGAACCAGAAGCGAATATCGTAACTGGTGAACTACTCTACCATTGCTTTGTTATATTTGGTAACATCTGCAGAGAATATCCCATTCCTTCACTGTCCAAGATATTTCCGGGCTGGCATCGGCTGACAATTCATATCCGGACCCACAAACTACCATCACAACCTTGTGATGAATGAGAGGAGTGGTCTTCATCACCTCCGATGGAGGAACGATCATATTTGATAGAACACCATTTCAAAACAATTTATTCGTTAACTGAATTTAAACATAGAAGCCACAAACAATATATAGCACGATTGATTGCCTGGCATATTTCGCTACATTTGTATACTGCAGAGGTATTTATCATTCCATTGGCACTTTGCCGTCTTGACAGACGATAGTTTGTGCTTTAAAAAGGCATAATAACTTTTAACTATGGCGGTAGCGAGTGTGACTGATAAGGCCAATTTGCGCTGTAAATGTCCGTTCACAGTGGGTGCATCTGAACACGTGGTCATTTCCACCATCATGCACCATCTTACGTCTCAAACGCTTGGTGTGTGACTTTTCTGCAATAATTTTCTCCTTTGACTTTATTCCATTTCTGATATTTGCCCTACATGCAACACGTTCAGCGGCGACTTGCTCCCAATGTGCATTATCAATGCCTGTATCAATCATGTCCCGCTTACACACATCTTTGTATCGTAGTAGAGGCCGACCCTGAGATCTCTTACCCATCTGTAATTCACCAAAAAAGATATCCTTTGGTATTCTACCATCATCCATCCTCCTAAGATGTCCTATCCATCTAAGTCTACGAAGACTGAGCATGGAATAAACTGTCACACAACCTGATCTTTCCAATACTTCAGTATTTGTGATTTTGTCTTGCCACTTAATACCAAGAATTCTTCGCAAACACCGCATATGAAAGCTGTTTAAATTGTTCTCTTGGTGTGAGTAAGTTGTCCAGGTTTCACTGCCATAGAGAAGAGTACTAAGGACACAGGCTTGATAGACAAGGACTTTTGTTTTGGCAGTAAGCTTCCTGTTCTCCCAGACTCTTTTTCTTAACCTGTTCATTGTTGTTGCTGCCTTACCAATCCGGATGTTGATTTCCTGATCTAGGGATAATTTGCTATTAACCACTGATCCTAGATATGTAAAATGGTCTACTATCTCTAGTTCAGCATCGTCAATAAAGATTGATGGTACCCCATGTGCACCTTGTGACATAATCTGTGTCTTCTTTTTGCTAATTGTTAAACCAAATTCAGAACAAGCATTGGAGAATGCAGATAGTAGACATTGCAATTCTTCCTCAGAGTGGGTCGTAACTGCAGCATCATCTGCAAAAAGCAACTCTCTGATCAGTACCCTCCTAATTTTGGTCTTAGCCTTCAATCTCTGAGCATTGTAGAGGCCGCCATCTGAGCGTGAGTGAATGTATATACCACCATCCTGATCACGAAATGCATATTTCAGTAGAAGTGAAAAGTATATTCCAAAGAGGGTGGGAGCTAGTACACAACCTTGCTTAACTCCACTCTTGATTTCAAATTCTTCAGAAGTTGCACCATCAAACTTGATTATACCCTTCATGCCCGTGTGGAACGATTCCACAATGGACAGAAGAGTTGGTGGGCAGCCAATCTTCTTTAGTGCCTTGAACAGACCCTCACGACTGACCAAATCAAATGCCTTTGTGAGGTCGATGAAGGCAATAAACAGTGGTTGATTCTGTTCACGGCATTTTTCTTGCATTTGTCGCAATGAGAATATCATATCAGTGGTAGACCGGTTCTGTCGAAAGCCACTTTGTGATTCGGGGTAGACTTGATCTCCTAGGACTTGAAGTCTGCGCAGAACAATTCTGGCAAATACTTTTCCAACAATACACAGAAGTGAGATACCCCTATAGTTGTTGCAGTCGCTCCGATCGCCCTTGTTCTTGTACAGTGTTATGATGCTTGAATCTTTGAAATCCTGTGGGACTTGTCCTTCACGCCAGCATAGCTCTATTAGCTGGTGGATCTGTAGAGTGAGTGTGTCTTGCCCACTCCTGATAACTTCTATTGGAATCCCATCCTTACCTGGAGCCTTGCCAGATGCAAGTTCATTTATAGCACACTTAACTTCTGTTATGGTGGGAAGTGTGTCCAGGTGGTCAAGAGTTGGTAGAGCCTCTATGGCGTTGAGGGCATCATCCGCTAGTTTGGTATCACTTGAGTAAAGCTCCAAATAGTGCTCTACCCATCTGTCCATCTGCCGTTTCTTGTCAGTGATGATTTCTCCAGTCAAGGTTTTCAATGGTGCATTTCTTTTGATCACTGGACCACAGGCTTTCTTTATTCCTTCATACATGCTTCTTATGTCTCCCTTATCACTTGCGATTTGAATGGACTCACATAACCTGATCCAATAATCATTTGCACACTGCCTGGCAGCCTTTTGCACATCCTTCCTAGCTTGCCTTAGCTCACTCAGAGTGTTACGCGTTGGTCTTTCCTTGTTTCTTAAGAGAGCTTTCTTCTTCTTATCAATCAAGGGCTGCAGAGTCTCGCTGTTGGCCGCAAACCAGTCCTGCCTCTTATGATCCACAGTGCCGTAAACCCCTACGGCAGTTTTATAAAGAGTTTCCTTAATTTGACCCCACTTTTCATTTACTGTACAATTTTCTGGTGTATCAGTGAAAGCGTCTTCAAGTTGCTGTTGAAACTGAAAGCACTTTTCAGGATCATGAGTGTTAATAATATTAATCCTGGGGCTAGATTTGTGTTTAGCTGTGTAGATTCTCTTTGGTCTCAGTCTAACCCTTGCAACAACCAAAGAATGATCCGTATCACAGTCAGCACTGTGGTAACTACGTGTCAATGATATATGGTTCATATGTTGTCTCCGTGTGATGATGAAGTCCAGCTGGTGCCAATGGCCGGATCTTGGATGTTTCCATGTGACCTTATGCATCTCTTTTGTTGTAAAAAAAGAGTTTGTAATACATAGGTCATTACTGGTGCAATGCTCCAGCAGCCTTTGCCCATTTTCATTCATGCGACCGATGTTGTATTTTCCAAGGCACACTGGCCATGAACTCGAGTCCTTGCCCACACGAGCATTGAAATCACCGAGCATATAAATGTAGTCAGATTTTGGAACTGCCTTGATCACGGAGTCTAACTCCTCATAGAACAAATCCTTCACATCATCAGAGGAATCGAGTGTCGGTGCATATGCAGTAATAATGGTGGCAAACCCACAAGAGGTTGCCAAGCGCAGGGACAATAGTCTTTCATTTCCTCCTGCTGGAATTTCAATCATTCCCAGTAGCTTATTCTTCACTGCAAAGCCCACACCGTGTTGCCTTTTTTCTGCCTGCCCTCTACCCTTTTAGAAAAAAGGTGTAGTTGTTTTCCCTGAGTGACCCTTCCTCAGCGAGGCGAGTCTCCTGCAGGCCAGCAATATCAATGTTAAGACGATTGAGTTCGGCATCAATCACAGCCGTTTTTCTCACATCGTCAATATTGGTCAAGTCAGTGGAAAATCCTGGACACATGGTTCTCACGTTCCAGGTTGCAAGCCGTAGCTTGAGGTTTCTATTTTTATTTTTGTTTGTACCTGGTGCATTGGTTTTACAGCCTGCGATTCAGATTTTGTCCTAGCCCCAAGCACCCATTGAAGCAGGCAGGCTGTGGCGGATCAGCACCCAATTGGCTGGGGGATGCCCAGCTTGAGGCGGGCGGTAACTGATCAGTGACACCTATAGGTGTCTCCCACCGTCAGAGGCAACGCGTGGCGCCCCATGTCTACGCCAACTGACAAGGACTTATAACCCGTAACAGTTGCCTCTCGCTTTGATTCCAAGACCAGTTAAGACCAGGGATGGAGTTATTGCCTCTCCATAGCACAAAGCCTGGGCTAAAATGTAGAGATCATGTGTTGCCCATGCAGCATGATCCCTCTCTCGGCCTGCCTAGTTCACTCCAGAGGAAAGGTAACACCCCTACATCTGGAACAAGACAAGCTGCAGAAGCTGCCGGATCAGCAAAGCAATGCTCTAACTGTCCGCCTGTCGGAGCTTCGATCCTAGACCAGTCGCCAACCAAGGCTTAGGGCCTATTTATCATATGAAGTGAATAAATTATTAACACTTTAGCTGAAACAATTAAAACATACAGTCAAGGGTATTACTATTATTGTAATGTCAAGCATTTGTTATCCCTAAGGTAATTTCAAATTTAATGTTTGTTGCTAGAGTATTAAATTTTAAAAAAAAATGTTTCAATCCGGGCTGCGTCTTGTTACTTTTTTATAACAACCACATCTCAAATGCATCTATTCGTTTTAAAGAAGAATTCAATCTATGCATTGCTACATGGCGAATATTTAAACATTATAAGCACGACAAAACAAAATAAGGGAAGAAATACAAACTAGAATCAACTCTGGAAATAAGATATACTATGCACTACAACATCTACTAAAATCAAAGGCGCTATCTCGTAACACCAAAATCACAATATACAAAACACTGATCAGACCAGTTGTGCTGTATGGCTCTGAAACATGGAGTACAACGAAAGGAGACGAAGCCTTGTTACAAACCTTTGAGAACAAAATTTTAAGTCGCATCTTTGGACCCATTAGGGATACACAAAGTGGAGAGTGGAAAAGAAGAAGTAACAAAGACATTTATGATCTGTTTAAGTCCCCGCTAATCACTGGTATCATGAAGGCTAATAGACTACAATGGCTGGGGCATATAGAAAGAATGGAAGATAATAGGGAAACAAAACTCGCTTACACTCAGGAAATAAATGACCGTAGACCCCGAGGTAGACCAAGAAGGCGGTGGAGAGATAATACATGTACAGACCTACAAGCACTTGGAATCAACGACTGGCAAGAGAAGGTCCACCAGAGAGACGAATGGAGACGGATTGTATTTGCAGCAAAGAACCTCAATGGCTCGGAACGCTGAAGAAGAAGAAGAAGCACGACAAAACGAAACGAATTGTTTTCTAACAGTTACTAACCACTGACGTCATGAGATAATGAGCGCCCAATTCCGGCTTTCCGTCCTACAAAAGTATATAATGGATGGGGGTGGGAAGTAAGGGATTATCTTATGGATGAGCTGCCACGAGAAAACAACTCAGCAGAAATAAAAAAAAAAAAAATAACAACAACAATGTGGATTAGATGTCTAAATCAGCCCAGCAAATTCTCAATTGGCTTATTTCTGACATTGTACACTTAAACACCATAGTTCTTTACCGCCATTATCGTAGGTCGCAGCCTATGGCTAGAGCGGTTAGTGAACTCGTGTTCACAATTCCTCGACATACCGTCACAGATTCAGCGTCACACAAAATGTGGGTTTGGACCAATCAAAAATGAATGGAGGTAAATGGGAAGTAGTGGTGTGTCACAGCATATATATATATATATATATATATATATATATATATATATAGATATATATATATATAATATAATATATATATATATATATATATATAATATATATATATATATATATATATATATATATATATATATATATATATATATATATATATATATATATATATACGAACACTAATAGAAAGGTCAATAATGAAACAGAGAGACATAAATTTGTACTTCATAGATTATACTAAGGCATTTGATAAAGTACAAAACGATGAGCTGATTAAAATGTTGTAAGATATCAACATTGATGGAAAAGATTTAAGAATAATAAAGAATATGTACTGGAACCAAGTAGCAGCAATTAAAATGGGAAATAATGAGTGTAGTTACGAACAGATGAAGCTAGGAGTACGACAGGTGTGTGTCTTGTCACCCGATCTCTTCTCCCTATATAGCGAAGCGAAGTAATAATGAGAGAGATCAAAGAGAAGCCAAGAATACTAATCGGAGGATATAATATAAACAATATACGCTATGCAGATGACACTGTATTGGTGGCGGATAACGAAACAGACCTACAACAATTGTTGGACATTGTAGTAACAGAGAGTGCACAGAAAGAACTCTCCTTGAATATCAAGAAAACAGTAACAATGGTGATATCAAAGAAAATGGGGACACCAAAATGTGACATAGAAATAGAAGGGGAAATTCTCAACCAAATGGATAATTTTAAATACCTAGGAGCCTTATAACATCAGATGGAAGATGTACAACAGAGATTAAGAGCAGAATAGGGCTGGCAAAAGCCGCATTCCAGAAAATGAAGAGTATATTAATTATGCAATAAGTCGCTATCAATGAATGTAAGAAAGAGAGTGCTAAAATGCTATATAGAACAAGTTTTGCTGTATGACAGCGAATCTTGGAATGTAAATGAACAAATTAGGAAGAACTTAGAAGCAACAGAGATGTGGTTTTTAAGACGAATGTTGCGAATTCCTTGGACTGCCAGAGTAACTGACAGCGATTGCCTGAAAGAGGCTAGTGAAACTAGAACACTATACACAACAATAAGAGACACACAGCTTTCTTTGGTCATGTGATGAGACGAGAGGCATTGGAGAACATCTTGACGACTGGAAACATCGAGAGGAAGAGAGGCAGAGGCAGACCAAGAGAAATGATGCTGGACGGATTGAGACGGTGGTAAGGAGAAATATCATCGACAGAGTTGATCCAGAACACCAAAGAAGATATCTGTGGGGAGTCATTAACACCTACACAAGTTTATGAGGTTTATGTAAACAAATATTATGTTTAGAGGAAATGTCATTTATGTTTGTAAATTTCTTTTATTTTGAACAAATAGTTCTCTCCCCACCCATCTCCCTCTCTCTCATCCGCTCTCTCTCTCTCTCTCTCTCTCTCTCTCTCTCTCTCTCTCTCTCTCTCTCTCTCTGCCAAATGCTGGTGCAATTACGTTTGCATAGAAAATATACATAAACATCTAATATTGTTCATTAATTTAGTAGCATGTCGTTTGCAGAACCTCGCTGCCATAACAACCTTCCGGAAAACCTCTCGATCATAAGCAAGATGTCCCGCGTCTGATACACCCATCTGGAGATCATCCACTACATCCTGCACCCATCTTCTCTTTGGCCTTCCTCTTCCTCTCTTCCCAGGCATATATCCTTCCATTATTGTTCTCTCCAAACTTTCGTGGCGTTTCAAGTGACCAAAATATTTCAATTTTCTTTGTTTTATCGTCTTTAATAGCCAACCTTCTTCAATATTCAATTCTTGAAGTATGGATGCATTTGTTCTTTTCTTTACCCAAGATATTCTTATGTTTTCTTTCATGGTTGCTATGGTTTCTTGGCAAGTTTTGCAGAAGGTAGTTTGCCATTGCTTTCCTTCTGGGCAGTGACTGTACTAGTCGGTGGCCATAGCCATTGTCTCTACTGATGAGATCATCTGCCTATCGCCGCTGAGTGCAAGACCATAACCAACAACAATCTGTTGGCTGCTCTCACACTCCATCCACCACCTGCTTCCATGGCTTCACGTAACCCTGATCGGGAGGCTAAACGGGTACTCCACCTTGCCCAAGGGTGTCTAATATTGTTACAAGGGAGATTACTTAAAGTTAGACAAAGGAAATTGTATACCTAGAATAATATACTTAACTAACTTTAAAATCTCTTATTTTCTTCCTTACTAAATAAAATATTCAATATTTTAGTAAGATTTTATAAATCAATAATAACACTGTTAGTTTACTTATAGAAAATGTGTTTAGTTTGTACTTAATTACATTTTATAATCAACTTTTAACGTTTCACATTTATGTTTAATTCTCAATTGTGTACTTAGTATACCATTTCATTCCTTGAAATGATTGATCTGACATTATTCTTTCCTTACAAGCAGTAATAAGCGTGTCCAAATGTTTTACCAGGTTGATGCAGCCGCCGACCGCCAGCCGCCGACTCCCCCCCCCCCCCAAAAAAAAAAAAAAACTAACTTTCCGTACCCTATTTCTCAGCTCCTCCTCCTCTCGTTTCTCCTTCTTCGTGGTTGGAATAGTTAAATTTAGAATTTTGGAAACTTCTTCTTTCGTTCGCCTGAAATATGTCTATAACTGCAATGTTGTCTCTTGTATGAATCTAACAGTCTTTTTTAGTTTACTCAGCGGTCCATAGAGTTTATCTTCCACTGTTGTCTCTCTAGGCCAGAAGGTTCGCCTGGATATGTTGTAGTTTGGGCAATCCTGGAGTATGTGCTCTGCTGTCTGCGACTCCAAACCACATGAGCACATGGCTGAGTCACCAATCTTGAATTTTGTATACATGTGGTTGCGTAATCTATTGTGTTCTTTTCTGAGGCTCAGAAGAATGACCTGTTCTTGTCTGCCCATAACGTGGTAGTCGTCTTGAGTAGGGTTTGGTGGCCTTCTGTCTGATTTGATCATTCTTTTCTTTTGGAAACAATTCTATCGTCACTTGAGATGTTACCATCAAAAATCTTATAACCCAAAAAGTTTATTTCATTGAAACCAATTTCAATTTTGCTAGGTTTTATAGTCAGGCCGTGTTGATTGATACGGCCGAAGGTTTGTCGTAACGTCGCTATGTGTTCTGTCATGTTACTGGTTTAGATGTAAGTGTCGTTAAGTCACAGTCTCGTCTTTGTAAACCACGATGAGTGTGTTTTGGCTGAGCTAAATGACTAAATGTAACACATAGCCATTGATGTAAATTCCATGGTATGGTAAATGGTATTAGTTGTATCGAGTTATCTATAGTCAGTGTTTGCCTGCCCCTGTTTGTCGTGTTCTTTTATTTGACATGTCCATTGTATTCTTAGCATATTCCACAGAAACTATATTTCCATCGCTATTGGATTTTTTCATCTTGTCTGCCCATTGTCCACGTTTCCAGCAACAGAAAACCACACGAAATTTACGAAGAAGATAAAAGGATGTAAATTTCGAATTATAACTGAAAGACAGTAAACACGCAAAGGCCTCAGTTATAACAGGGTGGGAAAAATCCAGATGAGCAAGGCCAGATCCATGTTTTCTCCAACAAAAGTGTCACGACTAATGAGTCAATGCCAACATTTCCCTTTAACAAATGCATCTGGGAGATTGAGTGTACACATGGGAGATTGAGTGTACACATGGGAGATTGAGTGTACACATGGGAGATTGAGTGTACACATGGGAGATTGAGTGTACACATGGGAGATTGAGTGTACACATGGGAGATTGAGTGTACACATGTGTCACAGCCTCACATAGGGACGGTACCAACATGAAAGTAAGAGATACTGGCGAAGGGACAGAACTCCAGCAAAGGGGAAAGAACCGAGTCACTCGAAGGCTCGAATAATCCAGAGCCTTCTCGAAGGACCGGTCAGTGGGTCCACAGCCCCGTGGACACTGATGGGGCCCGCCGATTGCGGGGTCCACGAGAAACTCAGGGAGAGTTGCCACCCGTGTCGGATTGCGACACGTGTGGAAGGACAGACACGGACTGGACATCGAGGAAGCAACAGGGCTTACCTTAAGGGGACTTGATAGTAGACCCAATTGTATTTAGGGGTCTTAGACATATGTTTAGATAGCTGCTAGAGTATTGTGTTAATCATGTTCATTGTAAACTTCTGCGATACGCAACTTGTTGAAGGCTGGCTTGTGAAAACTCGCTTCGCCAGCGTACTGTAATATACATGTAAATAAATGTTGCTAGATTGTATCTGAACGGAGTTTGTTGCCTGTATGAGCCCGAGTTTCAATCCCCTAGAGATCTAGGACGGTGACAGGCTATGTGGGGGCCAAAATTTACTATCAACCTCTTGGCAGGGACCATTTAAAGTTGTGAGAAGGATTTCGGAAGTTGATTACGAAATTTCTTTGAATGGAAAGTTGAAAATATTCCATGTAAATATGTTAAAACCATACTATTCTAGAAATGACAGTGATACGAACAACCAGACTGACAAGAATGACAACAGAAACGAAACGACAATTACCCGACTGAATGACACCTCGACAAACGAAGCATCGTTAACGACTCATTCTTGTGACAACGAAGACGACGAAAACATATTCACAATACCGACAATATGGGATAACGACAAGTACGACCAATTTAACGACACATTGACAACTATTAGTCTCGACGACGACGACGACAATGACATTGAAGACAATTTACAAACAGTAGCGTCAGTAATAAATCAGACGGACATAGACAATACGGAAATTCCAGTACCAATTATGAACGACGACAGTACTATGAAGGACATACAAATCTCTGACACTTTGACACAACAGCAGCGACAAGACATTCTGTCTCTTCTGAACGACTATAGAACTATCTTCTCAAACAAACCTGGACGGACTGACAAAATAACACATTCAATTGTGTTGACAGATCTGACATCGATCAAATGTAGACCATATTCGATTCCTTTGCATTATAGAGCAAATTTAGATAAAGGAATTTTGGACTTAGAGAAAAATAGAATAATACAGAAATCTGTGTCCCAGTATTCTTCGCCAATTGTCCTGGTGAAAAAGAAGGACCAAACCATTCGTTTGTGCATAGACTATAGAAAATTAAATACCATAACCACGACAGATGCTGAGCCAATGAACAGCTGTGAAGACCTCATTTTGAATATGTCTCAATCATCCTTATTTTCTTAGCTTGATTTAGCTAAAGGTTACTGGCAAGTACCACTAGACCCCTCTTCAAGGCATATAACAGCATTCGCTACACCCCTTGGGCTGTACGAATGGAGATATCTTCCGTTTGGTCTCAAGAACGCTCCCGCCACATTTGTTAGGTTAACTAGACTGCTATTGCACGGCATCAAGGACGTGCAATCTTATATTGATGACATATGTATCCATTCTTCAAACATGACTTCTCACTCCAAAAAGTCTTTAACCAAATTTTTCTTTTTGGACTTACTATCAAACCTTCCAAGGTTGAACTAGGCTATAAACAGATAGACTTCCTAGGTCATAGGATTTCCGAAGGCAAACTGTTGACAGATGATAAAATAGTATCAAAAATTCTCAACCTAGAAGTTCCGACTACAAAGAAGCAGGTTAGAAGCTTATTAAGTCTCATAACTATTATGCCAAGTTTATACCACACTGGGCAGAACTCACATCAGTTTTTTCTAATCTATTGACAAAAGATCATCCAGAAAAATTTTGTAAGAGTATCCGCTTAGAGGATGCAATGTGCAAATTGAAATCCATTTTTTCTAACCCACCAGTATTAAGATTACCAAACATAGATATACCCTTTATTTTAACCACAGATTCGAGTGCTATCGCAATTGGAGGATGCCTGATGCAAGAATATCAGGGAATGAGACATCCGATACTCTACGTCAGCCGCAAGCTAAGAAAGGCAGAGATCCATTACTCCACAGTTGAGTTGGAGGCATTAAGTCTACTTTTTTGTATGCGGCGATTATCTAAGTTCCTCTTAGGTTCGCATTTTGTTGTTTTAACCGATAATTCTCCGTTGCTGGTACTTAAGCAAGGTGTACCAAAGAACCATCGTTTGCAAAGATGGTGTCTTCTTCTTCAAGATTTCGACTTTGAAATCCGCCATATCAAGGGCACTGATAACATTATTGCTGACTTTTTATCACGGCAAACTAATGCACCAGCAGACGATCACTAGGCACATTAATTATTCGCCATACAATAATCTGTGATATTTTAGTCTGTTGCATACAACAGTGTACCTCTACACCTACTAGAGAACTTTCATTCAGAAGTAACAACGCCCAAGTGTATAGGTTACGTATGACACCCACGAACATGACACTTTGAGAACCCTATTTTACCAAGTGCCAAGGTGTTAAAAACAATCCGAGCGATATATAAGATCTGTGAAATGATTTCAACCAGTGAACTGACATTCATCTGTAAAGATTAAGAACACTGCATACTCGCTATGGCTAAGAAACTTCGCAAACAGCCGAAATAGAACTACATCGATTACAACATGCAAGGGACAGCTATATTAACTGTTAACGTTGATGGCACGACACACGGACAACAGGAGGACAAAACACACATCGTCGATGGATTTAGTTAGTTAGTTAGTTAATTAGTTATTTATTAGTTAATATGTATTACACTTGTATTTAATTATGTATATAAAATATGTCAACCTATAACTTGTATATTTTCTACCATATTATTACAAGTATTTCCACTCATAGGTGAAATATTTTTCCTATACAATTTTTTCCATTTAAATTATAAACCATTTTTTGAGTACACGTACAAAAAGTACTTGTTACCTTAAAGGGAACTTATCGCCTAAGCCATTTTTCTAAGGGCAATAATACTTACCTCAACTTTATTTATATATTTTAACAAAATACTATTTTGTATGAAAGATGGATGAATGACAGAGTGAATGAATTAAATGAGAGAGCGATATACTGAGCGGACAAATTGTACGCAAAACGTATTTATTTTAATTTGTCTGCGTCTTTCATGTAAAAATGTATTACCTGTCTAATTGTTAATACATGTTTAGTATTTAACACACTACATCTAAGCACCACTGCTTGGAATGCCCGATCATGCATTACACACATTGGGGTAATTCATGACAAAGGATATCCCAACTCGTGACGCTTGGAGATAAACCACACTGTGAGCACACACTTTATACAAACTCAAAACTGAACACTAACAATTAAAATACAGTCACTTTATTAGAAACTGCAACATATCAGTCAATACACGAACAAGCCAACAGGAACACGTAGTCAGATGTGATAAAACAACAGCATAACTACATATTCAGCATTATACAACATACGGAAGTAAAAATGTATCGAAATACACACACGAGACAAGATGTGCAGGTGTACTTAAATAGCCAAGACATTTGTCTTGTTAGAACTCTCTTACACAGAGTTTTAATATCTTGGTATCATATGGATACTTGAGAAGGGCGCGGTTGTAAAAACAACTGGGAAACGTCACGGAACTTCGGTCAGATAAGCATGTTTAAGGACATAGAAGAGAGAAACCTCTTCAGCAATCATCTTAAAGTGGTGTATGGGAGAATACATGAGTTGGTGATGCAGATATGTCAGTTGCCAAGTTACTATCCACCAAACTACAAACACCGACTTTATGTGATCCTGTGACAGAATTAGTACAGAACTAATTACCATATAAGAACCCATCAAAGCAGGGGGGAGGGGGACTCCTGTCACAGCCTCACATAGGGACGGTACCAACATGAAAGTAAGAGATACTGGCGAAGGGACAGAACTCCAGCAAAGGGGAAAGAACCGAGTCACTCGAAGGCTCGAATAATCCAGAGCCTTCTCGAAGGACCGGTCAGTGGGTCCACAGCCCCGTGGACACTGATGGGGCCCGCCGATTGCGGGGTCCACGAGAAACTCAGGGAGAGTTGCCACCCGTGTCGGATTGCGACACGTGTGGAAGAACAGACACGGACTGGACATCGAGGAAACAACAGGGCTTACCTTAAGGGGACTTGATAGTAGACCCAATTGTATTTAGGGGTCTTAGACATATGTTTAGATAGAGTATTGTGTTAATCATGTTCATTGTAAACTCCTGTGATACGCAACTTGTTGAAGGCTGGCTTGTGAAAACTCGCTTCGCCAGCGTACTGTAATATACATGTAAATAAATGTTGCTAGATTGCATCTGAACGGAGTTTGTTGCCTGTATGAGCCCGAGTTTCAATCCCCTAGAGATCTAGGACGGTGACAACATGGAAGATTGAGTGTACACATGAGAGATTGAGTGTACACATGGGAGATTGAGTGTACACATGGGAGATTGAGTGTACACATGGGAGATTGAGTGTACACATGGGAGATTGTGTGTACACAAGGGAGATTGAGTGTACACATGGAAGATTGAGTGTACACATGAGAGATTGAGTGTACACATGGGAGATTGAGTGTACACATGGGAGATTGAGTGTACACATGAGTAGTTAGAAAGGCGCAAAACGGGTATGATTTGGTGGAGCCTCCACCATTTGACCTTGACCTCGGCTGATTTTCACTCCCCCTCGGTCATGAAGTTGGGTGGTGTAAGGGGTGATATCTAGGTCATATCTAAGGGCGATAATTCTAAGATTTTATGTTTCTAAGGGCAGATAACTATTGAGTGGGAGTATAAAAATTTTAATTAATTATTAAAAAATAAAATAAAATAAATAAAAAATAAAAATCAATAACGACGGGGTGCGGGGTGGTGGCGAGGGGGTGGGCGCCTGGGGTGAGACTAGGCTGTTCAGGTTTAAACACTATCATCACAGGGTTACAAATGAAAACCTTAAAATGTAAAGATGGTCGATATTATTGATGTTAGCGGGTATAGCTTAGTGAAATTCATTGGTGAGGGATGGGTAGCGGCTATTAGTGCTTTGTAGAGTGTCGTAGTGGCATATACACTATCATCACAGGGTTACAAATGAAAACCTTAAAATGTAAAGATGGTCGATATTATTGATGTTAGCGGGTATAGCTTAGTGAAATTCATTGGTGAGGGATGGATAGCGGCTATTAGTGCTTTGTAGAGTGTCGTAGTGGCATATACACTATCATCACAGGGTTACAAATGAAAACCTTAAAATGTAAAGATGGTCGATATTATTGATGTTAGCGGGTATAGCTTAGTGAAATTCATTGGTGAGGGATGGGTAGCGGCTATTAGTGCTTTGTAGAGTGTCGTAGTGGCATATACACTATCATCACAGGGTTACAAATGAAAACCTTAAAAAGTAAAAATGGCCGATAATATTGATTTTAGCGGGTATAGCTTAGTGAAATTCGTTGGTGAGGGGTGGGTAGCGGCTATTAGTGATTTTTAGAGTGTCGTAGCTGCCTATACACTATCATCATACGGGGTACAAATGAAAACATTAAAAAGTAAAGATGGCCGATTTTAATGATTTTAGCGGGTATAGCTTACTTAAATTTATTAAAGGGTGGGTAGCGGCTAGTAGTGCTATGTAGAGGGTCGTAGTGACTTATTCACTAACATAACACGTGTTACAAATGAAACCTTGAAAGCTAAAGATCGCTTATTGTAATGGATATAGTGTAGTATCATTCGGCGGTAAGGGGTGGGTACCAGGTATTAGTGGTCAAGCAGTGGTCAAGCAGTGGTCAAGTGGTGGTCAAGTAAGGAAAATTTTTGGGAAAAGTGATTGTAATGATATGATGATGCTTAAAGGGTGGTAAATTAGTGGTCAAGTAGTGGTCAAGTAGTGGTCAAGTGTTGGTCAAGTAAGGAAAATTTTAATGAAAAGTGGTTATAATGATATGGTGATGATTAAAGGGTGGTAAATTAGTGGTCAAGTAGTGGTCAACCAATGGTCAAGTAGTAGTCAAGTGAGGAAATTTTAGGGAAAAGTGGTTATAATGATATGGTGATGATTAAAGGGTGGTAAATTAGTGGTCAAGTAGTGGTCAGCCAATGGTCAAGTAGTGGTCAAGTGGTCGAGTGACCACTTAAATTGTAGATGACGATGTCCCTAAGATTATGGTAGTGGTTAAAGTGATCGATGACATGGTCAAGTAGCGGTCAACCAGTGGTCAAGTGGTCGAATGATCACTTAAAAGGTAGAGAAAAGTACTATATTGAAACGGTGATGGTAAAATGGTCAACAACGTGGTCAAGCAGTGGTCAAGTAGTGCTCAACCAGTGGTCAACCGCTCAAGTGAGAAAATTGTAGGGTATGGTACGTGTAGTGAAACAGAGATGAATAAATTAAGTAGTGACGTTGTCAAGTAGTGATCAAGTAGCGGGCAAGTACTGGTCAAATGGTCGAGTGACCACTTAAATTGAAAGGGAAAGTACGTGTAGTGAACCTGTGTTGGTTAAAGTGATCGATGACGTGCTCAAGTAGTGGCCAAGTAGTGGTAAATGGTCGAATGACTACTTAAATTGTCGGTGAAAGTAGGTATGGTGACATGGTGATGATCAAGAGTTGGTCAAGTGGTGCTCAAATAGTGGTCAAGTAGTGGTCAAGTAGTCGAATTACCACTTAAATTATAGGGTATGGTACGTGTAGTGAAACGGTGATGGTAAAATAAGTAAGGACATAGTCAAATAGTGGTCAAGTACTGGTGAAATAGTGATCAAGTGGTCGAAGGATCACTTAAATTGTAGGGTATGGTATGTGTAGTGACATGATGATGGTTAAAGTGATCGATGAAATGATCAAGACGTTATGCCGACTGCTAAGTTCAGAAAGTAATGTCCTTACTATCGGCAATTTCCCTGACAGGAGCGCCTCGAGCACTGATTTTGTATTGATCAATAGCACCTAGTGGTACAGTCAACACACATGGACAATAGTTACATCCGGTCAAAGATGGCGTCGCACCCTATCACACATGGATAATTGCTACAACCAAACTACGTCTCATTCACTAAAACTGGTCAAATATGGTGTCACATCCGGCCACAGGGGTAATAGGACATCTGAGACACGTGGTTAAGAGGGAAACTATAGAAAAAGGGTGTCCTATCGGTTGTCGAGTCAGGGAACCTAACGTATGATGATCACTGTGTAAAGGAGTGAATACACTGCATCATCAACACTGCATCATCACCACTGCATCCGAAGGGTAAAATGGTCACCCCCTTCTCTCTCTCTTTTCTATAACCGTGTAGTCCTAGTGTTATCCGGTTACACCAAAGGACACCCGAGCATCAACACAACAAACTGCCCCGATTCAACCTTAGGCAATGCACGTAACATGACAGGTCACATGTCCGCCGTCATAATCAGCGACGTTATCACGTATCAAATTAGATAGCCACACTTTCATTTCCTTTCTATGTGTCCATAGTGTCTTTACATCTTTCTCCAGAAAACCATTTCCAAGACCAATATATGTTATTTGTCAGTGTACCTGCTCAGTGCCACACTTCACAACCAGACAAAAATACACGTTCTATGTACCACTTCAACCGTCAAATAAGAAAATATGTTACACAAAATATTAAAATTATTGGTCAAATACAGAAATATATCACCCAAACTTATAAAAAGTAGGAACATATGTTAACCAAATGGAAAATATCTTAGCCAAATAGGAAAATTTGTTAGCCAAATAGAAAAAATATTGACCACGTAACGATATATCTTGTCCACACTTGTGAAAAGTAGGGAAATTTGTTAGTCAAATGAGAAAAAAGATTGTCCAAGTAACGAAATATCCCCCAACAAACTTAGGAAAAGTACGAAACTTTGTTAAGCAAGTATGAAAAGGTATCGTCCAAACAGAGAAATATATCACCTAAACTTATAAAAAGTAGGAACATATGTTAACCAAATGGAAAATATCTTGGCCAAATAGGAAAATTTGTTAGCCAAATGAGGAAAATATTGTCCAAGTAACGAAATATCCCCCAACAAACTTAGGAAAAGTACGAAACTTTGTTAAGCAAGTATGAAAAGGTATCGACCAAGTAGAGAAATATATCACCCAAACTTATCAAAAGTAGGAACATATGTTAACCACAGAGAAAATACCTTGGCCAAATAGGAAAATTTGTTAGCCAAATAGAAAAAATATTGACCACGTAACGATATATCTTGTCCACACTTATGAAAAGTAGGGAAATTTGTTAGTCAAATGAGAAAAAAGATTGTCCAAGTAACGAAATATCCCCCAACAAACTTAGGAAAAGTACGAAACTTTGTTAAGCAAGTATGAAAAGGTATCGTCCAAACAGAGAAATATATCACCTAAACTTATAAAAAGTAGGAACATATGTTAACCAAATGGAAAATATCTTGGCCAAATAGGAAAATTTGTTAGCCAAATGGGGAAAATATTGTCCAAGTAACGAAATATCCCCCAACAAACTTAGGAAAAGTACGAAACTTTGTTAAGCAAGTATGAAAAGGTATCGACCAAGTAGAGAAATATATCACCCAAACTTATCAAAAGTAGGAACATATGTTAACCACAGAGAAAATACCTTGGCCAAATAGGAAAATTTGTTAGCCAAATAGAAAAAATATTGACCACGTAACGATATATCTTGTCCACACTTATGAAAAGTAGGGAAATTTGTTAGTCAAATGAGAAAAAAGATTGTCCAAGTAACGAAATATCCCCCAACAAACTTAGGAAAAGTACGAAACTTTGTTAAGCAAGTATGAAAAGGTATCGTCCAAACAGAGAAATATATCACCTAAACTTATAAAAAGTAGGAACATATGTTAACCAAATGGAAAATATCCTGGCCAAATAGGAAAATTTGTTAGCCAAATGGGGAAAATATTGTCCAAGTAACGAAATATCCCCCAACAAACTTAGGAAAAGTACGAAACTTTGTTAAGCAAGTATGAAAAGGTATCGACCAAGTAGAGAAATATATCACCCAAACTTATAAAAAGTAGGAACATATGTTAACCACGGAGAAAATACCTTGGCCAAATAGGAAAATTTGTTAGCCAAATAGAAAAAATATTGACCACGTAACGATATATCTTGTCCACACTTATGAAAAGTAGGGAAATTTGTTAGTCAAATGAGAAAAAAGATTGACCAAGTAACGAAATACCCAAACCAAACTTATGAAAAGTACGAAACTTTGTTAAGCAAGTATGAAAAGGGATCGTCCAAACAGAGAAATATAGCACCCAAACTTATAAAAAGTAGGAACATATTTTAACCAAAGGGAAAATACCTTGGCCAAATAGGAAAAGTTGTTAGCCAAAGGAGAAAAAAGATTGACCAAGTAACGAAATTCCCCAACCAAACTTAGGAAAAGTACGAAACTTTGTTAAGCAGGTATGAAAAGGTATCGTCCAAACAGAGAAATATATCACCTAAACTTATAAAAAGTAGGAACATATGTTAACAAAATGGAAAATATCTTGGCCAAATAGGAAATATTGTTAGCCAAATAGAAAAAATATTGACCACGTAACGATATATCTTGTCCACACTTATGAAAAGTAGGGAAATTTGTTAGTCAAATGGTGAAAATATTGACCACGTAACGAAATATCCCCCAACAAACTTAGGAAAAGTACGAAACTTTGTTAAGCAAGTATGAAAAGGTATCGTCCAAACAGAGAAATATATCACCTAAACTTATAAAAAGTAGGAACATATGTTAACCAAATGGAAAATATCTTGGCCAAATAGGAAAATTTGTTAGCCAAATGGGGAAAATATTGTCCAAGTAACGAAATATCCCCCAACAAACTTAGGAAAAGTACGAAACTTTGTTAAGCAAGTATGAAAAGGTATCGACCAAGTAGAGAAATATATCACCCAAACTTATCAAAAGTAGGAACATATGTTAACCACAGAGAAAATACCTTGGCCAAATAGGAAAATTTGTTAGCCAAATAGAAAAAATATTGACCACGTAACGATATATCTTGTCCACACTTATGAAAAGTAGGGAAATGTGTTAGTCAAATGAGAAAAAAGATTGTCCAAGTAACGAAATATCCCCCAACAAACTTAGGAAAAGTACGAAACTTTGTTAAGCAAGTATGAAAAGGTATCGTCCAAACAGAGAAATATATCACCTAAACTTATAAAAAGTAGGAACATATGTTAACCAAATGGAAAATATCTTGGCCAAATAGGAAAATTTGTTAGCCAAATGGGGAAAATATTGTCCAAGTAACGAAATATCCCCCAACAAACTTAGGAAAAGTACGAAACTTTGTTAAGCAAGTATGAAAAGGTATCGACCAAGTAGAGAAATATATCACCCAAACTTATCAAAAGTAGGAACATATGTTAACCACAGAGAAAATACCTTGGCCAAATAGGAAAATTTGTTAGCCAAATAGAAAAAATATTGACCACGTAACGATATATCTTGTCCACACTTATGAAAAGTAGGGAAATTTGTTAGTCAAATGAGAAAAAAGATTGTCCAAGTAACGAAATATCCCCCAACAAACTTAGGAAAAGTACGAAACTTTGTTAAGCAAGTATGAAAAGGTATCGTCCAAACAGAGAAATATATCACCTAAACTTATAAAAAGTAGGAACATATGTTAACCAAATGGAAAATATCCTGGCCAAATAGGAAAATTTGTTAGCCAAATGGGGAAAATATTGTCCAAGTAACGAAATATCCCCCAACAAACTTAGGAAAAGTACGAAACTTTGTTAAGCAAGTATGAAAAGGTATCGACCAAGTAGAGAAATATATCACCCAAACTTATAAAAAGTAGGAACATATGTTAACCACGGAGAAAATACCTTGGCCAAATAGGAAAATTTGTTAGCCAAATAGAAAAAATATTGACCACGTAACGATATATCTTGTCCACACTTATGAAAAGTAGGGAAATTTGTTAGTCAAATGAGAAAAAAGATTGACCAAGTAACGAAATACCCAAACCAAACTTATGAAAAGTACGAAACTTTGTTAAGCAAGTATGAAAAGGGATCGTCCAAACAGAGAAATATAGCACCCAAACTTATAAAAAGTAGGAACATATTTTAACCAAAGGGAAAATACCTTGGCCAAATAGGAAAAGTTGTTAGCCAAAGGAGAAAAAAGATTGACCAAGTAACGAAATTCCCCAACCAAACTTAGGAAAAGTACGAAACTTTGTTAAGCAGGTATGAAAAGGTATCGTCCAAACAGAGAAATATATCACCTAAACTTATAAAAAGTAGGAACATATGTTAACAAAATGGAAAATATCTTGGCCAAATAGGAAATATTGTTAGCCAAATAGAAAAAATATTGACCACGTAACGATATATCTTGTCCACACTTATGAAAAGTAGGGAAATTTGTTAGTCAAATGGTGAAAATATTGACCACGTAACGAAATACCCCCCAAAAAACTTAGGAAAAGTACGAAACTTTGTTAAACAAGTATGAAAAGGTATCGGCCAAACAGAGAAATATAACACCCAAACTTATGAAAAGTAGGAAACTTTGTTAGCCAAAGTGAAAAAACCTAGGTCAAGTAAGAAAATTCTGATAGCCAAAAGTGAAAAGTGTCGGCCAAATACAGAAAAACCAAACTTATAAAACGTAGGAAAATTGTTATTCAAACGGGAAAGCTATTGAACAACTAGGAAAATGTAATAGTCAAAGAAGAATAATATTGAACAAGTAATGAAATATATCATTCAAACTTATGAAAAGTAGGAAGCCTTGATAACCAAATGTGAAAAATATCACTCAAAGAGCGAAGTAGCTCGCCCCAACGTATAAAAAGTAGGAAAATTGTCGGCCAAAGGGGAAAAAGTTAGACCAAATACAGAAATATCTCGACCAAATTTATAAAAATCTAGGAAAAAATAGTACCCAACACAACTAAAAGGCTGACTAAAGTTATAAATCCAAACTTATAAAAATAACCAAATAGGAATACATATTGTCCAAATACAGACATATATCAATCAAGCTTATAAACTTGTCGTCCAAAGTGATAAAAAACAAAGAAAGGCTGTCAGCCAGTCTAAGAAATAGGTATGGAAAAGTAAGTCGACCAAGACTACAGAAGTTATATTTTAATTTCCTTTTTTTTTTTTTTTTTTTTTTTCTGAACTTGGTCGACTTACTTTTCCATACCTATTTCTTAGACTGGCTGACAGCCTTTCTTTGGTTTTTATCACTTTGGACGACAAGTTTATAAGTTTGATTGATATATGTCTGTATTTGGACAATATGTATTCCTATTTGGTTATTTTTATAAGTTTGGATTTATAACTTTAGTCAGCCTTTTAGTTGTGTTGGGTACTATTTTTTCCTAGATTTTTATAAATTTGGTCGAGATATTTCTGTATTTGGTCTAACTTTTTCCCCTTTGGCCGACAATTTTCCTACTTTTTATACGTTGGGGCGAGCTACTTCTCTCTTTGAGTGATATTTTTCACATTTGGTTATCAAGGCTTCCTACTTTTCATAAGTTTGAATGATATATTTCATTACTTGTTCAATATTATTCTTCTTTGACTATTACATTTTCCTAGTTGTTCAATAGCTTTCCCGTTTGAATAACAATTTTCCTACGTTTTATAAGTTTGGTTGAGCTATTTCTGTATTTGGCCGACACTTTTCACTTTTGGCTATCAGAATTTTCTTACTTGACCTAGGTTTTTTCACTTTGGCTAACAAAGTTTCCTACTTTTCATAAGTTTGGGTGTTATATTTCTCTGTTTGGCCGATACCTTTTCATACTTGTTTAACAAAGTTTCGTACTTTTCCTAAGTTTTTTGGGGGGTATTTCGTTACGTGGTCAATATTTTCCCCATTTGACTAACAAATTTCCCTACTTTTCATAAGTGTGGACAAGATATATCGTTACGTGGTCAATATTTTTTCTATTTGGCTAACAATATTTCCTATTTGGCCAAGATATTTTCCATTTTGTTAACATATGTTCCTACTTTTTATAAGTTTAGGTGATATATTTCTCTGTTTGGGCGATACCTTTTCATACCTGCTTAACAAAGTTTCGTACTTTTCCTAAGTTTGGTTGGGGAATTTCGTTACTTGGTCAATCTTTTTTCTCCTTTGGCTAACAACTTTTCCTATTTGGCCAAGGTATTTTCCCTTTGGTTAAAATATGTTCCTACTTTTTATAAGTTTGGGTGCTATATTTCTCTGTTTGGACGATCCCTTTTCATACTTGCTTAACAAAGTTTCGTACTTTTCATAAGTTTGGTTTGGGTATTTCGTTACTTGGTCAATCTTTTTTCTCATTTGACTAACAAATTTCCCTACTTTTCATAAGTGTGGACAAGATATATCGTTACGTGGTCAATATTTTTTCTATTTGGCTAACAAATTTTCCTATTTGGCCAAGGTATTTTCTCCGTGGTTAACATATGTTCCTACTTTTTATAAATTTGGGTGATATATTTCTCTACTTGGTCGATACCTTTTCATACTTGCTTAACAAAGTTTCGTACTTTTCCTAAGTTTGTTGGAGGATATTTCGTTACTTGGACAATATTTTCCCCATTTGGCTAACAAATTTTCCTATTTGGCCAGGATATTTTCCATTTGGTTAACATATGTTCCTACTTTTTATAAGTTTAGGTGATATATTTCTCTGTTTGGACGATACCTTTTCATACTTGCTTAACAAAGTTTCGTACTTTTCCTAAGTTTGTTGGGGGATATTTCGTTACTTGGACAATCTTTTTTCTCATTTGACTAACAAATTTCCCTACTTTTCATAAGTGTGGACAAGATATATCGTTACGTGGTCAATATTTTTTCTATTTGGCTAACAAATTTTCCTATTTGGCCAAGGTATTTTCTCTGTGGTTAACATATGTTCCTACTTTTGATAAGTTTGGGTGATATATTTCTCTACTTGGTCGATACCTTTTCATACTTGCTTAACAAAGTTTCGTACTTTTCCTAAGTTTGTTGGGGGATATTTCGTTACTTGGACAATATTTTCCCCATTTGGCTAACAAATTTTCCTATTTGGCCAAGATATTTTCCATTTGGTTAACATATGTTCCTACTTTTTATAAGTTTAGGTGATATATTTCTCTGTTTGGACGATACCTTTTCATACTTGCTTAACAAAGTTTCGTACTTTTCCTAAGTTTGTTGGGGGATATTTCGTTACTTGGACAATCTTTTTTCTCATTTGACTAACAAATTTCCCTACTTTTCATAAGTGTGGACAAGATATATCGTTACGTGGTCAATATTTTTTCTATTTGGCTAACAAATTTTCCTATTTGGCCAAGGTATTTTCTCTGTGGTTAACATATGTTCCTACTTTTGATAAGTTTGGGTGATATATTTCTCTACTTGGTCGATACCTTTTCATACTTGCTTAACAAAGTTTCGTACTTTTCCTAAGTTTGTTGGGGGATATTTCGTTACTTGGACAATATTTTCCCCATTTGGCTAACAAATTTTCCTATTTGGCCAAGATATTTTCCATTTGGTTAACATATGTTCCTACTTTTTATAAGTTTAGGTGATATATTTCTCTGTTTGGACGATACCTTTTCATACTTGCTTAACAAAGTTTCGTACTTTTCCTAAGTTTGTTGGGGGATATTTCGTTACTTGGACAATCTTTTTTCTCATTTGACTAACAAATTTCCCTACTTTTCATAAGTGTGGACAAGATATATCGTTACGTGGTCAATATTTTTTCTATTTGGCTAACAAATTTTCCTATTTGGCTAAGATATTTTCCATTTGGTTAACATATGTTCCTACTTTTTATAAGTTTGGGTGATATATTTCTGTATTTGACCAATAATTTTAATATTTTGTGTAACATATTTTCTTATTTGACGGTTGAAGTGGTACATAGAACGTGTATTTTTGTCTGGTTGTGAAGTGTGGCACTGAGCAGGTACACTGACAAATAACATATATTGGTCTTGGAAATGGTTTTCTGGAGAAAGATGTAAAGACACTATGGACACATAGAAAGGAAATGAAAGTGTGGCTATCTAATTTGATACGTGATAACGTCGCTGATTATGACGGCGGACATGTGACCTGTCATGTTACGTGCATTGCCTAAGGTTGAATCGGGGCAGTTTGTTGTGTTGATGCTCGGGTGTCCTTTGGTGTAACCGGATAACACTAGGACTACACGGTTATAGAAAAGAGAGAGAGAAGGGGGTGACCATTTTACCCTTCGGATGCAGTGGTGATGATGCAGTGTTGATGATGCAGTGTATTCACTCCTTTACACAGTGATCATCATACGTTAGGTTCCCTGACTCGACAACCGATAGGACACCCTTTTTCTATAGTTTCCCTCTTAACCACGTGTCTCAGATGTCCTATTACCCCTGTGGCCGGATGTGACACCATATTTGACCAGTTTTAGTGAATGAGACGTAGTTTGGTTGTAGCAATTACCCATGTGTGATAGGGTGCGACGCCATCTTTGACCGGATGTAACTATTGTCCATGTGTGTTGACTGTACCACTAGGTGCTATTGATCAATACAAAATCAGTGCTCGAGGCGCTCCTGTCAGGGAAATTGCCGATAGTAAGGACATTACTTTCTGAACTTAGCAGTCGGCATAACGTCTTGATCATTTCATCGATCACTTTAACCATCATCATGTCACTACACATACCATACCCTACAATTTAAGTGATCCTTCGACCACTTGATCACTATTTCACCAGTACTTGACCACTATTTGACTATGTCCTTACTTATTTTACCATCACCGTTTCACTACACGTACCATACCCTATAATTTAAGTGGTAATTCGACTACTTGACCACTACTTGACCACTATTTGAGCACCACTTGACCAACTCTTGATCATCACCATGTCACCATACCTACTTTCACCGACAATTTAAGTAGTCATTCGACCATTTACCACTACTTGGCCACTACTTGAGCACGTCATCGATCACTTTAACCAACACAGGTTCACTACACGTACTTTCCCTTTCAATTTAAGTGGTCACTCGACCATTTGACCAGTACTTGCCCGCTACTTGATCACTACTTGACAACGTCACTACTTAATTTATTCATCTCTGTTTCACTACACGTACCATACCCTACAATTTTCTCACTTGAGCGGTTGGCCACTGGTTGAGCACTACTTGACCACTGCTTGACCACGTTGTTGACCATTTTACCATCACCGTTTCAATATAGTACTTTTCTCTACCTTTTAAGTGATCATTCGACCACTTGACCACTGGTTGACCGCTACTTGACCATGTCATCGATCACTTTAACCACTACCATAATCTTAGGGACATCGTCATCTACAATTTAAGTGGTCACTCGACCACTTGACCACTACTTGACCATTGGCTGACCACTACTTGACCACTAATTTACCACCCTTTAATCATCACCATATCATTATAACCACTTTTCCCTAAAATTTCCTCACTTGACTACTACTTGACCATTGGTTGACCACTACTTGACCACTAATTTACCACCCTTTAATCATCACCATATCATTATAACCACTTTTCATTAAAATTTTCCTTACTTGACCAACACTTGACCACTACTTGACCACTAATTTACCACCCTTTAAGCATCATCATATCATTACAATCACTTTTCCCAAAAATTTTCCTTACTTGACCACCACTTGACCACTGCTTGACCACTGCTTGACCACTAATACCTGGTACCCACCCCTTACCGCCGAATGATACTACACTATATCCATTACAATAAGCGATCTTTAGCTTTCAAGGTTTCATTTGTAACACGTGTTATGTTAGTGAATAAGTCACTACGACCCTCTACATAGCACTACTAGCCGCTACCCACCCTTTAATAAATTTAAGTAAGCTATACCCGCTAAAATCATTAAAATCGGCCATCTTTACTTTTTAATGTTTTCATTTGTACCCCGTATGATGATAGTGTATAGGCAGCTACGACACTCTAAAAATCACTAATAGCCGCTACCCACCCCTCACCAACGAATTTCACTAAGCTATACCTGATAAAATCAATATTATCGGCCATTTTTACTTTTTAAGGTTTTCATTTGTAACCCTGTGATGATAGTGTATATGCCACTACGACACTCTACAAAGCACTAATAGCCGCTACCCATCCCTCACCAATGAATTTCACTAAGCTATACCCGCTAACATCAATAATATCGACCATCTTTACATTTTAAGGTTTTCATTTGTAACCCTGTGATGATAGTGTATATGCCACTACGACACTCTACAAAGCACTAATAGCCGCTACCCATCCCTCACCAATGAATTTCACTAAGCTATACCCGCTAACATCAATAATATCGACCATCTTTACATTTTAAGGTTTTCATTTGTAACCCTGTGATGATAGTGTTTAAACCTGAACAGCCTAGTCTCACCCCAGGCGCCCACCCCCTCGCCACCACCCCGCACCCCGTCGTTATTGATTTTTATTTTTTATTTATTTTATTTTATTTTTTTAATAATTAATTAAAATTTTTATACTCCCACTCAATAGTTATCTGCCCTTAGAAACATAAAATCTTAGAATTATCGCCCTTAGATATGACCTAGATATCACCCCTTACACCACCCAACTTCATGACCGAGGGGGAGTGAAAATCAGCCGAGGTCAAGGTCAAATGGTGGAGGCTCCACCAAATCATACCCGTTTTGCGCCTTTCTAACTACTCACATGGGAGATTGAGTGTACACATGGGAGATTGAGTGTACACATGGGAGATGAAAACATGTAAAACGGGACTGGTGACTATAGCCTAGCGTGATGTATGAACGTGATATGTTACTATGTAACAGCTGGTTTCAACAACACCCTTGATTCGATGTTACACTTCTTCTTTCAGCGAAGCTCTTTTGTCAATTAGAGGCGACAGATTCGAATCTCTGTGCATATGGCTTTCGATTTTTATATTATCTAATTTGTCTTACAATCGAGGAGCAGCTGGCCGAGTGGCTAGAACGCCGGATTCTCCTTCGGGAGACCCGGGTTCGAATCCTCGGTAAGGTGTGGGATTTTTTTCTGTCGGGGGCAAAAAGGAAATCCTAACCTGCACAGTTTGCGGCGACTGCACTAGCCAGGCGGCCTTAATTCCTCAGGCTCTAAGACCCCTCTGCCATACACCGCAAGGTACTATGTTGGCAGTAAATGACAGTGGTGATGACAGTCTTCTAATCGCTACTTCTTTCCCTTCTTCGCCATGGATGTCGTTCAATGCGTGTGCATTTATTGCTTATGTTATTGTATTGGTTTCAAACATGCTTGATGATTTTTGAACACGGATGAATGCAAGAGACAACCGTTAAGCTCAAACACAATAGATATAAGCCAACGTTTTGACGCGTATTTATCATCATTATCATCGTTATCATCATCGTTATCATCATCATCATCATCATCATCATCGTTATCATCGTTATCATCATCATCATCATCATCATCATCATCAGCAGCAGCAGCAGCAGCAGCAGCAGCAGCAGCAGCAGCAGCTTCCACTTTTGCCGTCAAGCGTAGTGGGGAGAAATAATTGGCATTTGATTGTACAACTTCTTTGATGTCGTCAATCCATTTTCTACTCGGGCAACCTTTTGCTCTCGTATCAGATCTTCTTTGATGTAGCCTTAGTGCTTGAAGTTGATGGTGTTTCACTCTAACGAGATTGCCAAACCGTTTGATCTTCTGCTTTTCAATATATGTGGCACAAGGTGTTGATCCCACTGTCTGTACGATAACATCATTTCTTATTCGGTCTCGGATAGTTAAGTTGGGCGCCCTCCTCAAGCATCTCATCTCACAGGAGTTGATTCTGCTTATGTGTGATTTTGGTGTCTAAGTTTGAGATTGATAGCATAGGATTGGTGCGAATATTAGTTAGTTAGTTAGTTAGTCGCGGTTCCAACTTCACAGCAACGGGTCGTCCCCATTATGCTCCGTTCCTGTGCCAGTGAATATGTTATTTATTATCTGTCGTTTTGCGGACATAGTTATATCATCGAATTCAAACCGGAAATGAGTATATTGGGTTTGGTAGCAAAGCGACGCTGGTGATAAAACTGACCACATATTCATTCTGTGTAGATTCAGACATGAAAAGACACTTATTAGTCAGTTTATCATCACTGACCACCAAACTATTCAGCCTATAACTGCTCGGACACCCCACGCCCTCCACACTAGCATCTGCCTCGCCGTGTAGCGGTCGATTATACCCGTTCTGTGTCGATTGCTTATTTTTAAAGACCAGCAAATCAGCTCTTTCATTTCCACGCATACCGGCCTCTCGTCAACAATAGAACCACTTCAGCTATAATGTGACATCCATCCATCCATCATGTGTCACGCCAATAAGCGTGAGCGGTCATGATTCGCCATTTCACCAGAGTCGTGGATCAGCTCGGTGTTCTTGTCTTGACCATACCACGTGGTCAAGCCATCCAGATATTTACTACTCTGTCTTCCTATTTTTCTCTTCCCTTTGATCTTGCCAGTTGTCACCAAGTTCTCCAAGTTATTTCTTCTCATAAAATGCTCAAAAAATGTTGACTGTCTACTCTAATGTCTCTAATCAATTTACAGTTTTCATTTGTTTCTTGTAGGATTTGGTCATTGATTTTTGTGTCTGCCCATGGCATTCTTTGCATTTCCCTCGCAAACCACATTTCTGTAGCCATCAGATGTTTTTCAGCTTGTCTGCTCTTTTTCCACGATTCACATCCATATAAAAGTACAGGTTCTATGTAGCATCTCAACACTCTTTTTCTCGTTGCAATTGACATCTTTTTATTGGTCAGTATGTTTTTTATCTTGCAAAATGCTACCTTCGCAATGGCAATTCTTGTTCTAATCTCTTCAATGCATCTCCCATCTGATGTTATGGCTGTTCCAAGATAATTGTACCGATTCACTTGTTGAAGAATATTCCCATTTACTTATATATCACATTGTGGTATTTCCTTCGTCACAGTGACGACCATAATCTGTGTCTTCTTACAATTCAATTCTAAGCCTAATTGTTGACTGTGTGCAACAACCGCATCTACTAAATGTTGCAGGTTCTGCACATTGTCTGCAGTCAATATTGTATCATCTGCACATCTAATATTATTGATGTTTCGTCCTACAATGATAATTCCTTTTATATCTTCTATATTTCTGAAAATATTTTCACTGTATTGTGACATACTAATTGTACAATGAAGTCCATAGAAAATATGCTTGGTATGTCAAATGGTTGAGACAATACACATTTTTCTATATCCTGATTACATAAAATAAAAATAGACTGCAGGATTTACTGCATGGACAAATCGGGATTGATCTTATTGCTGTAGTTTATATTGCATGATTTGCACCTAGCGAGATGCAGAAAAATATGCCAGGCAATAATTCGTGCAATCTGTTGTTTGTGTCTTCAGTATTTAAATACAATAAACATTTTATGATCTTATGATAATTCTGTTTAATAGCATAACAATCAAAAGAACTGCAAAAGACGGATAAATTCGGTTGCGATAGAAGTGCTAAACGGGTATCGCTCTAAATAGCAAGAAGACAGTGGTAATGTTAATATTAATTAGGTCACGCCCAAATGTACAATAAGTGACAAAGAATTGTTATATGCCTCGAGACGAATTAGACTTATGATGTCAGTCCATGTTTGTATTGACCAACCCGCACTCAGGGGATGCTATGGTCAACATCACACGGGTCGCCTTTACCCCCAAGATATTTCATTATACACATTTTCGGTTGAGTAAACGAAAGAAAAGGTTTGACAAATTAGTTTTGATGCGATGAACTCCCTGTCCACCGGGCTGGTAGCCGCCGCTCTACCGATACCGCAGCTTCCCAAATGTACAATAGCAGTCTATAGTATAAATATGGTGTAGTTTTAATGACTGTGCAGTGTGTCAAAATATTGCCGGTGCAAGTTTTGTATTCACCCTCTATAAAGTTCATGCAACATAATAGGTAAATGCAAAACGTGGGCCGGCAATATTTTCAAACACTGTACAGTCATTAACAATACACCCTGTACAATTAGCAACAGGAAAGACATGTTAATATCTTGTGAAATAAACAAGATATAAATCAAACACACACAGAGACACAGATACAAACGAACACTCACAGATACGCATACAAAGGGTTACACGACGTGAAATGTGTGCTCTTTCAAAATGAAATCGGAAACGATAGATGTAATACACAAACTGGTGTAACTACTGTATACACTGAACATTCAAAATAAATATGTCAACTGCACAACACGAACAGAGAAAAACAAATTAAAAGTAATAAAAATGTTTTTGTAGGACACAGGAAGCGTGATATTAATTTCGCATCTGCAAACATGAATCTGCCATTTGCATGAAATGAAATCTGATTCTGTGTTTGCCAAAGATAACTGAAAACGGCTGAATGGTACTTTTCTGTTTGGTTTACAAATGTTGAAAAGAGGCTGAAACATGAAGAAACAAGTGATAGATGTACAAATGGTTATAGTATAACAAGGGTTTTAACAGATGTACAAATGGTGATACAGCTTGCAGAGATGAAGAACTGGTAATATGTGTACACATTATAACAAGAAACGGTAAGAAACGACAAGAAATATGCAATCGATATACAAATAACAAGAAACAGACAGATGAAGAAATATGCAATAGATGTACAAATTATAACAACAGAAGGAAAGATGAAGTCATATGCAATAGAATATATGTACACATTATAACAAGAAACGGAAAGATGAAGAAACATGTAGCAGATATACAAATTCTATATTTAGGTCACAGATGTTTTGAGAATGCTCGCATATCTAGGTCAGCGGTGTGTTGGAAATGTTTATTTAGGTCAACGATGTTTTGGAAATGCATATTTAGGTCTGCGATGTTTTGGAAATCTGTATTTAGGTCATGTTATGGAAATCTCTATTTACGTCACATATGTTTTGAAAATACTAGCTATCCAGTTCAGCGGTGTGTTAGAAATGTATATTTAGGTCAGCGATGTTTTGGAAATGTATATTTAGGCCAAACAATGTTTTGGAAATACTCTCTTACATCCAGGCGAACGATATTTTGGATATTTATATTTAGGTTAACGATATTTCATAAATACTCCTATATCCAGGTCACCGAAGTGTTGAAAATCTATATTTACGTAAACTGTGTGTTGAAAATCTATATTTAGGATACCGATGTTTTAGGTCAAAGATGTTTTGCATTCTATTTTAAAGTCAAAGGCGTTTTGGAAATCTTCTATATTCATCTCAACGGTGCTTTGCATGTATTTCAAGGTGAAAGGCGTTTTCGAAATCTATATTTAGCTCAGTGGCGTTTTGTATTCTATATTCAGATGAAGAATGCTTACAAAAATCTACTTATGTCACCAGTACTTTTGTCAGTCTATATAGAGATACAACAAGATCAGAATTACTACAAGACTGCATTTGCAATAATAAAGAAAACACGGTTTGATAGGATGAACATAAGTTTAGACAAAAAGCAAGATATGTGTTACACGCCACATGAAGCTTCAAATGTTACTATTGTGAAATAGTTGAAGTCAATACTTATCAGATAACTCGTGCCCACTAAATGTAACACTAAATGGAGTGGGAGAAGTTCAGGAAAGTGGATCGGCAGTAGGATGTCAGAGGGACTCATGTGCAATGTCAAGACTGAAGGGGTGCTTCATTCTAAAGAGCGTGAGGATTTCGGCTAGCATTGTTCAAAGCGAAATAGCAAAAGTAGAAATTAGGAAAACTTAAATATCCATCACCTAGAAAAAAAACAAAACAATAACAACAATAGATCAATGGTTCTCAACTTTTCTTGGTTTCAACCCCTTACCATTCGTTCATAATGTCATTCCCCCCTTTCATATCCCCCCGCCCTAATGTATTCGTAAAAATTGAAGTTAAATTTAATAACATATACAAGAACAAGTCTACACGTCTACATAAAACGTGTTTTCCAGGTCTCCTTACATTACAAAACAAATTTAAGAAGAGCGAGAAGTACAGAACCGTAAAGTATGGAGGGAAAAACAATATCAAGTAATCGGTTCTTGTATTAACGTGATCTTGAAATCATCTTAATTCCCCCCCCCCCATGGAAACCCTAAATCCTCCCCCCCCCACAAGGGGGTGGGGTGGGGGAGAATCCCCCACCGGTTGAGAACCACTGCAATAGATACTATACACGAATTAAACCAGAAGGGGCACTAGTTGTTTATACTGTACAGGACGTTGCAATCAACGAAAACATTTATTGGCTGTTGGTGATTTGTAGTCATTCTTACCTTCATTATTTTGCTATTGTTCTATATTCGTCTGAGTACATTTCTCCTGCTTCTATCTGCCTTGTCTCTCATAATCCAAAGAGATTAACATTCATTCTTTTCATGTTTCTCTTGAAAGAAGTTAACCAAGAAAGAGAACTGGTTAATCACATCAGAAGAAGACAGTCCTCATTCTTTGGGCATATCATGAGAAGAGGGAAGCCGGAGTATGCCATCGCAATGGGAAAGATAGGCGAGGGGGGGGGGAAGAAGCAGGGGGAGACCAAGAGAGAAGATACTGAACAGTTTTACATCGTGGCGCGGAGGCATATCGGTATCAGAAATGATTGGCAACATAAGAGACAAAAGCCATGATCACCAACGGCACACGGCATGGACTATAAAAAGACGTTTGCCATCGCTTTTTGAACAGCCGAAGTTCATACCATTGAAATAAACGCAAAGTGATCTGTTCCTAAATCTCCCGCAGCTGATTTCGTTCGCTCGACCCGATACGTCGGTAAGTTATAAAACTACGTTTGCTAATCCCAAGCCATAGAAGGCTTGAACAGGAAAGCTGCAACCCCTGAAGAGTTGAACTGGATCATCATCATCAAGTGCCCTGCGAGCTGGCGTAGGCGTTCATGGCTCTCCACAGATCTCGGTCTTTCGTCTTCTGGATCAACTCTGCTGATGATAATCTGAATCCTCCGTGCCACCGTCTCAATCCATCAAGCATAATTTCTCTTGGTCTGCCTCTGCCTCTCTTCCCCTCGATCTTTCCAGTTGTCACGATGTTCTCCAATGTCTCTCTTCTCATCACATGACCAAAGAAAGCCTTTTGTCTCTTTCTTATTGTTGTATATAGTATAGTGTTCTAGTTTCATTAGACTCTTTCAGGCAATCGTTGTTAGTTACCCTGGAAGTCCAAGGAATTCGCAACATTCGTCTCAAATACCACATTTCTGTTGCTTCTAAGTTCTCCCTAATTTGTTCATTTGCATTCCAAGATTCACTGCCACACAGGAAAACTGGTTCTATATATTAGCATTTCAGTATTCTCTTTCTTACATATTGTGTCACTCATTGCATAAGATACTCTTCATTTTCTGAAATGCGGCTTTTGCCTGCCCTATTCTGCTCTTAATCTCTCTTGTACATATTCAATCTGATGTTATAAATTATAAATGCCCCTAGGTATTTAAAATTATCCACTTGATTGGACAGGATATTAATATAAAGTAAATACTACTAATACACTAATATTGCTAATTAATAAATAATACTAATAGTAATAGTTCTGTTATTTGGTCAAACCAGGGCTAACTGTTCAAAGTATAGCAATTTGATCAGCACACATTCGAACTGCGTCCTATCATGCAGGAATAATAATAATAATAATAAAGAAACTGAAAAGAAGAAGGTCATAATTGATAAATTTGGCAGAATGAATTTCCATGTAGGGCAAACTGAACAATTGAGAAACTTATCAAAACGGGCACAGACCGCCTTCCTATCGCGAACCTGCCATGATGACGTTTTATTTTTGGAACAACCACAATTTTTCCGCGGTCCTTAAAAGGCTGCAGGAAATTTTCGGCTAGCAACAACTATTATTTCACAAGGGTAAAAAAAAAACTAAGTGTTTGTAACTTTAGATATTAATACACATTTAAAAGTATGCGATACAAATTAGAGAAATAATAATGTGAGTATAAGGGTATGTTTGTGTAATTTGGTTGAACAGGAAATAAATCTGGAAAATTTTCAAGGCAACAGGCAGACGAACCCTGGCCTTGGTGTCAGCTGTTTGCTCCACTCGGGATAGAAATGCTTCGTCCCACAAGCTGATCATAAACATACAGGTGAGATATAGGCCGTGTGTTGTTTCTTTCCTTCCCTGTATGCTGTTATTTACTGTTGTAACCGACGTGGCCGTGTTTTATGGTGGATATTTCGTCAGACGAGATAGCAGATGTGTGCGAGTTTGACGCCCTTGTCCGTTTTGTACTTTTGTATACTTCTGTGTTGAGAGAAACGCCCAGCCGTTGACTACTTGAACTTCTGCTAAGCTTTACAAGGTTAACATAAAATGTTATCTCATTATTCTTCGGCAACAGACACGGCAGTAATTCCTTACCCGCAGCTTCATATCTGGTAGTTTAGTAAACAGAAACTAGTTACTAGTTAGCAGATGTGATTTGGATACCCCCTTTTACTTTTAGTTTAATGTGTGCATTTCTTTTGATTTGAGGTGTTGAGAGGAACGCCCATTCGTCCGCACTTGAACTTCAGGGGGTGAACTTTTGCTGTGCCACGGTGCAAGGTTAAAACAACTTATCTAAATCCTTTTCGGTGGTGACTACAGCAGTGAGCTTTGCACACAACTATCTTTATTTAGTAAACCCAGATTCTCTGGTTTTATCTGGACCAAACAAACCAGGTCACCCAATCAGTTGAACTCAGGTGTATAAATAAACTTTATGGTTGCTATATACTATATATAACGTCAGGTTGTCAGCTGCTGGCAAGTTTTAAGTTCAACTGCTGAACATTTCTCACTGGACCTTTTAATCAGGCAAAGGAGACAAGGTAGTAGTTTTGAAAAGTGGATATTTAGTCAACTCAGAATTTGTGATTTCGCCTGGATTTGATTAATCAGCCCATTCAATCACTTTAACCAGGTGAGTTGCCCTCAGGAAATAAACTTATGTCACCATATGTTGTATCTAGTCACCAGTCTGAAACTAGCATAATAAATTTACAAGGTAAACTATTTTCCTTGCGGGTTTCAACCAGCCTGAACATCTGTATTTCACTATCATATTAAGTTATATTAGGAACACAAGTAGACATTTTGTGGTTTCGTTTTGTATATGTGTGCTTGATTCAGTTCTAAATATTAGACAGGATGAATTGAATTTGTCTTGTTTGACTCGTGCCAAATTTTGTGTTAATTATCAGCCAAATATCTACAGTTAGGTTTAAACAATGCATGCTACAACTGAAGCTAGTTATTGTCAAATATGTTACAGCTGTGTTTTTACTGCAGTTATTAAGAAAGCACTTTAATCGATGAACAGTCTTTAACAAAGAAGTAAGAAAATACCTGAAATAATAACGTAGAATGGCTTGAATTTAAGTACTGATACAGCCCCTGTCCCTCAATTTATTGCTCCTTAAGTACAATTTACAGAACAATAAATTGAAACATTATGATCTGATCATCAATTTGAAACATTTTAATTAGAATAAATTGTGATCTTACTAACATTAATTTTGGCCTGTCTTATGTTGTGTCTTTGTCTTGATGCTTTCTGTCTCGGGCAAAACACGACGTGTAATTGCCAATTATTTATGTGTACTAACCAACATGTAAATGTGTACTGCTTATTCTTCAAGAGTACCAATTCTTTCATGTGTGATTGTGCTTTTTCCATTTGGTCAGAGTACACCGTTGAAATCTGACCAGAGTATTTGGTTTTTACAAGGTGTGTACATATGTATTTCCTGTGAAAGTAATATACATGTAATTCCTGTGAAAGTAATTTGCATGTGATTTTGTTATTGGACAACTACTGCAAGCTTATGGAACTGAAGAATGAATGTTTTTTTTTATACTTGGAAATCCTGATTATTGTTCACTTTATTGTCCACTGAAGTAAAGCATGCTCCAGCAAAACAAACATATTTGCTGTCTTTCAAAAAGCCATCATTCATGTTTGTTTGCTAAATATGGGTAAACAAGTTAATAATAAACACTGCCACTAACCTTGCCTCTGCATAACAGCACAATCATAGAAGACAAATGTTAAGTTTTAATGCGTTTTTACATCATCATTAAATGGTTGTGTTGGCAGATCTCATACTGTTTGAGACCTTTATAAAGGTATCCTCATGATACTTCTCACCCAAAGAAAGGTTTTACTACTTTCATAAACATTTAACAGCAGATCTTGTACATATACATACATACACTCACACATACAGGAACTTTGATAGTGTTGTAACATCCCATCCAATAATGAACAAGTTTACAAAAGGCTCAGCATGAGTAGGTTGAGGGCCAGTGCTCCACTAGGTGAAGATAAGATACTGTTGTAGTGGGAATGGTCTGTTATACCTTCACATGTACTAGGTCTTTGCATAAGTAGATGAACTAGCAAGATCCCTTTCTTGCCAGGCTTTCATCAGACAATTCCCAGACAATCCTGACAGTTATACGGTACCACATTTTATACAGTGGACTTGTGGTTGTACAGTGGCTTTCCGGCTTGTCTGGTGGTCTTAGTCATTCACGGTAGGTTTGATTTTGCAGCTGAAGTTTTTCTATGGGACTGAGAAGCCAGCCTCAAACCCAGCCCTCATTAATCACCTCTTAAGGTGGCAGGTTACAGTGTGTTAATGCTCTTTACTTCCCTTAAGAGTTCTGGTGACAGGTGGTGGAAACTTCTTGGCTGTCTTTTATGATATGCTTACTGTTCAGTGTTACTATTCCTTGCTACTCCAATAGTCCCGATGACACCTTACTTACCCCAAATAATGCTTCCCAGCCTATAAGAGTTAATGGAGTCCAGGATTTCTATTGTTTTGTCTCTCCTGTAAGAGTTAAAGTTATTAGTCCAGAATTACTATTGCGCTTCAGCATTACTACAGGGAACAATTTTAGTAGCAAGTGTTCTGGCTTTATCAGACAGGGAGGAAATCTGGCCCCACAGGAGTGACCATTTGAGATATGCTTTGGGTAAGGAGGGGGGGGGGGGGATGTTGACGGCTTCAAGCGAACTGTCTTGTTTGTGATCCATACCATAGCAAATGTTGATCGCTGAAGTGAAAGAAGAAGAAATAACAAGTTATATAGTCATATCAGGCAAGCTTGTGATATGTTATTACCAACTGTAGTGATTTTTGGTAATGGTTGAATTTAAAATACACACCCCTGGACATTTTGCTTATAATAGTATACAGATTCAGTGTTGCAGACCAATATCAGGGTTTGTACTCATTTGTGAAAACCAGGAGAATCAGGTTTGAAGAAAAATGAATACACTTGAAATCTTTTGTATTGGAACCTGGAAAATCTGAAAACAAATTGTAATCATGAGGTGATTAGTTATAAGTGACAGTTTTGGTTGTCATTTCATTTTCAAGCATATCACGGTATCATTGCCCTTGCTTTGTTCCTCCTGATATACATGTGCTTGGGAATTTAATATGGTGACTGCGGCTGTCACTCTGTATAAATGTCTCTGAATGTTGTGTGTAGTGTCTCTATGTGTGTGTAGTGTCTCTATGTGTGTGTAGTGTCTCTATGTGTGTGTAGTGTCTCTATGTGTGTGTAGTGTCTCTATGTGTGTGTAGTGTCTCTATGTGTGTGTAGTGTCTCTATGTGTGTGTAGTGTCTCTATGTGTGTGTAGTGTCTCTATGTGTGTGTAGTGTCTCTATGTGTGTGTAGTGTCTCTATGTGTGTGTAGTGTCTCTATGTGTGTGTAGTGTCTCTATGTGTGTGTAGTGTCTCTATGTGTGTGTAGTGTCTCTATGTGTGTGTAGTGTCTCTATGTGTGTGTAGTGTCTCTATGTGTGTGTAGTGTCTCTATGTGTGTGTAGTGTCTCTATGTGTGTGTAGTGTCTCTATGTGTGTGTAGTGTCTCTATGTGTGTGTAGTGTCTCTATGTGTGTGTAGTGTCTCTATGTGTGTGTAGTGTCTCTATGTGTGTGTAGTGTCTCTATGTGTGTGTAGTGTCTCTATGTATGTGTAGTGTCTCTATGTGTGTGTAGTGTCTCTATGTGTGTGTAGTGTCTCTATGTGTGTGTAGTGTCTCTATGTGTGTGTAGTGTCTCTATGTGTGTGTAGTGTCTCTATGTGTGTGTGTTTTTGTGGTGGGGGTACATATGTTTGGTGCACCCTTGAAAAGTGGCAAGGTCAATCTTGAATACGCATTACAAATGTTGCTATGACCCTTGCCAGGACAAACGATAAGACAGGCAAGAAAGAAGGTATTTTAGAAAGTCGTGAAAGCGTGGAGAAATGTCAGCACATGAATGAATAAATGATTAGCACCACACAGTAAGGGTTTTGGAAAGGTGTAATCACCCATACCAGCCCGCAGCATTCTTGTAATCTTGTAGAAGAATAATGAAGGCAGGCGACCTGCAAAGGTTGAAGTTAGTTAGTTGCATATCCTCTACAGGACTTCATAGTCAACATCAGCATGTTTTGGCTCTTTGTCATTTCTTGTAGCTTGCCATTGCTTTCTGAATGACTAGCCTTCATACCATTATATGAAAATCAGTGCAAAGCGCCCTGCTTACAAATCATTCACAGCTGTGTTTCAAACGGGGTATGCAAGATTGCTGATTGCTTCTGTAACCCCTTTACCACATAGCCAGCTAAGTAAGTTGAAAGTTTGGGGAGCCAAAGTAGCTAACCTGCTGGCCCGGTGGTCATGGGTTTGAATGTGGATTGGGGCAACCCAGCCAAAAATGGGTACCAGGAAATGTCTCGGGGAGTGAAGGCGGCCATTGTGGTAGTGACCAAATCACTTCTGGAGTGCTGATTGGTCTGTAGAAATATGGGTCCAACACATGTCCAATACACATTCATTCATTCATTCATTCATTCATTCAGTAGCATGTCCTTTGCAGAACCTCGCTCCCATAACAACCGTCCTGAAAACTTCTTGGTCATAGCAAGACATCCAGCGTCCAATACACCCATCTGGAGATCATCTGCCACATCCTGCACCCATCTTCTCTTTGGTCTTCATCTTCCTCTCTTCCCGGGCATATACCCCTCCATTATTGTTCTCTCCAAACTTTCATGACGTTTCAAGTGACCAGAATATTTCAGTTGTCGTTGTTTTATCGTCTTTAGTAGCCATTATTGGCACTTTGCATTATTGGATGCATTATTGACTAATCTAACATGTCTGCCTATATCTGTCTGTTGGTTTTTGGAATAGTAGACATTCCAGCACGAGTGTGTTCGCATATGCCGCTCACATTTATCGCAGTGATACTGGACATGCAAGACAATGGATATTCAGAAGGTTGGATGCTGTCTCCACCACACTTACACACACGTTTTTATTTCCGTTCCCGCAGGTGTCAAGATTGGTTGAACACATGTTTCAACCATCGTTCCGCCATTTCTTCTGCTACAGTTTTCAGTCTTTCCACTCATAGAAGAGAAAAATGTTACTTTAAACAATCTTCAGATTAAAATTTACCAGAATCTGTGACGGAAAGATTTCTTGCCTGGAACCATGGGAAGATATCTGTGACGGCAAAAGAACATTTCAGTTGAATGCCTCCTTTACAGACTCCCTGATTTTATTCCCAATTATTTCTGGAAACTTGGCTTATCCCAACAACGTCACATGCTAAACATGAATGGGGACCCGAAAACAAAAACGTTCAAGTATTTCTCTTATGGCAGCAATTTGTTACGGGAACGAATTTTGATCAACAATCCGACAGCAGAAGTATACGGCATTGGGAAGTTGTTCGTAAGTATTTTTGTTTCTTTATTTAAACAATATTGTTTGCTTGCCTTAAAACCATAAGTAATAAAATAAAAATAAGCATGATGTTTCCTTTGATAACTTTTATTTTTGCTTTAGGTTGTGATAAAAAAAAAAAATCAGGCTATTTATTAAATAGTGTTAATTTTGTTTGCATTTTGAGTTCAGTTTGCTATTTGATTTTTAAGTTTTCTCCTTGTTATGTTAAATATGTTTACCGACATGATAGTTACAAATAATAGTATACCATCTTCAAAGTACGTATGTATAATATTGTAAACTAAACATACGCACATTTATGTATGTATACATATAGTGAAATGCTCCAGATATTGGTACATGTTTCCTAGCTATGGTATTGTCGGTTCACAGTTCATATCTGTATATTATTAAAATACCACAGATAGATAGTTTGTTATCTGGGATGGGATCTGTCTAGAGGAAGCAAACTTTAAATGAGTGCATCCTGAATTCACACTAACCTTTGGCGTGCATAACTACATGTGATGCATTTCCCTTGATAGAGGATCAAAGTAGTAGTAGTTAATATTCTCCATGTCATTTGTTTTGTTAAATCTACTGAGGATGTGTATGCTATTTGACTGCTGTCTACTGCAGGGTTACAAGCTGATGTTTGATACACCAGTTGGATGTGAACATAACAAATGGTATGGAGCTCATGCATCCATTCGCTCGGCCGACCCTGACTGTTATGTGTGTGGAGTTATTTGGAATGTACATTTGGAGGACATGGAGAGTCTAGACAGGTGAGAGCCATGATCCTTGTAAGGTATAGGAACATGTCAGTAATGGACATGTATAACCTGAGAAAACATACTAACCAGTTTAAAATAAAACTGTCAATTGCGGTGAGAAAAATAGTGGAGAAGTGCTGTTTATAGCCTACAATGATTGTTTGCAGATGAAACAATAGCAGAAAAGTGATTAACTATATAATGGTTAGGATATAATACTGACAAAGACATGAGCACAGTTGTATGGGTGTTTGATATAATCTCTTGATGTAGACTACGTGAAGCAAAAACTGGCCACATATTCCTTCAACATGTGATGGTGCTAACATCTGGCATGCCTACAGCTTGTGAAACATGAACAATCTGCAGACATGTTGAGAAACATAATAGTATTAATAGCAGCGGAAATTTGCTTTCTGAGGACACTGCAGAGAATACCCAAAAAATACCACGTCTCCATGGTGAAGGGGTTATGGACGCAGTTTGTAATCTCGCATATTGCGTTCAAAACACACCTGCAGGTGATTTGGCAGCAGTGTTGGTGTTTTTAAAATAAAATGGTATGGGTGCTGGTCGTTCAGAAAGCAATGGCAAACTACTGAATTTAAACTTATCAAGAGATCACAAACAGCCAAAAATGTTGGGGTTGACTACAACGTCCTGTAAAGGATATGCAACTAACCACAAAAATGAATAAGATTGCATTAAGGAACAAATGGAAACTGTTAATTGAAGAGAGAAATTATATGTAGCGAGGCAAAGATGTTATGCTGCACGTTATGAGGAGAACAAAAATAGAAAACATATTGACAACTGGCAAGATTGATGGTAAAATAGCAAAGAAAGGCAAAGGGATAAACAGCTAAATGGCTTGGCCACATGGCATGATCAGGACAAGAACATGACCTGATCCAGGACTGGTGATTGTGAGAGATGGTGAACAATAACCACTCATGTTTATAGGCATGACATATGATGATGATTTCTCATCTGAAAAAGATTTTCTGATCTTTAAACCAAAATTATGTATAATCTCATTTATAAATTGCAAGTTGTTGCAAGGATAAACTGGTTTTCGCACCTTGGATGTACTTTTCTGTCTATACGTAGGGAATATTTGTTTTCTGCCTGTACCCTGGAAAAAAAGTTTACATTTTTGACTTTATTTTCATTTATAAAATTAAATTTTCTTAGTTTTTGATCATGTTTATAGTGTTTTGTTTTGAAGCATGATAAAGCAAGATGTAGTTTTATAGAAGAATACTGAGAATTAATTGGACAGCTAAAATTAGCAATCTGGACATTTTGAGGGAGGCTGAGTCACAAAGACAACTGAGCACAAACATCAGAAAGAAGCAGTCATCATTTTTTGGCCACATTATGAGAAGACAAAAACAGGAACATGTTGCGACTACCAGAAAGACTTGTGGAAAGAGAGATTGAGGAAGACAGCATAAGAAAATTTTTGACTGTCTTGTGTCATGGCACGGAAGGGAGTCAACACATGAAATGATCCATGCTGCTGGAGATGCAGTTTTTGGAGAAGCATGATCGCCCACTCCAGCTAGCAAGGCACTGGATGATGATGTATAATGTAATTTTCAATCATACTTAACATGAAAATATCCTGAAGCATGATTACCAACATTCTTTGCTTGCCTAACAATTTGTCTCTTGGTTTGTTTATGATATTGACCCCATTTGTCTAAATATTCGCATCTCAACAGCATCAACTTTTTCTTTTATATGCTTGTTCATAATCTGTGACACTTATAATACAATAGCCTGGGGTGTTTTACTGTAAGAATACATAAACCGAACAATGGGAATCTATACTTGAGAGGCACAGGATGAAATGATAGCATGGGCGTGGATTGGTGATGTAGAGTGTTGAGGTTTTCTCTAGGATGTCACAATAGCTACAACCACGCAGTGCTGAACAGGATGTTACTTGCTTTTAATGCATGAGTAATGTGTTCATAATATTCTGTCATTTTACATCGTATGTCTTGCAATAAAGATGCAGGGGAAAGAATGGTGTAGAGATTGTAATCTGGATCTTAACTTGAGCGGACCTGTTATGATTCATAGTATTGAAGGCATGGATATTGCTTTAATTTGTGGTACATCCCTCCTCCCCCATACCTCCTCCTCCTCATTGATTAGAAAACTTACTCAGAATATTTGTGGCATGTTGATTCTTGCATACACAAATCTGAATCCTTGTTGGTACCTCAGTGTCTGCATTGTACTAAAATTCTCCTTGTGGGAGAAGACTGATTGCTTATGAAGATATCCTGCTGCAGTGAACGTTTTTCTTGTAAAACAAGCAACTACAGTTGTAATAAAGGCACATTATTGATGTCTAAGAATGTTGAAATTATACAAACACACAAGGATATCAGACTAGTGTAAAACAGATCATCACACTACAAATACAAAGGAAAAAAAAGGTAATAGCATTTAATGAACTTGAGTCAGTTTTTCCTGTACTATCTTCTTCTTTTGCGTTCATCCGGAGTTTTTTTCCCCCCGGATGTGATTGCGCTGTGCCTGTTTACAGCAGAGCTGCGTTCTTGTGCCGTTAGGCCGACACATCCGACTTCTGCGGGCATTTGTTGACCGGGTTAACCTTCCCGGGGTTCCTGTACTATTACTTTCTAGATAAAACTTAAAATGTGTGTATAAAGTACACAAATTTACTTTGGTGCTATTACTTTTAAATATGTTAATTTGCTTTTCCAGTTGGCTTTCTTACACATTGTTTGAGCAATCTTTCTTAACTCATTTAATGATATGTGGGATTTTTTAAAATGTGTATTTATTTGGGCTGCCAGATCCCCCCCCCCCCGCCCCCCCCCCCCCCCCCCCCCCCCATAAAATGGGAACCAGGAAAAACATCCTGGGAAGTGAATAGAACCGGGCTGATATTTACCACATGACATACTGAGTACTGATTGATCGGTAGAAATATGGGCCTAGCATGACACACCCAATACACACCAAGGCATCAAACAGGGTCCTTTGTTTTCATATTTTACAATACAGCAGGTATGGTGATCTGGCTGTGTCTTAACATAATCAGTGAGAGCATGATAAGAAGTAACATTGAGTTAAGATTTATTATTACATGTAGTAATGAGTTAAGACAAATTACTGAACGTAAACTTGTCAAGACATCAACAACAGCAGTAAAATGCTGGTGTTGACAGCGATGTCCTGTAAATAGGATATACGGAATAAAAACAAGTTAAGATGGGTTATTACATGTAGTAATCAGTTAAGATGTGTTAATGCATGTAGTAATGAGTTAAGATGTGTTATTACATGTAGTAATGAGTTAATATATATTATTACATGTAGTAATGAGTTAAGATGTATTATTACATATACTAATGAGTTAAGATGTATTATTGCATGTAATTTCTTGTATTACATTTCAGCCAAGAGGCCTACTATTACCCCATTGAGGTGCAAGTTGTCGGGGACCGCGGGGAGTGTGTGACATGCCGAACCTATGAGATGATTGAAGAAACAACTGGCGATTGCCTGCCAAGTCCCTACTACAAGAAAGTAGTGATTGACGGCGCTAGGCAGAATGAACTACCAGAGGAATATATAGAATACCTGGAAAGTCTCCCTGACAATGGCGTCACAGCAACCCCTCCTAACTATCGCAAAGTTCTGAACATGGTTGAAATTTTAAATGATGAAGATAGCTTTGAGAAAATTCAGCAACATGAAAATGGGATTTAGAACATTCAGCAGCATGAAACTAGGAGTTTGTTTTTCGTGCTTTCCTTTGTATCTCAGCACACAGTGGATTGTATTTGCAGTGGAGGAATCTGTTAGCTGTGTATCTGTTAGCTGTGTATTATTTCTATCATGTATGCTGCCTACTTCTACCTTATATAAATGTCAACATAATCTAACATTTGTAATCTTATCAATAACACATTGTAGTCTCTGTTTTATAAAGACTACTTTCAACCCTATATTTTAGACAGTTATATGTATATGTAGTAAATAAAGACACATTTAACTATATTTTAGACAGTTATATGAATATGTAGTAAATAAAGACACATTTAACTGTATATTTTAGACAGTTATATGTATATGTAGTAGATAAAGACATGTTCAACCGTATATTTTAGACAGTTATATGTACATGTAGTAAATAAGGACACATTTAACTCTATATTTTAGACATTTATATGTATCTATAATGAACATCCCCATTTCTAGTCTTCATTGGTGCATAGACCTGCAGCTATATCTTTCCCTGCAACAGGTTTCATACTTTAAGTTTTTATATTATCTAGTCTGTTCTGTGTTACTGTTTTCCTTCTGTGAGTGCCAATCAAAACCTGTAAATTTATTTCTTATGCTATTTCAAATTCCTCCCTATCCCTTTGTCTCTTGCAGTTCCTTCCTTGTCTTTCCCATGTTAACTCATTCAGCCCAAGAAATGCTTTGTGGCAGATGACCCATGGAGAAAATAACCACTGAAAAAGCACAAGTGCATAACTTTTAAAGAGGCTGTCTAAGTGGCCACTCAGGAAGCCAGATTTCCTTAATAAACGCTGACCAAATATAAAATATAAAAGATCACATTACAAGATAGTTGGGAATCAAGGGAATGAGCTAATCACACATCACATAATGGTTGAGACTGCATCATGTCCATGTGTAATCCTTTTCTCCTTGTCATTGTTTACTTTGACTGTCTTCTAATGCTGGAACCTGCTCAACCTACTCCATTCCACCCTGCAGGGATGTCATCAACCTGGATCCTAATACTGCTTTTATTGGAGACATTATCATGCAGGTCTAAATATACAAGAGGGAGAATAAGACGATGAAGAAGGAAAAACTTCTTTTGTATTGGATGACCGAGTTACTTCTTTGGTAATAACTTGATCCATTTAGTTGTTTTTGGGGACTGTAATGAGATAGTGGTTAGTGCACATACCTGTCAAAACCGTGGTCCCATTTGTCTCCACAGGATCACTGATCTCCCCATCAGTGCAGCTCTGATATTGACCCAGCCTCACCAGATGGTACCAGATAATTTCCAGAATTCTCTGGGATTTGCCTGAAAAGGAAAGGTGGTTGTGAAGGCAACTAGCTACCTCACCCCATGTTGTGGCTTAGAATGTGCAAAGAGTTCTCAACCCAATGACAGTATCTGCCATGGGACTTGTTACTTTTAGGATATGGTGCCAGTCCCACACTAACCCGCCTTAGTGTCTAATCTCGCATGATGTGGCTGGCAGGTTAGTCCCACACTAACCCACCTTAGTGGTCTAATCTCGTATGATGTGGCTGGCAGGTTAGTCCCACACTAACCCACCTTAGTGGTCTAATCTCGTATGATTTGGCTGGCGGGTTACAGTCCCACACTAACCCGCCTTAGTGGTCTAATCTCGTATGATGTGGCTGGCAGGTTACAGTCCCACACTAACCCGCCTTAGTGGTCTAATCTCGTATGATTTGGCTGGCGGGTTACAGTCCCACACTAACCCACCTTAGTGGTCTAATCTCGTATGATGTGGCTGGCAGGTTACAGTCCCACACTAACCCACCTTAGTGGTCTAATCTCGTATGATTTGGCTGGCGGGTTACAGTCCCACACTAACCCGCCTTAGTGTCTAATCTCGTATGATGTGGCTGGCAGGTTACAGTCCCACACTAACCCACCTTAGTGGTCTAATCTCGTATGATTTGGCTGGCGGGTTACAGTTGGTCTTGTCTTCTCTTTGGTACCATGGGGACACATGGGACCACATGTTTACCTGAGTTTACCTGGCCTCTTACAAAAGGCACCAGAAAATGTTCTGGAGGGTAAGCCAGCTGGCATGACGGGGACCAGACCACCTCTCAAATACTTATGATCACACAAATTTGTCCCAATGGCATGACGCTGACCACTCAGCATGGTCATACAAATTTGCCACAGTGGCATGAGCTCATGATTGGTAGACATTGAGGAAGTAACAATTCAAATCTTGGTTTCTCTTTTGGCATGGCGGAATCATAAAATATACTTTCTGGACACTGTCATGTGATAGAAAGGCTGGCCAATTATTCTTGCTATTGGAGCCGTCGAGGCTGAAGTTGAAGAAGAGAGGGGAATATGAAGATCTTAAGAAGAATATAAAGAAATATATGTTGCAATATGATCTTTAGAAACAGTTGCTCTGAAAAATATTTCCCCATTTTGGTTCATACCTAGCACTTGTGCTAGCTAGAGGCAGATTCTACTTCTAAATGACTCTCAACCCTGAGCATAAGAAACGCAATCTTCAAATAATAAATCCCTAGCAGTTTTGTACTCACAGCATCTATCAATCAACCAGGTGCCATCTCCACAATGAAGGTTGGCTGCAGTGGATCTCCAACACCCTGTAACCTTGATTGTACATTCTGACAGACTACTGTTCATCCCATCTCATGATGTTGCCTTCCCACTTGTATCGCTGTCAACCTCTTGCTCGCCTGCCTTCAACAGCTCCCTCCGGTATGATTTTTACAAGGGAATTGTTTTTTTTTTTATTAATGTGAAGGAATATTTTAACTACTGTAGACATTCACTTTATAATGTGAGCATGGGTCATGTGGAAGGTATAAGCCATTGGCGAACATAAAACACAACTCAAACACATTTACACATTAAATACAAGGTGTCTCTAAATCCTTTATCGCAGTTTAATCTGCACGCCACGCAGCACAGCCGCCGAACTGCTGCTTCCCCGTGGTGCAGCCATACAACAAATAGTACATCATGTTTACAAACTATCACAATGACATAAAATATTAGTAATCATTCCTTAAGCTAGGCAATAGTTAATACTTCATTTGAGAATCAACATCACTGCACTCAGGGCATTCCGACACATGCTCCGTCCCCCTCATCTCTAGCCACAGAATGATTCCCAGTTCCCCATGCTGATTATTCCCGTAGCAATTTGATTATGGTGTTATAATTGTTAACATATTTGTTATTTTGAATAAACGAAGACACAAACAATAGATTGCACAATTTATTACCTGGCATATTTCGCTGCATCTCATCAGGTACATACTGCAGAAATCGCGCAACATAAAAGTATTTAGATAAATCCGTCAAGCTGAAATATGCACATATTTGCACAGTAATTTAAATTGTCTGCCATGGTAATTTTAAACTGACTATCTCGCCTTTCTATTTGCACAAAACTGGCCTATACAGATTAATTGCGATGGCTTCTAGATATTTGTTATTATTATATGTAACTAATTAAATACACCATATAACACTGACAAATAGCTGACTCAGATGCTTATAAATCTCATGGAATATTAAATTTAAGAAACTAACTATTGTTAATTAAAAACAATTTCAACACTAAATTGTCACTGTCATTTTGTGAGGTTACAGAAATAAAGTACTAAGGCAACTGCTTGGCATGAATACACCATTGCTGCTGCCCGATATAGTGTATCACCTTTATTAGTACCATAATTGTAACACATTAGTCTGTGTCCTGCCACTCAGCATATCTAGAAAATAATTGTAACACATTAGTCTGTGCCCCATCACTCAGCATATCTAGATCCTTATATGACCAAAACTGTTGTTTGTTGTCTCTGTGTTCTGTGACAGTTATAACTGTCACCCAGTAATCAGGCTACTGCAGAGGCGGAAGTACAGGCTCTGATCTACGAGAATTCTTTAGAGGATGATGCTGTCATTTACACGGACGAGTCAGTCCGAGGAATGAGAAGTTTATGGGCCTTTACGGCTCAGGCCAGAGGGAAAACTGAAGGAAGAGTCTGGCGCTTTTGCTTTGACCACATGCAGCCTGACTATGGAAGTCATGGCAGTAAGTAAAGCAATAACATGGCTCGAGACACAGACATTCAGTCGGGCTTGTGTCCTTAGTGACTCAATGAGTATGCTCAGGAGGATAGAGATGGGGTGGGTCAGAAGAGAGTGGCTGCTGTCTCTGGAGCGGTCTCGGCTGGCAAAGACTAGTTTCATCTTTGTGCCAGGGCATGCGGGGGTACAAGGGAATGAGCAAGCTGACAGACTTGCAGCTATGGCTACTGTGGAAGGTGGACAAGCCATGGAACAGGCAGACATTCTGAATGCTATACGAGAAGTAAGTCATTTACGAAAACCAAGCGATGATTGGGAATCTGCAACCATGGTCAGGCTGAGGGAACAGCTAGTTAAAAGATGTGTGGCCAAACAAGAACACTACACAGGAAGCCAAAGAAGAGTAATAAACCAACACAGAACTGGTGTCGTCAGCCGCTACACGCTGCAGGATTTGCTGAGGAGGGGATCTGAGCACTTATGGACTGAATGGTTCGATGTGCAATGAGGATGATCTGTTGACTAACTAACTAACTGAACCCACTGGTCTGTGTTGCTAATGTGAATGTTTCTACTATGCTATTTGTTATGTACTCTCCTTGAGTTGTAGATGGTTGTTATTTTACATTTTTCTGTCCCAGGGTGTTGTTATTGTAAAATAACAGCCTGTGGTAGAAAGAGGTTGAGAAAGCGTGGGTCTGTGTCTGTTGACTAAGTTGTTGTACTTGTGCCCTGATATAACAATCTTCCTTGTGTTAAAGCAGCTATTATTTGATTGAAATGTGAGCACTAGGAGGCTCAGAGATGCCAGCCTGAAATACCAAACGTTAACATGAAATAGCTATGACATGAAATACTGAAAATTAACATAGCAATATCAAAATAAACAGCAAATTGGTAACTTGAAATACCAGATGTGAATGTAAAATCTAGAATACCAACACGAAATAGTAAATTTTTACTTGAGATAATAAATTTCAAAACACAAAAAGCTTGAATAACATTAAACAACAAATAAGTCACATTTGGTTTTCTTTTTAGTTAAACATTTTTCCATTGATTAAAAAATACCATCCAGAACACCAGTTTATACTGGTCCCAGCCGGTGTGCTTGAGATGACCTGGTGTAAATTGATATGGGAGCCATATTTACAGCCTGCAATGTGTTTTGCAATGTTGATTTAATCAAACTCAGGGACATGTGTCTATTTTCCTGTATGTAATTAATGTGGTGGCTATGTAACATAGCTCATGTAACTGCACACAGAATGACAACTTGAAGAATGAGTAAACCATGGGTATTGTAACTCTGAAGAAGTGGTAATATCTTCTGTTGTAATGATGAAGAAGTGATAATATCTTTTGTTGTAATGATGAAGAAGTGGTAATATCTTTTGTTGTAATGATGAAGAAGTGGTAATATCTTTTGTTGTAATGATGAAGAAGTGGTAATATCTTTTGTTGTAATGATGAAGAAGTGGTAATATCTTTTGTTGTAATGATGAAGAAGTGGTAATATCTTTTGTTGTAATGATGAAGAAGTGGTAATATCTTTTGTTGTAATGATGAAGAAGTGGTAATATCTTCTGTTGTAACATTGAAGAACTGTTAATCTCTTTTGCACCATGAATATTGAACTAATACCCTTAGCAGCTTGATGTTGAAGATTCAGTCATATTATTTGCTTGAAGAACTGGTAGTATTTTTTTTGCTGTGGATATATAGTACCCTTTTTGCTGTGAATTTAAAAAAAAAACTAGTTGTAACCTTGGTCAGTGCATGTGGCTAAAAGGTGCTGATCAGTCTCACAATTCTGACATAGTCGGTTCAGAGTCAGCCGCAGGCATTTTGGCTGTATATCAGTGTGCATTGATTCTCATAGTGGTATGAGCTTCGGCTGCTCAGAAAACAGTGGCAAACAACTGAATGTAAAATAACCTTGAAAATCACAAATGGTCAAATGGTTGACTGCAATGTCCTTTAAAAGACGCCATAATTAAATTTTACTTTAGTTGTATTCATTATACTGTAAATTGACTTATCATGTCAGGTCTTAGTCAAATATGACTGATCTACCGTATGACAGTGGACAGTACTACCTACTTCTGTTGGCAACAAATGTTGGGTGGCGCTTACCAAACCTGACACCCCACATTGTGCCAACGGCTTCGGGCGGAAGAACGCAATTGGGCGGGTACAACCCTTATCCTGGTGTGAGGAAATGCAACCTAAAGACAAAATGTCATGGCAGAGCAGACCAGGCCCTAAGCATTGGTTGGTAACTGATCTAGGACAGGCGGACAGTTAGAACATTGCTTTGCTGATCCGGCAGCTTCTGCAGCTTGTCTTGTTCCAGACGCATTGGCGTCACCTTTCCTGTGGAGTAAACTAGACAGGCTGAGAGAGGCATCATGCTGCATGGGCAACACATGGTCTCTAAATTCAGCCCAGGCTTTGTGTTATGGAGAGATAACCCCATTTTACAAACTATTGTCTGTGAGGACGACAAGGTGCCAGTCAGTCAGATTGACTTGACTGGCACCTTGCCGTTTTTACAGACTTTACAGACAATAGTTTGTAAAATGGAGTTATACCTCTCCATAACACAAAACCTGGACTGAATTTAGAGTACCCTCCCAATTGCACTCCTCCGCGCGAAGTCGTTGACACAATATGGGGTGTCGGGTTTGGTGAGTATTGCCCAACGTTCGGCATTAACAGAAAGCAGGTAGTACTGTCTACAGTCATATCTGACTAAGACCTGACTTCGATACTGTAAATATGTCAGACCTAATTATAGTTTCCATAAAGTTAATATTAAATAAGTAGTAATACTTTTTGGAAAAATAATGCTGAAATCTGGCAATACTTTCTGCTTTGTGACTATTGAAGTTTATCTTTTGTGCCATGCATATTTTATTGCAAGTGTGCTCTCTTCTTCTGGTTGAAACAAAGACTGACACAACCATGTTGCAGCAGAGTTTTCTTTTATTTATCTTGTTTTGTTTGCTTTCCCGGTCTAATTCCTGGTTTGATTGTTGCATGTTTAGCATTTTACTGTAATGTGTTAGTGCAGTTACTGGAAACCATAACAAGTGCCATTGATATTCTTGACAACTGTACATAATTGATGATTAAAATATCTTCTTTCTGATAATGAGCATAGTTTTATATGTCACTTCTGTTTTTTCTTACAAATCTGTTGTTGATATGATTCTATTTTATATGTGTATACTTTGACCAATAACAAAAAATGTGAGCAGAAGTCAAGAGATCATAACACTCTCTAATTATCCACATCCCATCACTCAAACTTCATTTCATTATTTCATTCTTAACTTGTTTGCAACAATAATTATTCAAGTTCATATCTCTTCAGCACTCTTCCCCTATAACTTTACATTATTACATTAATTAGCATCATGGGAAAGATTTCTTTATTTTTACATATAGTGTAGCCAAATGTTTCTTTAAAATCAGATTTGATTTAACTTTGCTTATTCTCAGCATTTATCACACATTTCACCTAATGGTTTACGTATTTTCTTATGCATGTAGGTTAAGTCCATGTTTTACACCGATTTAAAACTAAACTGAGAATATATTTTAACAGTGCAATACTCCATACATATGAATTTTAATTAATCATATATTGAAATGTTAAAAAGGCAATTCCACATTTACCAAAAAGATGTGTTTTTGAAAAATAAGGGAAACCATAATTTTACAAATTGGTATTCAGAGAACTATTTAAAAATAATAAAATATACTGTGTAGAATATAGTTTATGGTTTATCATTAGCAGGTTATCATATTTATTGAAGAGAATTGTTTTATGTTGTCAGTTAGTATTTAGAATTTGACAACTAGGCAAGTTTCTTGCCCTTCCTATGTGTATCTTTGCTGCATTGTTTTTCTTTCAAAGCATCCTTGAGCATAAATGTGACGATAAATTGAACCTATTTCAAATACAAGATGCACATGTAAATGTTTGATAAGTACACCTTTCCATTCTGTTGAATATCATAATTACAAGCGAATGAATAAATTAGTACTTGATGTGAAGAACTGGGCACAAACACCAGTCATGTATCAAGGGAAAATTACAATTGCAATCAGCAGTGGACAAATTATACTTGAGTCATTACCAAACTGTGCTCCTGAGGTGAGACGGAAGAAGTCTAAAACATGAATGGGGGGAGTGTTTGTCTGATGATCAGATATCATTTCTGGTTGCCTTGGGAGTTTCCTAAGTGAGATGTACATATACACGTATGCCCTGCACATTGTCCGTTTGACCCAGTATTCTACCACATATACATCAGTGTGCTCGTATGGTTATTATGAAGTTCATAAATCCTGATTGGAGCACATGCTGTAGAAAATGCAGCTGCATATAGCAAAAGCAACAGGTCTCTGCATGTGACACACACATATCTTGTCTTGTGTGTATGACGCAGAGCAAATGTGATGCCATGTGTATTAAATGCCTTGCTGAATGCTTCTTCATATTATATGATCTGAAACAGCTAACATATTTGTGCACTGACTCTTCTGTGCTGTGATGCAGGTTGTCATGAATCTTCTCTCTGTGTCTTCCTCTGTCTCTCTTTCCACAAATCTTTCCAGTTGTCACAATATATTCAAGCTTTTATTTTCATATAATGTTGCCAAAAATAATTACTGCCTCTTTTTGATGTTTATGATAAGTTGTATTTGTGTCTTAGCCTCTTTCAAAATGTTCAGATTACTTATTTTGGCTGTGCAAGGAAATGTCAGCATCCTTTTGTAAAACCAAATCACTTGAAGTCTTATTCAACAGAGTGTATTGTAGATGATGAGCATGGCTGTATGCAAAGTGGCAATTAACTTCTTTAAAACACAAGTAATTGTAGAAGGACATAGTCAGAGACATGGAAGCAAGTATTAGGGACAGTAGTGACAACACGTCTCTCTCATTTTATTGTGGCAAGTTTGTAACCAGATTAGGGACAGTAGTGACAACACGTCTCTCTCATTTTATTTTGACAAGTTTGTAACCAGATTTATGAACATTTCATATTTTGTCTTCACATCTTTGAACAGCTAGATGAACATAAATAATACATTTTTAAACAAACCATGGGAAAAAGAAATGTATGCGGGGTAAAACATAAATTCAAAATTACAACAAAACAGGCAGCTTGTCCGCTAATATAGTTTACAAATAAGGGAGCAGGAAAAGATAGGAGATTGAATGTAAACCAATCAATGAACTGCTGTTTTACATCATTGGTGTTTTTCTCCTGCATGTTTTAATAGAAAGTGAAGGACAAGTTTGATTATTTTAACCTGACAAGTATAAATGCTAATGAACAGGGTTAGGATCATTATAACAATGTAATTCTTCTTTTATATTTTAAAATAGCTGTTTGCATTTTGGCCATGTCTGAATTTTGTAGATTAATTTTTCGCTAACAGCGTTAGTATAAACATTTCAATTATTTGTCCCCACAGATTAAATATTTCAGCATAGCACAGGAGCTCTAGAAATAGGATTTAGATTTTAACTCTTAGAGCTCTGTCTGCATTGGTCTTTAGATGTCCTGTGCCGGAGCTCATAATGGGAAAGAGTTACATTCGTGTCATCTTACTGCCTCTATATTCATCTGTCATCTCTTCTAGAGAATAATTGTGATCTTAAAAGATTAATCACCATCATCATTTTCCAGTGCCTAAAACACTTCCTCTAAACTCGTCTCCAAAGTTTTTGAAGCAGGTGTCTAATGGAATAAATAACCGCTATGAAAAATCACAAATGCATTACTTTCGCAGAGACTGAATACGCATTGAGTGACCACTGGGAAAGCCAGATTTCTTTAGTAAGCTTTGAACAAATGTAAGTGGTATAAGAAATCATTACAGGATGGTTGGGATTCACGTGTAACAGTACAACACACGACTTGCGACTAAAAAAATTCCGGAATAATATTGGGTCTATGTTTTGTACAGCTGCTGCCTGTGGATGTTTTCTGTTTGTCTCATTGATTGCAGAATTCATAGAGAAAGTAAAACTCAACATACCATGTCCACAACTGAAGGCAGACATCCTTGTTTATCATCATCATCATCATCATCATCATCATCATCATCATCATCATCATCATCATCATCATCATCATCATCATCATATGTCCTGCCAGCTGGCACAGGCATTCATGAATCTCCACAGATCTTGATCCTTCAGCATTCTCAATTCTCTTGATGATATTGCTCTGTGCCAGTGTCCTAGTCCATCCAGCATAATTTCTCTCTGTCTACTTCTGCCACTGATATTTCCAGTCAGATGTTCTCCAGTGCCTCTGTTCTGATTACATGGCCAAAGAACAGCATGTTCTTCTTGTTTGTTTATAATGTTCTACATTCATTAGCCTTTTTCAAGCACTTGATGTTAGTTACTCTTGGCAGTCCAAGATATTCACAGCATACCTCTCAGAAACCACAATGTACTGCCTCCAAGATATTCACAGCATACCTCTCAGAAACCACAATGTACTGCCTCCAAAATATTCACAGCATACCTCTCAGAAACCACAATGTACTGCCTCCAAGATATTCACAGCATACCTCTCAGAAACCACAATGTACTGCCTCCAAGATATCCACAGCATACCTCTCAGAAACCACAATGTGCTGCCTCCAAGATATCCACAGCATACCTCTCAGAAACCACAATGTACTGCCTCCAAGATATTCCTAATGTTTGTTTACATTCCATGATTAATTGCCGTACAGCAGAATAGGATCCTTGGTTATAACAAAGTGGTTACAAAGCAGTTTCCTGCTACGGTGCTGTGATGTAATATTACCATCACATAACGTCAGCCTGAAAATGCAGAGAAATAGGTGGCCAATCTGTCTCTCACTTAGCAGGTGATGAGCCAAGGCATCCAGCCCACATCCATCATGACATTATCAGCACAGTTTGCTATCGGCTTTGCTGACACGCCTGCTGTCCTTTTTTTTTTATATAGTAATACTATTAGTGCGTTAACAGAACAACTGTGATTGGTCAATATTTGAAGCTTTCTATTACTAGTATAAGCCATTGTCCCCCACATCACTTAAAAAGAGAATTTATGGTATTTAGAGAAATCGCCGCTTGGACCATTATATTGCGATCACGGGGTCAAAGGGTTGAATACATTTTTGCATAGAAGAGCAGGCAGGGTTTTGATTTGTCAAGCCTTATGTTTATTGCAATCGTTTCAGATTAACTTCATAGGCTGCTGGGTAGTATGTTTGTAATTCAATTCTACTTCAGAAATGAAATTTGTGTATGAGTAATCACCATGGCAGATACTGCTAAACAGGTGTGATGTGATCTCTTCTACTAGTTCCCGACATTAGCAGGACAGGTGACTGGTTTTCTTATCCGTTGCCTTCCTTTCCAAACAAAATTGTGTACTGTTTTACAAGGTTGTCTGCCTTAAAGCTTTGCTGGTTGAAAAAACTCCTGCCATTGGAGATTCAACAGTAGGTCACCAATTAAATGTACACTAAGCTATATGCCAGTTTAGATTCTTTATGTGGAAGTGTTAAGTGTCTTTCAATTTCCATTTAAGAAATAAAAACAAAGCTAGTGGATTGCTATGAACCAAAGTCATTCTTCAGTCTTCATTTAACTCTCTTTCTCATGTTGTAGGCTTGTTGCCATGAATCATACCCATCATATAAGGTGTTGTCTTAATTTTACATGTAGGCAGAGTATACTAATGAAATCTGGCTTCCCCTTTCTTTCATCACTTGCTCTGTACATTTATCATCTTTGAAAGTCATGTATTCCATTTTTCATAATGGTGATTTCCAACCTTGACCGCCTTCTGTGAATCCATCAGGGAATGAACATGTAGACAGTGAAAAGCATTAATGAATTGCTATCTACCAAACTTAATTTTGACTGGAAAACTTGTATGAATTGCCAAGTAGCAAGACACCACACCTATTGTTTGCTTGTCCATTGACAACTGTTTCCATGTAAATCTAGCCAATGATATTTCTATCCTCTCTTTCTGTTAGTACAGTTAATCATGCAGTATTTACTTGACTAGCAATATAATGTAGTCAGTTGTAGCTTGCTGTCTTTTAATTACCAATGTAATGTAGTATGTAATTTGAATTCTGCTCATATATTGATGAAGCAACAGTGTGTAATATGATTGCACCATAACTTAAAAACTGTGTAGTTTTTATAAATCTGTTGTATTTCTTTAATTTGAAATCAGAGATCATACGTTGTGAATTATTTTATAATTCTCCTCTTTGTGGTGCTACATTTGAAGTCATTTCTGAATAAACTATCTCTTGTGTAGTTGTTTTTCTTCATCATATTTATTGTTTGTAGCGTGCTGTGCAAGAGCGGCTGCAGTAAACATGAATTTGATCTTGGTTGGTCAGTTAGTTGGCTGGTTATTCAGTTGATTGGTAGTTTGGTTATTTGGGTAGTTGGTTGGTGGTTTGGTTATTTGGGTGGTTAGTTACTTTGGTGGGTAGGTAGTTATTTGGGTGGTTGGTTATTTTGGTGGTTGGTTGGTTATTAGGGTGGGTGGTTGGTTATTTGGGTAGTTGGTTGGTGGTTGGTTACTTGGGTGGTTGGTTGGCTATTTGGGTGGTTGGTTACTTTCGTGGGTGGGTGGTTAATTGGGTGGTTGGATATTTGAGTGGCTGGTTGGTTATTTGGGTGGTTGGTTACTCTGGTGGTTGGGTGGTTATTTGGGTGGGTGGATAGTTATTTGAGTGGTTGATTATTTGGATGGTTGGTTGGTTTTTAAGGGTGGGTGGTTGGTTATTTGGGTGGTTGATAGGTTAGTTGGGTGGTTGGTTAAATAGGTGATTGGTTGTTTGTTGGTTATTTGGGTGGTTAGTTGGTTATTTGAGTAGTTGGTTGGTAGTTGGCTACTTTGGTGGGTGGGTGGTTAGCTGGTGGGTGGTTATTTGGGTGGGTGGTTGGTTATTTGGGTGGTTGGTGTTTTAGGTGGGTGCTTGGTTATTTGGGTGGTTGTTTGTAGTTGGCTACTTTGGTGGGTGGTTGGTGTTTTGGGTGGGTGGTTGGTTATTCTAGTGATTGTTTGTAGTTGGCTATTTTGGTGGGTGGTTGGTTATTTGTGTGGTTGGTTGATTATTTGGGTGGTTGTTTGTACTTGGCTACTTTGGTGGGTGGGTGGTTATTTGGGTGGTTGGCTGGTTGGTGAATCCCCTGGGTGACTAAGTTGTAACAAAATCCAGTATATTATTGTTCAGATCAGTTGGGCATTGTAAATGACTAGCATCTAACCAGCATGAGGTTAAAGTAGATCCTGGTCTCCTGACTTTGTACCCAAGTGCTACACCCAAAGGCAGATGCTGCACAGCTCTTCTTCTAAGCTCGGATGTGCTTTAGAACTTCACATCTGTGAAAATATGAGCACATGTTTTTAAACAGATTCAGTGCCAAACAAAACGTAGCTTTGGACCAAACAAACATAATGGGAAGTAGAGGTGCGTCACAGTTGTGACTTAAAGTTGTTGATAGGGTAGCAGACATGTTGCATTTTATATCAGATTAACCGGGGTTCCATGGGGGAAACTACTGTATTGAGATTTTAAATATAGTTTGATTTATAAGCCCATGGCAGTTACGGAAAGTTTGCATAAGACGATTTATCATTCCATGGCACTTTATCGGTCAGAAAACATAAAGGACCCTTTCTACACACCTTGAGTGTAGACTCATAGTTGAATAGATCAAACAGCATTCATTGGCTACCCATTTTAGGCCGGGTAGATCTGGGACCACAGGTCATATTTGTCATTTTCGAATCTTTGTTTGAAGTCAGCCTAGTGCATTAAATTAAATAGTACTTGTCGGGCTGTGGTGAGAGCGATGTTCTGCAAACGACTTGCTACATGACCATGACGTCCCGAAGTATAGGCCAGCTTTATAATATTACAATCATAAACACCAGATGACCTTGCGCAGCAAGCCTTCATCGGCAAACGAAAAAAAAAAAAAAAATCAAATAACACAAAGCAAAGACTGAAATAAAGTACGAGTAGTTCCATTGTCTTGTCTTGTCTGTTGAAGCAGAGGGCAATATTGTTCCCTATGCTGGTTCAAACATGACCATACAGTGTTGTTTGAAGCTGCATTTTGTGTCCTTGTGCCTGCTGTGTTACGCTGGCTTATGGGAGCTTGTAATTGTATCATTCTAAGGTGTTGTTAATGTTGCCGGTGCATCTACTCCTTGATCTCTGTTTTTGTTGTTGTTGTTGTTTTGTAACCTGTCTTTCTATAGTTATAGGGTACAAGAGCTGTTTTCCAGGCTTCATTCTTATTAGATGACCGAACTACCTTACTCCGTGTCTCTGTATGTAATCAGTGCACGGTGTCGTTGTTTCTCTAGGTCTTTTCTGGTTACATTGATAGCGACTGATTGATATTCAGACTTTGTGTTACTTTCTGTATCGCCTCTAATCTCATCTAATAAAGGTTCTCGATCTTTCTCTGCATGTTCAGGTATTTTATCTGCACTGTTTGTTTGTCTTCATATATTTCTCCACAGTACTCCTTCCATCTTCCTAATATATCTTTACTTTCTGTTAAAGTGTTATCATTCCTGTCACTTATTACATGTAATCATGGTCTGAAAATGGAGGAACAGATAGAGCTTTAAAACAAGAATACAAAAGGCAACAGGAGCTTGTATAGCACCACAAAACGGGTGGAAGTCAAGGGAAGTTAAACTTGGCGTCATACTGAGAATGTTTAACCCCAGTGTTAAATCAGTTTTACGGTGTGGGTCAGAAACATAGAGACCGACCAATCAACTACAAACTTTCGGCAGTTGGCGCCTGCACAGAATAGTGGTACTAAAATAGTTGCGATAGAACCGCTAGTGGCACTATAATAGTTGTGATAATACCGCTAGTGGCACTAAAATAGTTGTGATAGGACCGCTAGTGGCACTAAAATAGTTGCGATAGAACCGCTAGTGGCACTAAAATAGTTGTGACAGAACCGTTAGTGGCACTATAATAGTTGTGATAGAACCGCTAGTGGCACTAAAATAGTTGTGATAGAACCGCTAGTGGCACTAAAATAGTTGTGATAGAACCGCTAGTGGCACTAAAATAGTTGTGATAGAACCGTTAGTGGCACTATAATAGTTGTGATAGAACCGCTAGTGGGACTAAAATAGTTGTGACAGAACCGCTAGTGGGACTAAAATAGTTGTGATAGAACCGCTAGTGGCACTAAAATAGTTGTGATAGGACCGCTAGTGGCACTAAAATAGTTGTGACAGAACCGCTAGTGGGACTAAAATAGTTGTGATAGAACCGCTAGTGGCACTAAAATAGTTGTGATAGGACCGCTAGTGGCACTAAAATAGTTGTGATAGAACCGCTAGTGGCACTAAAATAGTTGTGATAGGACCGCTAGTGGGACTAAAATAGTTGTGATAGAACCGCTAGTGGCACTAAAATAGTTGTGATAGGACCGCTAGTGGGACTATAATAGTTGTGATAGAACCGCTAGTGGCACTAACATAGTTGTGATAGAACCGCTAGTGGCACTAAAATAGTTGTGATAGAACCGCTAGTGGCACTATAATAGTTGTGATAGAACCGCTAGAGGCACTAACATAGTTGTGATAGAACCGCTAGTGGCACTAAAATAGTTGTGATAGAACCGCTAGTGGCACTAAAATAGTTGTGATAGAACCGCTAGTGGCACTAAAATAGTTGTGATAGAACCGCTAGTGGCACTAAAATAGTTGTGATAGAACCGCTAGTGGCACTAAAATAGTTGTGATAGAACCGCTAGTGGCACTAAAATAGTTGTGATGAACCGCTAGTGGCACTAATATAGTTGTGATAGAACCGCTAATGTAGAGCTCACAGAGAGAACTAAACAAATGCCAGTCAACCAAGAGGCGAGGAAAAGACGCTGGAACTGGATGGGGCACACACAGGAAGCCAATAAAACTGAATCAATAAATCAGGTGTCGTCTCCACAATGAAGGTTGGCTGCAATGAATCTCCAACAATGGCCGTCTCTCGCTTTGACTGTACGTTCTCTCAGATTGATGCTCGTCCATCTCTTGATGTTATCTTCCCACTTGTATCGTTGTCTACCTCTTTCTCGCTTGCCCTCAACCTTGCCCTCCAGTATGGTTTTTATAAGAGTGCAATGTCTTTTAAAGTGGCCGAAATATTTTACTTGCCTCTTTTTTTTTTATTTCTTACGTCAGCTCTCTTGTCTTTCCCAATTTTTATAGAACCTATGTATTTGATTGTTTTTGTTTCCATGAAATACGACATATTCGTCTGTATATACACATCTCCATGGCATGTATTTGACTTTCTAGTTGCTTGTTCAATGTCCAGGCTTCCGCTCCTTACAATAGTGTTGAATAGTATGCTCAGGAGGATAGAGGTGGGGTGGGTGCGAAGAGAATGGCTGCTGTCTCTGGAGTGGTCTCGGCTGACAAAGATTAGTTTCATCTTCTTGCCAGGGCATGCGGGCGTACAAGGGAATGAGCAGGCTGACGGGCTTGCAGGTAGGGCTACTGTGGAACGTGGACGAGCCCTGGACCAGGCAGACATTCTGAATGCTCTACGAGAAGTAAGTCGTTTACGAGAACCAAGCGATGACTGGGAATCTACAACCATGGTCAGGCTGCGAGAACAGCAAATTAAAAAAAGTGTGGCCAAACAAGAACACTGTACAGGAAGCCAAAGAAGAGTAATAAACCAACACAGAACTGGTGTCGTGAGCCGCTATACGCTGCGGGATTTGCTGAGGAGGGGATCCGAGCACTTATGGACTGAATGGTTCGATGTGGAATGAGAATGATCTGTCGACTAACTATCTAACTAACTAACTAACTGACTGACTGACTGACTGACTGACTGACTGACTGACTGACTGACTAGCTAACTAACTAACTAAACTTAACTAACTAACTAACTAACTAACTAACTAACTAACTAACTAACTAACTAACTAACTAACAATAGCGTTGAATATACGTAACATTTGACAATTCTCATTGTTAATGCGTTAATCTCTATAGATGTTAATACTGATTTCATGCCGTTGAATGCGTTTTTAGCCATTCCTATTCTCTTTTGGATTTCTATTTTGGATTTCTATTTCAGTATAACTAGACACTCTCTTATCTGGAACCCACAGGGCGGACGAAATAGCGGGAGATCTAAAAGCGCTTTGTGAAGAGAATTAAGACAGAAATGAATAATACTGGGAGGATATGGGGGGGGGGGGGGGCTGCAGAAGATAGAAACAGATAGGACAGCAGGGCGTGGTTTGGTTGAGGGTTTATGCTATAATGATGGATACATGGCAGAAGAAGAAGTATCTCATCCCATCATGTGGGATGGAGAGGTGTTTCCAAAGCACCAGGGCTCGGTTCTATACTGGCCAAGACCTTTTGACGCGTCCTTGTCGCGCGTCCTGGGCAACAGGTCCCTTCGGGGTCCTGGCTAAAGTCAGTAGGATCGTTGATTCCTCCGAAGTCGGAGAGGGTCTGCCTGCACGGCGAGGTACCACCAGTCTGCACACCAATAAGCCAGACATGGGACAACGGATACCCACGCAAACCTTAGGTCCTGCATGACATCACACTGATGTTGGACAACAGATGCAGGACTTCGCGCTGTAGTTCACAGCCAGCGAACACAAGCAAGCAAGCAATCCTATAATGTTCCTCTTATACCTTGCGGTGTCGAGGTAAAGTATAAACTTCGTGAGAGTGCCCGATTATGGGCTTCGTATATCGAGTCCCCCATGGTCTCTGTAAATCCCTTTATCCATCGTTTTCGTGGCCGGCCTTTTCCTCTGCTTCCGCCTGGTCTGTACATCATTGCTTGTTGTGGTATACTGTTAGTTGTTAACCTACTTGCATGGCCAAACCATTTAACCTGCTGTTTTCTGTTAAAATCTAGCGCTGCTATAACCCTAGCTTTAGTCCTGATTTCTGATTTTCTCTCTTCTTGATACGTTGAGTATTCTTCTCAGGAATCTCATTTCTGTTGTAGTGATTTTTCTTTTTTCTTTTTCTGTCTTTGTCCAGGTTTCTCATTGGTAGCATAGAGTTGATAAGAAGATTGTGTTGTATAGTGCTATCTTATTGGCTGTTGATACATGTTTGTTCTGTAGTATTGGTGCCGTCTGTCCAGTGAGTTGGTGAGAAGAAGAATGATGGACTGAGTTCGCTTGTTAATGTTTCGATTTCCTTGAACAAGTCTATCGTTCCCTTGCAACTGAAAAATGCTATTTTTTTTTTCTGTTACAAGTATAATGTACAATTTAATAGTTTCAGTTCCAAACAGAAAGTAGGTGTGGACCAAACCAACATAAATTACGGAAAATGGAAAGTATGAATGTATCACAGTTATGACTTAAAAGTTGTTTATGTGGTAGCAGACATGTTGTATTATAACGCAGTGACAACATTTGGACCATATATAAGCCCATGACAGATACAGGAAGTCGCTTAAGACGATGAATCATCCCATGTCACTTAATTACTTTTAAAATAAGGGCGGGGGGGGGGGGGGGGTTGAAGAAGGGGAAATGAAACGGAAGTCAGAATATCTGGGCGTGCAGGCAGACGGCGGGAAGATGCGCGGTGGCTTAGTGGCTATGGTGAACACTACAAAACTACGTTAACATGACAAGGTCATGAAGTGCAGGGTCAAGGGTTCTGCTCAACAAGAAAGCGGGAAATAAAAATAGGTGTGTGTAGAGATACTGAACACAGACAGAGTGTAGATACCTTACAACGACAAACGCAAATCACAAGGGGGGAAAAGGGGGGGGGGGGAATCATTGGTGATATTTAAAAAAAAAAAAAAAACTCAAATAAGTATACAACGACACAACGAATGGACGTTTCGAATATAACAATCTTTGTCATGAACAACACAAACAGATCTAAAGAGAAACATGAAATTAGAAAATTTAATAATATTAAAACACAAATAGAAAAAAGTCTAGGTGGGCACTTGTGTGACGCCACAAGGCCAGTTTGTTGAAACAGAACGACTCGAACTGGATTCATTAGGGTCGGCATTGATGACCTTTACAGACAAAGCCAAATAAACGGAACATTACGGTGGCATTTGTCGACCTTGCCTCAAGTGAAGATCGGTCACCACAAGTAACCGGCAATCAGGAGTTACTAGTAGGGGGTAAGGGACCACACAGGCCCAAAAGGTTTATATCTAGGCCTAATAGGTATAAAAAAAAGTTGATTTAAAGTCATATCACCCGTACAGCTCAAAACACGCACACACACGCGCGCGCACACATACACACACACACACATATGCCCGCACACACAGACCCACACACACAAGACAGAAAAGAGGAAAGAATGAGATAACCTGCCTATTGGATTATCACAGACATCATCATGATCCATGCGATCATGTCCTTTCACACCTGTCCTTTGTGTTCTTGATAAGCTCGACCGCTGATTGTCGCTTACGTCATTTTTCCAACGTATCCAGCACCGTCTTCTTCTCTGTAGACCTCTGCCCCTAACGCCTTCGTTCATCCCAGTTGCCACAGCGTTCTCCAGGTTCGTCCTCTCACAGTGTGGCAAAAACCAATTATTTTGTCCTGTCACTGTGTGCAACAACCGCATCTACTAAAAATTTTGCAGATCCTGTTCATTGTCTGTAATCAAGATTGCAGAAAATGAACAGGATCTGCAAAATTTAGTAGATGCGGTTGTTGCACACAGTGAACAATTAGGGTTAGAATTGAATTGTAAGAAGACACAGATTATGGTCGTCACTTGGAAGGAAGAAATACCACAATGTAATATACAAGTAAATGGGCATATTCTTTAACAAGTTAATCAGTACATCTATCTCGGAACAGTCGTAACATCTGATGTCTTGAAGAGATTAGAACATGAATTGCCATGGTGAAGGTAGCCTTTTGCAAGATGAAAAACATACTGATCAATAAAAAGATATCAATTGAAACGAGAAAAAGAGTGTTGAAGTGCTACATAGAACCTGTACTTTTCTATGGATGTGAAGCGTGGACAATGAGCAGGTAAGGTGAAAAATATCTGATGGCTGTGGAAATGTGGTTTCTTAGGAAAATGCAAAGAATACCATGGACAGACAGAAAAAGCAATGAACAAATCCTACAAGAAACAAATGAAGATCGTAAACTGATTAGAGACATTAGATGTAGACAGTCAAAATTTTTTGGGCATGTTATGAGAAGAAATGAATTGGAGAACTTGGTGACAACTGGCAAGATCGAAGGGAGGAGACCAAAGGAAAGACCAAGAATTATATGCCTGGATGGCTTGGCCACATGGCAAGGTCAAGACAGGAACACGGAGCTGATCCACGACTCTGGTGATCGAGTGGGATGGCAAAACATGACCGCCCACGCTTATCGGCATGTCACATGATGGATGATGGATGGTTATGGGTAATCAACCATTGTCATTTTTAGATAACTAATTTCATTTCCTTTGATAGGAGGTTGCAATCAACCTCAGCATTAAATGATCTTTTGTGATAAATCGGCAATTTTACATTCAGTAGTCTGGCGCAAGCGAAGCTGATAGCGACTAGCGCTGGCAATGTCATGAACACGGTGGGACGAGTGTTCCAAACCTATACTCGTCGCTTGCTAAAGTGAGAGAAAGATTGGCCACCTATTGGCAAAGAGAAAACCCTGACCTACACAGTTCGCGGCGACCGCACTAGCCAGGCGGCCTTAATTCCTCAGGCTCAAGACCCCCCCCCCCCCCCCCCCCTTGCCCTACACCGCCAGGTACTATAGGTAGTTGATGACAGACGGCTTGCATAATTGTTGTTTACTCGCGTGTATAGATGGCGCCTCTGCATATTTCAGTATTAAATAATGAATGAAATAATGAGTTATATAATGAATTCATCATACAGTGTTATAATAACGAGAAGTCATGACGGCGGCGTAGTAGGTTCATTCCACACGCCGGACAAATTGGACTTAAATGTTGACGTCAGGTTCAGAAAGCTATGGCAAGCTACTGAACGTAACATTGCCTGGTAAGTAACAAAGAACCAATTATTTAGTTTGCATCATGTAAAGGACACGCACATTTTTTAAAAGTATATAATGAATTAAGTCTTTGATTATTATATAATGAATGGATTCATAAAGTATCATACAATGAATTAACTGTTGACTTTTTTATAACTATCTAGTTACGACCCAGCTCCTCAAGTTTCACCACAGCGTGCCTTCACCTGACGTATCACCATTCCACTACACACAGAACCTTGCCGTCATCATATGTGCTCTCATAGTACCACAGTAAAGTACCACATCCCTGTGACCTGACCTAGGTATTCCTACCAGTTTACATAATCACAGCTGCAAGGCATTGCATTATCGGTGACGCACTTTGTAAAAAGTGGTAGAACATTTGCTACGGCTCAAAGTTTGTTTCTGGAGCATAGCTAGTAGCTAGAGAGAAGAAATACCGTCTGCTCTTCAGTGCCAGCATCAAGTGCCACACCGTAACCCAAGCATATGAAAGGTTCCAGAGAAAGAAAGGGAGGATTTACATATATTCTCCTCTTTACTGCCAGCATCCAGTTCCACACCGTAACTAAAGAACACGAGGATATGATAGTTACTAGAGACAAGACTTAAATATTCTTCTCTCCAGTGTTAGCAACAAGTGCCACACCGTAACCCAAGCCCATTAAAGTCACCAGAGCGAAGACTTACATATATTATCCTTTTCATTGCCTGCATCAAAAGCCTAGCTGCCACCCAGGCATATGAAGGTCGCCAGAAAGAGGACTTGCATATATTCTCTGCTATAGTGCAGCAGTAAGTGCCCAACCGTGACTCAAGCAGCTCTGTCTAACCCGAGTGGAGTAACTCAATTAGAAACTGTACCGATTTACCACAACTGCTTTGAGAATTACGTGAAGTTGCGTACCAAGGTTCTACATACAGCACTGCAGCACTCCTCATATAAAGACGTACACGCAATGGATAACAACAGAAATCACAAAGTGGATATGAGCATGGATAATAGCACCTTCCAGTACTTTGCGTACGGCAGCAATATGTTGACAGAGAGAATCCATATTAACAACCCCACAGCAAAGGTCTACGGGATAGGAAAGCTGTATGTAAGTACACATTTATTCTCATGTTATGTGCTATTGACAAAGCTGTATGTAAGTACACATTTATTCTCATGTTATGTGCTATTGACAAAGTGGCCATGAGGTTAGATTCTCAAGTAGTAGCAGGATATCATTTGTTTTGTGACTGGGACTGAATGACTAAGAGTTCGTACGTCCGTCTCTTGACTCTGATGCCATCCACAGCGAGAACGGTATGCATGTGTTGCAAAATAAGAGAATAATGGTATACCGCACACACACCCACACCCACCCACTCACATCTATCCCACACCCACCCACCCACACACCTACCAACCCACCCATCCACACACGCACACACACACACCTCCTCTCCTGTCCAAGCTAATCACACGGTAGTACATCGGCTATCTTGCCTTCCCGGGTCATCATCATCATCATGTGCCTTGCCGAATGTCGTTTGCGTGTATTTCCACATACCTCGGTCCTTTGTATGCTGGATCAATTCTATTCATGTCATTCCTTCGCGCCACCGTCTGAGGCCATCAGGTATGTCTTCTCCCGGTCTCTTCCTTTGCCCCATGTACAGCTGATCTTCCCAGTAGTCACAATGTTTTTCGATGCCTATTCTCATGTCACGATTAAAGTCAGTGTCTCTTTTTAAAGTTGTGTCCCATGTTCTACTGGATTTGGAATGTTCAGTGAAAGGAAATTTCATTGTAATAACTTGGTCATTTGACTGTGTACCATATTTGCTCCAAACCTACTTTGTTTTTATAATATGGCAAGTTAATCCACACGCAAACATCAGTCCAATGTACTAGAACAGTGGTTCTCAACCGGTGGGGAATTCCCCCCCCCCAGGGGGGAATTTTAGGGTTTCCAGGGGGGGGGGGGAATGAAGATCATTTCAAGATCGCGTTAATACAAGAACCGATTACTTGATATTGCTTTTCCCTTCATACTTTACAGTTATGCACGTCTCATCCTTCTAAAATTCATTTTATAAAGTAAGTAGACCCACAAATCACGTTTTATGTGGATGTCTAGACCTGTTTTAACATATTTACCTTCCATTTTTACGTATACTGTGTAGGGGTGGGGGGATTTTTTAGGTAGGAAATATGAAAGGGGGGAATGACGTTCTGAAAATATGGTGAAGGGGGGCACGGATCAAATTTTTGATAGGAAAGGGGGGGGGGGAAGGAATGACGTTCTGAAAATATGGTGAAGGGGGGCACGGGCCAAATAAGGTTGAGAACCACTGTACTAGAAGTAGTAGCATGCATATGTACTACGCTTGAGTTGAAAGCCAGTGAGCGAAGAAAGGAAAAGTCACCTCAACTCATAGAGAGAAGAGATTCTAGGCAGACGAATAATACGGGAGTGCCTTAGAGATGATGCAGGATGGATTGCCATGAGCTGATAGACGGCCATTGCTCCATACCTTATTAACCTTTAAAGTCTTTAAAAGACGGCAATTAATTCCCAATACAGGCTCAATGTTTCTTTCTGTCTTTTCATAGTTTTATGTAGTGTCAAATTTGATTCAATATCTCCATTTTAACGTGGTCTCGAGGTATGGTGTCCGACTCGAGTGTTGGAGGTCCCGGGTTCAAGACCGGGAATTTTTTTCACGTGGGCTTCTAGTAATAAAATTTCCCCTGGTCTCTGGGTAGCGAGATCGGACGCCCGTGTGTATTGTTGCGCACGTAAAAATTCCCTTGGCAGTTGGAAATCGAAAAGAGTATACTAACGGCGCTGCCCGGGCAAAATTTCGAGTTAAAAATCTACCCAAAGTATTTTCAGGATTCTCGCCGGTGCTACGGAGTTCGTGCACTGAGCTGAGTTTCTCCAAAGTCAGATTTGAGTTTGGAGGAAAACGGAGCACTTATGGGTTGCACTATTGTTGATCTATCGACTAAACTAAACTAAACTAAACTAAACTAAGATAATAAAAAGAGTTAGTTGCACATCCTTTACAGGACGCTGTAGTCAACACTAGCATTTATTTTACTGTTGTGATTTCTGGGCAAGTTTACCTTCATAAGTTTTCTATTGCTTTTTGAACAACCGGTACCCATACCATGTCGTAAAAAACCAAAGCAACGCGGTCTGCTGCCAAATCGCCCACAGCTGTGTTTCGAAAGCAAGTATGCGGTATTACGAACTGCGTTCGCAACTCCTTCGCCACAGACCAATGGGTAAGTTATATAATGGCAAGGGTATGTAGTAAGAGTGAGTTAAGCACCCGGTTCGAAAGCCAGTCCTCCACCGCTTAGAGGAGCTGTTGGAAGTTTCCCTTCAGACAGTATGGGATCATGATGACTGTTCTCTTACTCTCTGCAGTACCTTTGTTGATGTAGTCAGTAATGACTACGTGTTGATGTCAGTAGTGACTACGTGTTGATGTCAGTCCTGACTACGTGTTGATGACAGTAGTGACTACGTGTTTATGTCAGTAGTGACTACGTGTTGATGTCAGCACTGACTACGTGTTGATGTCAGTAGTGACTACGTGTTGATGTCAGTCCTGACTACGTGTTGATGTCAGTAGTCACTACGTGTTGATGTCAGTACTGACTAGTGTTGGTGTCAGTAGTGATTACGTGTTGATGTCAGTAGTGACTACGTGTTGATGTAAGTACTGACTACGTGTTGATGTCAGTACTGACTACGTTTTGGTGTCAGTAGTGACTACGTGTTGATGTCAGTAGTGACTACGTGTTCATGTCAGTAGTGACTACGTGTTGATGACAGTACTGACAACGTGTTGATGTCAGTAGTGACTACAAGTTGATGTCAGTAGTGACTACGTGTTGATGTCAGTAGTGACTACGTGTTGATGTCAGTAGTGACTACGTGTTGGTGTCAGTAGTGACTACGTGTTGATGACAGTACTGACAACGTGTTGATGTCAGTTAGGACTACAAGTTGATGTCAGTAGTGACTACAAGTTGATGTCAGCAATGACTATGTGTTGGTGTCAGTAGCGACTACGTGTTGATGTCAGTACTGATTACGTGTTGATGTCAGCACTGACTACGTGTTGATGTCAGTAGTGACTACGTGTTGGTGTCAGTCCTGACTACGTGTTGTTGTCAGTAGCGACTATGTGTTGATGTCAGTAGTGACTACGTGTTGATGTCAGCACTGACTACATGTTGATGTCAGTAGTGACTACGTGTTGGTGTCAGAAGTGACTACGTGTTGATGTCAGCACTGACTACGTGTTGATGTCAGTAGTGACTACGTGTTGATGTCAGTAGTGGCTACGTGTTGATGTCAGTAGTGACTACGTGTTGATGTCAGTCCTGACTACGTGTTGATGTCAGCACCGACTACGCGTTGATGTCAGCATTGACTACGTGTTGATGTCAGTAGTGACTACGTGTTGATGTCAGCAGTGACTACGTGTTGATGTCAGTAGTGACTACTTGTTGATGTCAGTAGTGACTACGTGTTGATGTCAGTAGTGACTACGTGTTGATGTCAGTAGTGACTACGTGTTGATGTCAGTAGTGACTACGTGTTGATGTCAGTAGTGACTACGTGTTGATGTCAGTAGTGACTACTTGTTGATGTCAGTAGTGACTACGTGTTGATGTCAGTAGTGACTACGTGCTGATGTCAGTAGTGACTACGTGTTGATGTCAGTAGTAACTATGTGTTGATGTCAGTAGTAACTACGTGTTGATGTCAGTAGTGACTACGTGTTGATGTCAGTAGTGACTACGTGTTGATGTCAGTAGTGACATACGTGTTGATGTCAGTAGCGACTACGTGTTGATGTCAGTAGTGACTACGTGTTGATGTCAGTACTGACTACGTATTTATGTCAGTAGTGACTACGTGTTGATGTCAGTACTGACTACGTGTTGATGTCAGTAGTGACTACGTGTTGATGTCAGTACTGACTACGCTTTGGTGTCAGTAGTGACTACGTGTTGATGTCAGTAGTGACTACGTTTTAGTGTCAGTAGTGACTACGTGTTGATGTCAGTACTGACTACGTGTTTGTGTCAGTACTGACTACGTGTTGGTGTCAGTACTGACTACGTTTTTGGTGTCAGTAGTGACTACGTGTTGATGTCAGTAGTGACTAAGTGTTGATGTCAGTAGTGACTACGTGTTGATGTCAGTAGTGACTACGTGTTGATGACAGTACTGACAACGTCTTGATGTCAGTAGTGACTACAAGTTGATGTCAGTAGTGACTACAAGTTGATGTCAATAATGACTATGTGTTGATGCCAGTAGCGACTACGTGCTGATGTCAGTACTGACTACGTGTTGATGTCAGTAGTGACTACGTGTTGATGTCAGTACTGACTACGTGTTGATGTCAGTAGTGACTACGTGTTTATGTCAGTAGTGACTACGTGTTGATGTCAGTAGTGACTACGTGTTGATGTCAGTAGCGACTACGTGTTGATGTCAGTAGTGACTACGTGTTGATGTCAGTAGTGACTACGTGTCGATGTCAGCACTGACTACGTGTTGATGTCAGTAGTGACTACGTGTTGGTGTCAGTAGTGACTACGCGTTGATGTCAGCACTGACTACGTGTTGATGTCAGTAGTGACTACGTGTTGATGTCAGTAGTGACTACGTGTTGATGTCAGTAGTGACTACGTGTTGATGTCAGTAGTGACTACGTCTTGATGTCAGTAGTGACTACGTGTTGATTTCCGTCCTGACTACGTGTTGATGTCAGCACCGACTACGTTTTGATGTCAGCACTGACTACGTGTTGATGTCAGTAGTGACTACGGGTTGGTGTCAGTCCTGACTACGTGTTGATGTCAGTACTGACTACGCATTGATGTCAGTAGTGACTACGTGTTGATGACAGTACTGACAACGTGTTGATGTCAGTAGTGACTACAAGTTGATGTCAGTAGTGACTACGTGTTGATGTCAGTAGTGACTACGTGTTGATGTCAGTACTGACTACGTGTTGATGTCACTACTGACTACGTGTTGATGTCAGTAGTGACTACGTGTTGATGTCAGTAGTGACTACGTGTTGATGTCAGTAGTGACTACGTGTTGATGTCAGTACTGACTACGTGTTGATGTCAGTAGTGACTACGTTGTTATGTCAGTACTGACTACGTATTGATGTCAGCACTGACTACGTGTTGATGTCAGTAGTAACTACGTGTTGATGTTAGCACTGACTACGTGTTGATGTCAGTACTGACTACGTGTTGATGTCAGTAGTGACTACGTGTTGATGTCAGTAGTGACTACGTGTTGATGTCAGTAGTGACTACGTATTGATGTCAGTAGTGACTACGTGTTGATGTCAGCACGGTCTACGCGTGGATATCAGCGCTGATTGTATGTTGGCATTGTCATCACTGAGCGGGTGCGTTGGCGGAGTTGATAAAGAACTGCGCTGATAATATCGTGAGCACTGTCTGAACAGGATTCGACGCCGGAACTCGTCGTCTACTAAATGAGGACAAGATTGGCCAACCTGTTATATATACGTTCATTTAGGCCTACACAATGAGATGGCCCTCTAATATCACAGACCTGTAGCAGGAAATTGCTAAGTGTTGACAATATCAGCTGTGACTATTTATTGAAACAGCGCTGATAGCGTGTCATTATTATCACTGATTGTGTGCAGATATTATCAGTAGTAGCTATCTTTATATTGTCAATACTACTGATAGGGCGACCTTCGTGGTACAGAGATCAGATATTGAATGCCAGTTTGTCAAGAAACTATAGGAACAATACTATATCCCATAGCTGCGGTAGCGCAGTGGGTAGCGCACTTTCCTCCCGACCCGGTAGTTGTGTGTTTAATTTGCCATCGAGGGAGGAGGTATAAAAAAAAATTTTGGATTCCCAATTCATCCCAGCCTAAAATGGCTTCCATGATACCTCACGGAAAGTAAAGGTGGCCGAAGGTGGCCGCATGATATTGACCGCGTCACCTACATAGGCTGATTTGGCTAACACCATATACCCGTGACGACAGCGTCGAAAATAGTCCTTGACCTTTACCTCTCCCCAATATGCCAGGACGGTATAGGCACGGTGTCTGGTATTTTTGATCTCACAATCAACAGTTGAAAGCCTGACAAAACAGAGCTATTTCAGAAAACGTGGTGAAAACACGAGCGACTGAACCAGTTCTTGTGATACAATACGCACACGACAAATTGAGTGGCAAAAAAGGTCATGTGAAAATGCTAATATTTGATGGATAAGCAACGTACTTGATGCTCACATCTGCCCGGGCTAATACTCCATAATGACACGCTTGTACAAGGTCGCACGCATATCGCGGCCAGGATTTCTTACGATGACAGCCCATACTGGCCACGCCTCAATAAATTAACTGCTATTTAAATTCTCAATCGTTCATGTTAACGGCGAGGCCAAATTGTGGAAATTTCGTGGCAGTTTACAGAATATCAATTTGATACAAAATCAACGTTGTACTTAGCTTCGGTTTGTATTTAGTTTTAACAGTTTTAATGTCAAAGATTAAGTAAGTTTGGACCAAACAAAAATGCATGGCGGAGAATGAGAAGCACGGGTGTGGTACAGTTATGACTTAAAAGTTGTTAACATCGTAGTAGACATGTTGTGTTATGTATCAAATTAAAGGTGGTTGTAAAAAGTAAAACTACTATATTGATATTTTAACTATAGTTTGATGTATACGCTCATGGCAGTTGGGGGAAGTTTGAATGAGACGATTTATCTTCCCATAGCACTTAATCAGTTAAACAGGTGTATGGATGTTACATTTCCTTTCGTACGCGTCAGGCGTCCGAGCGTGTCAAAATCTGGACAGTTCTGGACAAACCGGAACAGCTTGTTGGCAACCTCCTGATTAATTTAGTCCCGAAGCAGATTTCTGTGATAGGTCTGTAATGTGAAAGCGCCATCATATTTTGTAGGCCTGTGAGCAAGGGGGAATAGGTGGCCAATATTTCCTTCATTTGGTAAGCGACGAGCCCCTGCGTTAAACTGATGGGCTGTGGTAAAAGCGAACTGAAAGTTGATGCTAAAAGAATTGTTCCCCTTCACCCCCCCCCCCCCCCCCCCCAAGACCACAATGGAACTGGATTCTTTCTCCATGCCGGGATCATCTATCTATCTATCTCTCTAATTTTGTTTACATTTAACATTGCACATGTAAAGTATGTTAACTGACCTTAAATTGTCGCTGTTTACACAAAGTGTATTGATCTGTCTGCCTGGCTCTCCTTTTGGGCGTTTTCATTTCCGATCGGCCTTCACTCCCTCCGTCTTTCTCTCCTTCTGTCTTTCTTTATTCCCACGCATTTAATTGTCCATGATCAATCCCCATCAATGCCCTGGTTATGTTTTTTTTTTCTCGACCAGCCCTGTCCTAGAGTCGGCCCAGCCTCATAACACGGATAACGGACACTTACCAGAGTTTTCTGGGAAATTTCCGGAGAGGATACTCGGCGAGGAAAAGAACTGACTACCCTATCACATTATACTGTGGCCTAGAATAAATGAAGACCCCCCGACTCCACACCCCAGTAGCAACATCTACCATAGGACAACCTTCTGTCCACCGTACTGTGTCTCTATGCCCCACTACTGCCATTGCGGTGCAGTGCTAAAAGGCACCCGTATATCCTCTCCACAGGGATACAGGCTAACCTTTGATGTGCCCATTGCGTTTCCTGCAAGCAACTGGCACGGGGCGTCAGGTACCATCCGACCAGCTGGACCCAAGGAGTATGTCTACGGGGTCATATGGAGCATAAAGACAGAGGACCTGGCATATTTAGACAGGTAGGTTAAATAAGTAAAGTTAGTGCTGGGTGTTTGCATGGTCTCACTGCACTTTGTATGTAGAACAAATCTGAAAAATGAAGTGCATGACGTCATCAAAAAATTGTGCTCCACAGTTCACCGTGAAGCAATATGCAGCGAATAGTTTCGTCTGTTGGAGTAGTTCTTTGCACTCCAAACAGAATGGTGTTATCAAAGGAAGAAATAATTTTTCTTGAAATTTATTCAACACAAAAAGTGTTGTGAGACTTTACAGAGCCTTTTACACATCTGTAAGTGTATTGGACACAACGTGCTAGCCCCACATTTATACAGACCAATCGGCGCTCGAGGAATGATGTGGGAAATATTATGTCGGCCGCATTTACTTCCCAAGACACTTCATGGTATCAAGTTTATGGTAGATCGACCTGAATGCTCAGGTCACTTTTAAACATCCGCATCAAAATGAATTCAAACCCTTGTCCACGAGGCTGGCAGTCAGGCGTACTAGCCACTGCACCACAGGCCTCCAGGTAGGTTATGGCTTGGTATTATTTCTACACTGTTTGTCCTGTTTTCTTTGAGCGTCGTCCTCTCCTGGCTGTAACTATGTTTAGCGTGTTCATATTCTGGGGTAGAAGACTTAAAAGTTATAAGTATAATGGAGGAGTGATTTAAAGCAGCAAGAAAGACTTGGATATAAACAGTAACAACTTGGACTGAAACAGTAACAGTTTAGAAACAGTAACAACTTAGAAACAGTAACAATTTAGAAACAGTAACAACTTAGAAACTGTAATAGCTTGGACTGAAACAGTAACAACTTAGAAACAGTAACAATTTAGAAACAGTAACAACTTACAGTTAGTAACAACTTGGACTGAAACATTAACAAATTAGAAACAACTTGGACATAAACAATAACATCTTAGATAGAAACAGTAACAGGTTTGACTGAAACAGTAACAACGTAGAAACAGTAACAACGTGGAAACAGTGACAACTTACAAACAGTAAATACTTGAAAAGAAACAATAACAGTTTAGATAGGAACAGTAACAGATTGGACTGAAACAGTAACAACGTAGAAACATAAAAATTTAGAAAAAGTAACAACTTAGTAACAGTTACAACTTGGACAGAAACAGTAACATTTAGAGCATAGTAACATCTAGAACAGAAAAGGTAACAACTAGGAGAGAAACAGTGACATCTAGAACAGAAACAGTAACATTTGGAACATAGTAACATCTAGAACAGAAAAAGTAACAACTAGGAGAGAAACAGTGACAACTAGGACCGAAACAGTATCATTTAGAACATAGTAACATCTAGAACAGTAAAGGTAACAACTAGGTCAGAAACAGTAACATTTAGAACATAGTAACATCTAGAACAGAAAAAGTAACAACTAGGAGAGAAACAGTGACAACTAGGACAGAAACAGTAACATTTAGAACATAGTAACATCTAGAACAGAAAAGGTAACAACTAGGAGAGAAACAGTGACAACTAGGACAGAAACAGTAACATTTAGAACATAGTAACATCTAGAACAGTAAAGGTAACAACTAGGTCAGAAACAGTAACATTTAGAACATAGTAACATCTAGAACAGAAAAAGTAACAACTAGGAGAGAAACAGTGACAACTAGGACAGAAACAGTAACATTTAGAACATAGTAACATCTAGAACAGAAAAGGTAACAACTAGGAGAGAAACAGTGACAACTAGGACAGAAACAGTAACATTTAGAACATAGTAACATCTAGAACAGAAAAGGTAACAACTAGGAGAGAAACAGTGACAACTAGGACAGAAACAGTAACATTTAGAACATAGTAACATCTAGAACAGTAAAGGTAACAACTAGGAGAGAAACAGTGACAACTAGGACAGAAACAGTAACATTTAGAACATAGTAACATCTAGAACAGAAAAGGTAACAACTAGGAGAGAAACAGTGACAACTAGGACAGAAACAGTAACATTTAGAACATAGTATCATCTAGAACAGTAAAAGTAACAACTAGGAGAGAAACAGTAACATCTAGAACATAGTAACATCTAGAACAGAAAAGATAACAACTAGGACAGAAACAGTAACAACTAGAACAGAAACAATGACAACTAGGACAAAAACCCGATTGCCTGCATGAGAACAAAATGGTGACAACAATTACACAGGCTGGGCAAACATGACCGGCAACAGATGAATACCAAATTGCTATGTCATTGCACACGTGTGTCAACATTTCCTAATGGATTTGCAATACAGCAAACACAGAAGTACACGGTGTTCATCATCTCCATCGTCGTCGTCGTCGTCGTCATCATCATCATCATCATCATCATCATCATCATCATCATCATCATCATCATCATCTAATACAGTGGTTCTCAACCGGTGGGGAATTCCCCCCAGGGGGGAATTTTAGGGTTTCCAGGGGGGGGGGGGGAATGAAGACCATTTCAAGATCGCGTTAATACAAGAACCGGTTACTTGATATTGTTTTTCCCTTCATACTTTACAGTTAAGTACGTCTCATCCTTCTAAAATTCATTTTATAAAGTCAGTAGACCCACAAATCATGTTTTGTGTGGATGTCTAGACTTGTTGTAGTATGTGCTATTAAATTTACCTTACATTTTTACGTATACTGTATAGGGATGGGGGATTTTTAGATAGAAAATATGAAACGGGGGGGGGGGGATGACGATCTGAAAATATGGTAAAGGGGGGCACGGGCCAAAAAGGGTTGAGAACCACTGATCTAGTACCATTGAAGATTGGCGCAACGGATCTCCGTCGTGTTCTAACCTCCATCTTCATGGTGCTTTCACTACCCAGCATAGCATCCAGATCCGCCATCTGGAACCATTGGGTATGGCCAAGCCCTGACAACATCCTACAACCATGTACTTCTTTTTGCTTTCGCTCGCTTTGAATGTGAACGTAGTCCACACACGTGCTACTACTTCTAGTGCACTGAACTGATTTTTTGCGTGTGGAGTAGCTTTCCCTATTAACAGTGGCCCTCGCCATCAGGCGACCCCATTCCAACTTCTGAGTTAAACTAACCAACTATTTCTGCGATCTTCAAGCAACTCACGCCTGGCCCTCGTATTTTTTGTTATCTCCTGTAGCTCCTTCCATGTCCACCCACACTATTCATCTCTTTCTCGAATGCTCAAGTTATGACTTCTAAGTTATAAATATGGTAGCAGACATGTCGTATTATAATGCAGTGACAACATTTTGGCGATATATAAGCCCAAGGCAGATTCAGGAAGTCGCTTAAGAGGATTAAGCATCCCATGACACTTAATCAGTTAAGTAACTATGTAAAGAACCCCATTAACGCTCCTGGATGCGGTTTGGGTATATGGTGTTAGCCCTGTATAAACCAGTTGCCGCTCGAGGCCTGATAGGTCAATACCACACTGGTAGCCATTATTTTCAGACTGTTTGTGTGTGTAAAATCTCAGTTAAATGTTTATTGTAAAACAACAACAACAACAACAACAACAACAACAACAACAACAACAACAAATGGACATGACATGAAGTGCAGAAATGCTGGAGTCAACTTTCAGATCATGTTGCTGTCCTCATAGGTGGAGATGCTTGTTTTAAATTTTTGCGCTCACTCGCTTTGAACTCAAACGTTGTCCATACACACTATTTATAGTAGTGATGGACTGAATTTTGCGAGTGGGTTAGCTTTCCCTATTAATAGTGTCCATCGCCACCAGGCGAACCCACTCCGAATTCAATGATACTTGTAATTTACGTCCCCAAAGTCAAGGACGACAAGTGGACAGTTTAGTCCAGCTGTCCGGTGTTGGAGTTGAACCCCTTACCTCGGCATCAGAGCACCGAATGTTTAAGAACAGGCTTTCTTATCCATTCGGCCATGCTGACCTGCTGGCGGAGATACTAGAATGACACCACCAACTCTCACACACAACATACCAGCTTCTCACATACCCACTTCTCTGTCTTCTTCTACCCCTCTTGTCTAGTATTTCCCCGCACACCTCCTCTCTGACTTCTTCTGCCCCTCTTGTCTAGTATATCCCCGCACACCTCCTCTCTGACTTCTTCTGCCCCTCTTGTCTAGTATTTCCCCGCACACCTCCTCTCTGACTTCTTCTGCCCCTCTTGTCTAGTATTTCCCCGCACACCTCCTCTCTGACTTCTTCTGCCCCTCTTGTCTAGTATTTTCTCACACATCTCCCTGTGTCTTTTTCTGTCCCTCTTGTGTAATATTTCCCACATACACATCCTCTCTGTCTTCTTCCACCCCTATTTTCTCACACATCTCCTCTATGTCTTTATCTGCCCCTCTTGTCTAGTATTTACCCCACATACCTCCTCTCTGTCTTCTTCTACCCCTCTTGTCTAGTATTTCCCCCACATACCTCCTCTCTGTCTTCTTCTACCCCTCTTGTCTAGTATTTCCCCCACATACCTCCTCTCTGTCTTCTTCTACCCCTCTTGTCTAGTATTTACCCCACATACCTCCTCTCTGTCTTCTTCTACCCCTCTTGTCTAGTATTTCCCCCACATACCTCCTCTCTGTCTTCTTCTACCCCTCTTGTCTAGTATTTCCCCCACATACCTCCTCTCTGTCTTCTTCTACCCCTCTTGTCTAGTATTTACCCCACATACCTCCTCTCTGTCTTCTTCTACCCCTCTTGTCTAGTATTTCCGCACATACTTCTATACATGTGGTCCCTCTTGTCTAGTATTTCCCACACAGGGCTAGTTTCTGGATTAACTACTTCTGTTGATATATCCCATACACTTATTTGTCTTTTCCCATTTGTTTCATTTTTCCTTCACTAGTGATCTTGTAAAACCGACAGCAGTCAGTACCTCATCATTTGTCTTCATCTCTGCCCACGATATTCTCAACTTTATTCTAAAAAACAACATCTCTACTGCCTCCAGTTGCCTCATTATTTCATCACTAATTGTCCACCATTCGCGTCCATATGTTATTGTTTGTTCATCAAGAATGATGATGACCATTCATTTCATCCAGTGGGGTTGAAGGCGTGGAGCCGTGGGTTCTAAGATGGCTGATAAGGCCTATTTTGGCTCGAAATGTTCTTTGACAGTGTGGGCAAAGAATGCTTGACGTCTCTGGAGGAGGATTTCCTGCAGTGGTTTTTCTGTCCTGCCTTTTCTTCACAGCTCTTGCAGTCCTGGTTGCCTCACATATGACTGCACCCTTGCATAATGATGCACGCCACGAATTTCGGTCTCTGGCTGCAGCCTCCCAGGTGTCATGATGAATTCCAAAAGCATTCAGTGAAATTTTCAGAGTGTCTTTAAAACGTTTCCTCTGGCCACCTTGGGAGCGTTTACCACAACGCAGTTCGCTGTAGAAAATTCGTTTAGGGAGCCTGTGATCTGGCATGCGGGTCAAGTGACCAGCCCAGCGAATCTGATTCTTCATCAGTAGAGTGTGGATACTGGGCATGGATGCTCTTTCTAGGACTTCAGTGTCTGGAATCTTGTCTTGCCATTTAATCTTCAGTAGCTTCCTTAGGCAGACTGTGTGGAAGTGGTTTAATTTCCTAGCGTGTCGCTGATAAACAGTCCAGGTTTCACAAGCATATAGCAGTGTGGATAATACAACTGCTTTGTAGACTTTTAGCTTTGTTTGCAGGCTTATTCCAGTTCTGTCCCATACATTCTTGTACAGTCTGCCAAAGGCTGCACTGGCCTTGGAGATTCTTGCATTCACTTCGTCATCAATTGTGGCAGCTTGTGACACAGTGCTGCCAAGATAGGTGAATTTTTTCCACAACATTTAGTCTATGATCATTCACTTTGATATTCGGCACAGTGTGATTATTCCCTGGAGCTGGCTGGTACATAACTACAGTCTTCTCCAAGTTGATATTGAGCCCAAAGTTGGCACAGGCATGTGAGAAAGCTGAAACATTATGTTGCATGTCCGCCTCTGAGTTGGCGTATAGAGCGCAATCATCAGCAAACAGGAGCTCTCTGACGGTGCCGCTGTCAACTTTGGTTTTAGCTTTCAGCCTTCTGAGATTGAATAACTTTCCATCCATACGGTAGTTGATGTCTATTCCAATGTCGTCGTTCTCGAAGGCATTCATCAACATGGCTGAAAACATGAGGCTGAACAGTGTTGGTGCCAGGACACATCCTTGCTTCACTCCATTGGTTACAGGAAAGGGTTCAGACAGTTCACCATTTTCCTGTACTCTTGCCTGCATGCCGTCATGAAATAGCCGCACTATTTGGACAAACTTTCGTGGACAGCCATATTTTGCCATAATCTTCCACAGTCCTTCTCTGCTGACTGTATCAAAAGCCCTGGTAAGGTCAATGAAAGTGGAGAACATTTCGCAGTTCTGTTCCTGACATTTCTCTTGCAGCTGCCTTGCAGCGAAAATCATGTCAACAGTTCCACGTTCTTTTCTGAAGCCACATTGACTCTCAGGAAGAAGACCTTGATCGAGATGGGCTGTGAGGCGATTGAGAAGAATTCTGGCGAGTATCTTCCCTGCAATTGAAAGCAAGGAGATGCCTCGGTGGTTGTCACAGGATTGGCGGTTTCCTTTACGTTTGTAAAGGTGGACTATTGACGCGTCCTTAAAATCTTGTGGCATGGTCTCGTTCATCCATATGTTTGTGAAGACTTGGTGAAGCTGCTCTGTTAGGACCGGCCCACCTGCCTTGTATATCTCTGCTGGGATGGAGTCAGGACCAGGTGCCTTGCCGCTGGAGAGTTGCTGGATGGCTTTGTTTATTTCCACTATGGTTGGCAGGTCATCAAGTGTCTCATTGGTGGGAACTTGAGGAAGGCAGTTGATGGTTTCATCATCGAAGAAGGAAGTTGCATTTAAGATTTTGCTGAAATGCTCTGCCCAGCGTTGGAGGATTTCTTTCTTATCGGTGACCAATGTTCCCCCGTCTGCACTGAGGAGGGGAACTATGCCTGGTGATGAAGGACCATAGACCGCTTTCAGTGAGTCGTAGAAGTTTTTCATATCATGTCTGTCAGCAAAGCCCTGAATTTCATCAGCTTTGCTGCTCAGCCAGGAGTCCCGCATGTGCCGAAGTTTCTGCTGCACTACTCTCTGAATGTTCTTGAAAACATCTTTTTTTGATGTTGACTTTGGGTCATTCAAATGTGCCTTGAGGAGAAGATGTTTCTCGGCCAGCAATTGGTTGATGTCTTCGGAATTTTCATCAAACCAGTCTTTATGCTTTCGGGGGGCTGGACCCAGGATTTCCATAGCAGTGTTGTAAATTGTGTCCTTTAGGGCTCTCCATTCTGTTTCTGTATCCTGTTTTGCTTCAGCATTGGGCTTGAGGCGGTCTTCCAGCATATTTTCAAACGACTGCTGCATTTTCTTGCTGTTTAGGCGGGTGACATTTAGCTTTGTTTGCATTTTCGCCCCTTGAGGACGCCGTGGTGGCCTGATGTGGATGTTCATTTTCGAGACAATGAGACGATGGTCTGTCCAACATTCGGCACCACACATGGATTTTGTCACTCGAACGTCTTGTCAGTCACTCCTCCTGACGATGACATAGTCAATGAGGTGCCAGTGTTTCGAGCGAGGGTGCATCCACGATGTCCTATTTCTCATAGGGAGACGGAAAATTGTGTTCGTAATCACGAGATCATGTTCGGCACATGTCTGAAGGAGGCGGAGTCCATTGCTGTTACAATTTCCGACTCCATGCTTTCCAATAATGCCACTCCAAGAGGTAGTGTCCGTGCCTACTCTGGCATTGAAATCCCCAAGGAGTATAAGTTTGTCTCCTTTGGGAACAGATGTTAATACACTGTGCAGGTCCTCATAGAACTTGTTCTTGACATCATCTTCGTTGGTCATAGTTGGTGCGTAGATACTCACGATATTCGCGTCCATATAGAAGAGCAGACAATACATACGTTTCCAGTGAGCAGATCTTCACAGCCAGCCGCTGTGGCTTAAGGTGATTGAGCGCGTTTCACAGTTCCCCAACATAGCAAGTCGAGGGTTCGAAATCAGCGGAGACGATGTGGAAGTAGACCGCTCTGCGTTGATGTCGATGGTGTTCAGAAATCAATGGCAAACTACTGAACGTAATAATTGCCTAGTAAATCAGAAATAAACCCCGTCCCCTTCCACACACACACACACACACACACACACACACACACACACACACACACACACACACACACACACACACACACACACACACACACACACACACACACACACACACACACACACACACACACACACACACACACACACACACACACACACACACACACACACACACACACACACACACACACACACACACACACACACACACACACACACACACACACACACACACACACACACACACACACACACACACACACACACACACACACACACACACACACACACACACACACACACACACACACACACACACACACACACACACACACACACACACACACACACACACACACACACACACACACACACACACACACACACACACACACACACACACACACACACACACACACACACACACACACACACACACACACACACACACACACACACTCTAGAGTTGATTGAGACGTCCTGCAAAGTATATGCAACTAACTTTAAATCTTCATAAATTACAGGCTCAACCGAAGAAGAAGAAGAAGAAGAAGAAGAAGAAGAAGAAGAAGAAGAAGAAGAAGAAGAAGAAGAAGAAGAAGAAGAAGAAGAAGAAGAACAAGAAGAACAAGAAGAAGAAGAACAAGAAGACGAAACTATGACTCATTTTTAACTGTACTTGTGTATTACTACTACTGGCACCTGGTCGTCTTCACAGACGATAATTTTTAACATTGTGCCTAAAAAAAAAACACGCACGCACGCACGCACGCACGCACACACACACACACACACACACACACACACACACACACACACACACACACACACACACACACACACACACACACACACACACACAGAGAGTAAATATTCAACAGAAGGCGTAGCGAATATGACTGATCGGTCCAATTCGCGCGGTAAATCTTCGTACATATTGGATGCATGTGAACACATGGTCATTTCCTCCATCTCTCACCATCTGACGTTTCACACAATGTCTGACTTTCTGCAATCATTTTCTCCTTTTCTTTATTCCATTTCTGATAGTTTCCCTCCATGCAACATGTTCGGCGCCGACTTGCCCCCAATGTGCATTATCAATGCCTGTATCAATCATGTCCTGCTTTCACACATCTTTGTATCGTAGTACAGACCGACCTTGAGATCTCTTACCCATCTGTAAATTACTTTAAAAAAAAAAAAAAACGATCTCCTTTACCATCGCCCATCCTCCTAATGTGTCATATCCATCAAGTCTACGAAGACTGAGCATGAAACAAACCACCATACTACCAGATCTTTCCAGTTCTTCGGCATTTGTGATCTTGCCACTTAATACCAAATATTCTTTGTTGAAAGCTGTTTAAGTTTAACCTCTTCTCTTGGTGTAAGTTGACAAGATGCCATGAAAAAGAGTACTACGGACACATGCTAGGGACTTTTATTTTGGCAGTAAGATTTATTCTACTCTATAGTTAGTTACATGTTTATAGATTGTGTATTGAATTCAAGTGAATGACTTGTCTTTTCTCACACCCTTATCTTCTCTCACACCCATCTCCCAGCCAAGAGACACACTACACGCCAATGCAAGTGCACATAGAGCTGGACAGTGGAGAAACCGTGTCGTGTCGATCCTACGAGATGCATAACGAAACATCGAGAATCCCACTGCCCAGTCCACACTACAAGCGGGTCATCATCGCAGGCGCCAAGCAGCACGGTTTACCGGAAGACTACATCCAGTATCTTGAAAGGTTCCCAGACAACGGACTGGCCATTGTCCCCCCAAATTATCTACGAGTACTAGAAGTTGTAACTAAGTATAAAACTGGCAAGGAGAAAAGTGGGCAAATAACTCCGCTTGACTATAATATAGAACGCGAGTTAATGACTCTTGTTAGAGCTTGATATTTGATGAATGCATTATGTTTTTAAAATATGTAGTTGAAATTGCCTTACTTCATTTTTGTTTTTAGAATATCATCTTAAATTCTCATAATCGGATGTATTTCAGGAAGTTTGTATTTGAAAACATGTTTTTCCGCTGTGAATTTGAATAATGAAGACACGAAAAAAATAAAGGCTACAAAGTGTATTGCCTGGCATATTCGAAACAATTACGATTGGAATGGTTAAGCGTTTGCTGTGTAAATAAAAAGACACGATAGACAATTTATATTTACTGTGGTTGTCACTTTAAATTATTGTGAGGAAAATATTGTTGGATATTTCAGCTTGAAGGATTCATTGTTTTGGTTTGTTTCACTTTGAGTGTCTTATGCAGTTAGCACCTGACAAGATGCAGCAAAATATGCCAGGCAATAAAGTGTGCAACCTTTTGTTTGCGTCTTCATGATCCAAATTTGTCAAGGGCCAGGAAAGTTGTATCTTAGAATGCTCATTTATATTTTGTAAAATCAAGATATTTCCTCTACATTCATCCTGAATTTATAGCACTATCTGTATACTTGTAATCAGGACATTGTTAGTAAAATCAGGACTTTGCCTGTAAAGTGAGGCTGGAATCGGTACAGTGCATGTAAAGTGAGGCTGAGATCGGTAGAGTGCCTGAAAGGTGAGGATGAAATCGTTAGTGTCTATAATGCGAGACTCAAATCAAGACAATGCCTGTAAAGTGAGGTTGAAATTGGTACAGTACGTGTAAATTTTGGCTAAATTAGGTCCAGTGCTTATAATGTGACGTTTAAATCGGTACAGTACGAGTAAGATTGAGACATAATCATAATATTACCTGTAATGCCTGAAATCAAGAAACTGACCTTAATATCCACCTGTAATCGGAACAACAATGTCCACCTACGAGTATAACACTGCCAGTAATGTCCACCTATAATCAGGAATTGTTGATTTAAAATGAAAATCAGCCTTGTATTTTTTAATGCGAACATATATTTCATGTTGCCACAGTCCCTGTATATTTGTAGTGTAAAGCTGGTAGACATATTTTCTTAATGTTTACACAAGACTATTAATGCGAATGTTTTCTATGAGTTTCTTCTGAACTGAGCGGTCAGTGAGCTGAATTGCCACAGATTTGTGAATGGTCAATACAGCTAGTTTGGGAACTTTGCCAGTGATAGCTGCAGATCACTGTGTCATTAACTCTTTGAATTGCAAACAATGCATCGTATGCGACAGTTATTTCTCTGTTAATCTCGCCATCGCCTAATATATTGTATTATTTTTTTTTTAAAGGTTTGGTCAGCGCTGACTACAAAAATCTGGTCCACTTCAGTGACCACTTCCTTGAATGTTATGCAAGGTATAATATTTAATGTCTTAGAAAGTAATGCACTTGTAAATTTTTCATACTGATTTTTTGTGTGTGTCCGTGATGCGGAACCCATTGGGACAGTCTGGGTTAGCTCTTAATGGTCAGTGAGTAGAGTAAGCGACCCTTTTACACGACTCAAGGCAGACTGTGCGTATAACGCTTGACCCATATGTTCATAGACCAATGGGCACTCATTGGCTGGTGTGCCCAGTGTCACGCCGGACGCCTTTACTTCCCTGGTACACAATTTATGCTGTTTTTGCGCTCGCTGGCTTTGAACTCAAGCCTAGTCCATGCACTCTATTTCAAGGAGCACGGGGCTGGATTGTGCGTGTGGATTAGCTTTCCCTATTGTCAGTGTCCCTGGCCATCAGGCGAACACACTCCGAGTTCAGAGATTGGCCTGGGTTGACCTGAAAGCAGAGGTCAACCAATTCACCCGGGGATTAGCTTTCCCTATTGTCAGTGTCCCTGGCCATCAGGCGAACACACTCCGAGTTCAGAGATTGGCCTGGGTTGACCTGAAAGCAGAGGTCAACCAATTCACCCGGGGATTAGCTTTCCCTATTGTCAGTGTCCCTGGCCATCAGGCGAACACACTCCGAGTTCAGAGATTGGCCTGGGTTGACCTGAAAGCAGAGGTCAACCAATTCACCCGGGGATTAGCTTTCCCTATTGTCAGTGTCCCTGGCCATCAGGCGAACACACTCCGAGTTCAGAGATTGGCCTGGGTTGACCTGAAAGCAGAGGTCAACCAATTCACCCGGGGATTAGCTTTCCCTATTGTCAGTGTCCCTGGCCATCAGGCGAACACACTCCGAGTTCAGAGATTGGCCTGGGTTGACCTGAAAGCAGAGGTCAACCAATTCACCCGGGGATTAGCTTTCCCTATTGTCAGTGTCCCTGGCCATCAGGCGAACACACTCCGAGTTCAGAGATTGGCCTGGGTTGACCTGAAAGCAGAGGTCAACCAATTCACCCGGGGATTAGCTTTCCCTATTGTCAGTGTCCCTGGCCATCAGGCGAACACACTCCGAGTTCAGAGATTGGCCTGGGTTGACCTGAAAGCAGAGGTCAACCAATTCACCCGGGGATTAGCTTTCCCTATTGTCAGTGTCCCTGGCCATCAGGCGAACACACTCCGAGTTCAGAGATTGGCCTGGGTTGACCTGAAAGCAGAGGTCAACCAATTCACCCGGGGATTAGCTTTCCCTATTGTCAGTGTCCCTGGCCATCAGGCGAACACACTCCGAGTTCAGAGATTGGCCTGGGTTGACCTGAAAGCAGAGGTCAACCAATTCACCCGGGGATTAGCTTTCCCTATTGTCAGTGTCCCTGGCCATCAGGCGAACACACTCCGAGTTCAGAGATTGGCCTGGGTTGACCTGAAAGCAGAGGTCAACCAATTCACCCGGGGATTAGCTTTCCCTATTGTCAGTGTCCCTCGCCATCAGGCGAACACACTCCGAGTTCAGAGATTGGCCTGGGTTGACCTGAAAGCAGAGGTCAACCAATTCACCCGGGGATTAGCTTTCCCTATTGTCAGTGTCCCTGGCCATCAGGCGAACACACTCCGAGTTCAGAGATTGGCCTGGGTTGACCTGAAAGCAGAGGTCAACCAATTCACCCGGGGATTAGCTTTCCCTATTGTCAGTGTCCCTCGCCATCAGGCGAACACACTCCGAGATCAGAGATTGGCCTGGGTTGACCTGAAAGCAGAGGTCAACCAATTCACCCGGATGTGGATGGAACCCGTGACCAAGGGGATGGCAAGTGAGCGTCTGGCCGCTACGCTACCACAGCTCTCTAAGCTCTCACAGGGCGCGCTTGTTTGACTTACATTTAATAGAGACTTGTATCTCTCGTTATGATACCACACACTGTTGCAGGGTGAACGTTTCATTGTCATGTATTTCCAACTGTTCTTTTTAAAAGCACAACGAGGGTCACATCATCAGTATCATTATCATCATGTGCCTTGCAATGTAGCATAGACTTTCATGCCTCTTCTTACATCTCAGTTTCTCGTGATCTGGATCCATTCTGTTGATAATATTTCTCCATGAAAACTATCACGTGTCATTTCCGTCAGTCATATGTCCCTGCCTTTTTAACTGTTGATCTTCCCTCCACCCAATGCCCCCTCTTCTCACTGTATGACTAAAGAGCACTGTGTGTCCCATTCTCATTGTTGCATATTTTGTTTGTCGCGCTCGTCGGCTTTACACTCAAGCGTGGCCATATACGTGCTACTACTACATCTAGTGCAGTGGACTGATTTTTGCGTGTGTTTTAGCTTTCCCGATTACCAATGCCCCACGCCATCAGGTAAACCCACTTCAGATGTACTTGTAATTTACATCCCCAAGTCAAGAATAAGGAGTAAACATTTTAGTCCAATTGACCTGCTACCTCGGCATCATCACACCGGAAGTCTGCTCTTATCTGTTCGGCCATGCTGAACTTCATAGTTGCCTATAATATTCTACTGTCATTAGCATCTTCCAGGCAATCATTGTCAGTGACTCTGGCAGGCAATCATTGTCAGTGACTCTGGCAGGCAATCATTGTCAGTGACTCTGGCAGGCAATCATTGTCAGTGACTCTGGCAGTTGACTGTTTTCGTAATAATCGTCTCTCCGCTGCCTCCAATCCACTTTGTTCATTCACATTCCAAGATCCATTGCCGTAGAGCAGATCAAATTTGACATAAATGCTCCTACATAACAGGTCCAAGACTCAAAATCAGCTGCGGAAATTTGGAAGCAGACTGCTTTGCGTTGGTTTCAATAGCATGAAGCTTAGGACATTCAGAAAGCAACGACAAAATACTGAAGGTAAGAATTGCGTCATAATTCACAAACAACAAAAACATTTTAAAAAGTCTTAAAAGTCGAGAGGATCGACTTCATTGCCCCGGGGTTCATCCCATATGGCTCGGTCTCTTTAGGCAGGATGACCTGCCGAAAGCATCGCACAAAGTACGATCTCCGTAGCTCCGGTGACGACCCCCACGAGTCTCCGAGAAAAATGCACCCGTGAACCGAAAGACGTAGCTCGGAATTGAACCCACAACCTTTGGAACGCGAGGCAGAAGGCTTCTACTTCGCCACGGAGACTCCCGTGCTGGGGTTGATTGCGACGAGCTGTAAAGGACACACGAGTAACTTTTAACTCTGTCTAAACCAGCGTGTAATTGCTGACGTGGACAGTATCACGTGGGTGGCTTTAACTTCCCGGAATATTTCCTGGTACCCAGTTGAGTGTGGGTTGTCCTGGGAGCACGGGTGGAATTTTAAATAAATCCCACCTCGAGGGGAATTCCAGCACGTGACCACAAGCAGAAATAGTGGGAGACCTAAAACACGTGGAGGGGGACCTTCGAGACAGAGATGGAGAGTATGGGGAGGACATGGAGGCACCTGTAGGAGGTGGGGGAGATAGAAGGGCTTGGCGTGAGTTCGTTGAGGACATATGCTCCACTGGGGGAATACAAGAAAAGGAGGAGGAGGAGGAGGAGGAATGGTGATAATAATAATAATAATAATAATAATAATAATAATAATAAGAAGAAGAAGAAGAAGAAGAAGAAGAAGAAGAAGAAGAAGAAGAAGAAGAAGAAGGTCAAGCTGATGACGACGACAACGAAAAGGAATGAGATGGAAGGAAGGAAGAGGGGGAGGGGGAGGAATCAAGGAAGGAAGACCCTAATCAAGGAAGAAAGTTAGGAAGGAAGGAAGTTAGGGAGAAAGGAAGTTAGGAAGGAAGGAAGTTAGGGAGGGAGAGAGTTAGGGAGGAAGGAAGTTAGGAAGGAAGGAAGTTAGGGAGGAAGGAAGTTAGGAAGGAAGGAAGTTAGGGAGGAAGGAAGTTAGGGAGGAAGGAGGTTAGGGAGGAAGGAGGTTAGGGAGTGCCATGAGATGGATACGAGAAATAGAGCAAACGTAGAAACTAGATAGATATCGCTAAGACACACAGTTGAAAAATCAAGCGAACACCGGCATGAGTGGTCGGAGTCAATGTGGTCACATAACTGCGCCCAGGCCAAGACCGGAAAACAGGTGTTCGAGAGACGGCGCTGAGACGTGGAAGAGGAAGGTCGATTGAAAGCGATGGAAAGTGACTGAAATCATCTGAGACGCAGTTCAGAGTTAAAGAATGTTCCTGTTGTGAAAGTTGGCAATCATAAAACAACACATTGAAGCTGACACCCGACGATGGGGCCGTAAACGCAGACAAGTGGTGGCGAGACAGCTGACACAGTTTTGATAACACTTCGACCAGAATGGCGGGCAGAGACACGCCGTGGCAAAGACGTGTTGGATACAAGTGATTGCGTGAGTAGGAATAGAACTGTTAAGTAAGTTAACAAGTGCATTATACATCAGTAAGATCTATACGATGCATCAACCAAAGTTCCTTCATGACAATTAGATTTACCATGTATTATGTTTTTGTAAGCAGTGGGTGTGCTGGTCATACGCAGAATGCGAAACGGCAGGAAGCCGGCGGTGTATGACAGCCACGTGTGATACTGTTCTACAATAAAAGTGATTGTGTTGTCTAAGGACACAAAGGACTTGTGAGTTGTGTGCATAACAGATCTGTGAATCGTAAAGTGTTTGTACGAGCCATTATAAATATTTCACCCTGGACAAATCCCAAGATGTCGGACATGTGGCATGAATCGTCATGAAGGAACTTTGGTTGATGCATCGTATAGATCTTACTGATGTATAATGCACTTGTTAACTTACTTAACAGTTCTATTCCTACTCACGCAATCACTTGTAACCAACACGTCTTTGTCACGACGTGTCTCTGCCCGCCATTCTGGTCGACGTGTTATCAAAACTGTGTCAGCTGTCTCACCACCACTTGTCGGCGTTTACGGCCCCATCGTCAAGTGTCAGCTTCAATGTGTTGTTTTATGATTGCCAACTTTCACAACAGGAACAATCTTTAACTTTGGACTACGTCTCAGATGATTTCAGTCACTTTCCATCGCTTTCAAATGCTTTCAATCGCTTTCAATCGACCTTCCTCTTCCACGTCTCAGCGCCGTCTCTTGAACACCTGTTTTCCGGTCTTGGCCTGGGCGCAGTTATGTGACCACATTGACTCCGCCCACTCATGCCGGTGTTCGCTTGATTTTTCAACTGTGTGTCTTAGCGACATCTATCTAGTTTCTACGTTTGTTCTATTTCTCGTATCCATCTCATGGCAGGGAGGAAGGAAAGAAGGAAGGAAGTTAGGGAGGAAGGCAGTTAGCTGGGAAGGAAGTTAGGGAGGAAGGAAGTTATGAAGCAAGGAAGTTAGGGAGGGAGGAAGTTAGGGAGGAGGGTAGTTAGGGAGGGGGAAGGAAGGAAATTAGGAAGAAAGGAAGTTAGGGAGGAAGGCAGTTAGGGAGGAAAGAAGTTAGGGAGGAAGGAAGGAAGGAAATAAAGAAGGAAGGCAGCACAGGGCAGGACATGGCAGGACAGAAAGGCAGACAGGAAGGAATGAAGGTATTAAGGAAGGAAAGACAGACAGGAAGGAAGGAAGGTATTAAGAAAAAAAGGCAGACAGGAAGGAAGGAAGGTATTAAGGAAGGAAAGGCAGACAGAAGGAAGGAAGATATTAAGGAAGGAATGGCAGACAGGAAGGAAGGAAGGTATTAAGGAAGGAAAGGCAGACAGGAAGGAAGGTATTAAGGAAGGAAAGGCAGACAGGAAGGAAGGAAGGTATTCAGGAAGGAAAGAATGAAGCTATCACTCCTTCACCTCCCACCCCCTGTCTGCCCTCTCCCTCCACCATGTGGCCATGAATAAAGCAGACTGCGTCCAGCGCTCGCTTCCATCAGAAAGTTCCAGATCCTATTTCATTGTTGTGCTATATTAAAATCAACATTTTCCTCTTTATAACTTAAGTATTATTAATAACACTATTTTGCCTTTCTTGGTTATCTTTTATCAGATTCTTATCTTATATCTCCTCTTATGTATTATTTGTGAAGACGTGAATTCTCCTGGCCCTGGCCCCATATTGTCTATAGCCCCTTTGTTTTGTACAGCGCATATTTTCTTAACGGGATTGTGTTTTCATGAGCACAACTATGGTGATATATAACATTCTCCTGTATACCATAACAGTTATTTTTAAATAAACATTTATGGTTTCGTTTATTTTTATTATTTACGTGTATATTTGTTTACATGTTTACATTCGTGAATTTTATTTTTATCTGCGCGCTATACCGCCCTCTTCTTGGGCCGCACTGTTGGGAACCACTGAGGTAAATGTTACATCTGATTAGTTGTAAACTGCCACCTGCTCCACGTGTTACGACTAATCAGTTACAGACTGCCACGTTGTTCCACATGTTACAACCAGTCAGTTACAGACCGTCATCTTGCCCCACATGATTCATCCAATCAGTTACATACTGTCAACTTGCCCCACATGGTTCATACAATCAGTTACAGACTGTCAACTTGCCCCACATGGTTCATCCAATCAGTTACAGACTGTCAACTTGCCCCACATGGTTCATCCAATCAGTTACATACTGTCAACTTGCCCCACATGGTTCATACAATCAGTTACAGACTGTCAACTTGCCCCACATGGTTCATACAATCAGTTACAGACTGTCAACTTGCCCCACATGGTTCATACAATCAGTTACAGACCGTCAACTTGCCCCACATGGTTCAAACAATCAGTTACAGACTGTCAACTTGCCCCACATGGTTCATACAATCAGTTACAGACTGTCAACTTGCCCCACATGGTTCATACAATCAGTTACAGACCGTCAACTTGCCCCACATGGTTCATCCAATCAGTTACAGACTGTCAACTTGCCCCACATGGTTCATACAATCAGTTACAGACTGTCAACTTGCCCCACATGGTTCATCCAATCAGTTACAGACTGTCAACTTGCCCCACATGGTTCAAACAATCAGTTACAGACTGTCAACTTGCCCCACATGGTTCATACAATCAGTTACAGACTGTCAACTTGCCCCACATGGTTCATACAATCAGTTACAGACTGTCAACTTGCCCCACATGGTTCATCCAATCAGTTACAGACTGTCAACTTGCCCCACATGGTTCATACAATCAGTTACAGACTGTCATCTTGCCCCACATGGTTCATACAATCAGTTACAGACTGTCAACTTGCCCCACATGGTTCAAACAATCAGTTACAGACTGTCAACTTGCCCCACATGGTTCAAACAATCAGTTACAGACTGTCAACTTGCCCCACAAGGTTCATCCAATCAGTTACAGACTGTCAACTTGCCCCACATGGTTCATACAATCAGTTACAGACTGTCAACTTGCCCCACATGGTTCAAACAATCAGTTACAGACTGTCAACTTGCCCCACATGGTTCATACAATCAGTTACAGACTGTCAATTTGCCCCACATGGTTCATACAATCAGTTACAGACTGTCAATTTGCCCCACATGGTTCATACAATCAGTTACAGACTGTCAACTTGCCCCACATGGTTCATACAATCAGTTACAGACTGTCAACTTGCCCCACATGGTTCATACAATCAGTTACAGACTGTCAACTTGCCCCACATGGTTCATACAATCAGTTACAAACTGTCAACTTGCCCCACAAGGTTCATACAATCAGTTACAGACCGTCAACTTGCCCCACATGGTTCATACAATCAGTTACAGACCGTCAACTTGCCCCACATGGTTCATACAATCAGTTACAGACCGTCAACTTGCCCCACATGGTTCATACAATCAGTTACAGACTGTCAACTTGCCCCACATGGTTCATACAATCAGTTACAGACTGTCAACTTGCCCCACATGGTTCATACAATCAGTTACAGACTGTCAACTTGCCCCACATGGTTCATACAATCAGTTACAGACCGTCAACTTGCCCCACATGGTTCATACAATCAGTTACAGACTGTCAACTTGCCCCACATGGTTCATCCAATCAGTTACAGACTGTCAACTTGCCCCACATGGTTCAAACAATCAGTTACAGACTGTCAACTTGCCCCACATGGTTCATACAATCAGTTACAGACTGTCAACTTGCCCCACATGGTTCATACAATCAGTTACAGACTGTCAACTTGCCCCACATGGTTCATACAATCAGTTACAGACTGTCATCTTGCCCCACATGGTTCATCCAATCAGTTACAGACTGTCAACTTGCCCCACATGGTTCATACAATCAGTTACAGACTGTCATCTTGCCCCACATGGTTCATCCAATCAGTTACAGACTGTCAACTTGCCCCACATGGTTCATACAATCAGTTACAGACTGTCAACTTGCCCCACATGGTTCAAACAATCAGTTACAGACTGTCAACTTGCCCCACATGGTTCAAACAATCAGTTACAGACTGTCAACTTGCCCCACAAGGTTCATCCAATCAGTTACAGACTGTCAACTTGCCCCACATGGTTCATCCAATCAGTTACAGACTGTCAACTTGCCCCACATGGTTCAAACAATCAGTTACAGACTGTCAACTTGCCCCACATGGTTCATACAATCAGTTACAGACTGTCAATTTGCCCCACATGGTTCATACAATCAGTTACAGACTGTCAATTTGCCCCACATGGTTCATACAATCAGTTACAGACTGTCAACTTGCCCCACATGGTTCATACAATCAGTTACAGACTGTCAACTTGCCCCACATGGTTCATACAATCAGTTACAGACTGTCAACTTGCCCCACATGGTTCATACAATCAGTTACAGACTGTCAACTTGCCCCACAAGGTTCATACAATCAGTTACAGACCGTCAACTTGCCCCACATGGTTCATACAATCAGTTACAGACCGTCAACTTATCCCACATGGTTCATACAATCAGTTACAGACCGTCAACTTGCCCCACATGGTTCAAACAATCAGTTACAGACCGTCAACTTGCCCCACATGGTTCATACAATCAGTTACAGACTGTCAACTTGCCCCACATGGTTCATACAATCAGTTACAGACCGTCAACTTGCCCCACATGGTTCATACAATCAGTTACAGACCGTCAACTTGCCCCACATGGTTCAAACAATCAGTTACAGACTGTCAACTTGCCCCACATGGTTCATACAATCAGTTACAGACTGTCAACTTGCCCCACATGGTTCATACAATCAGTTACAGACCGTCAACTTGCCCCACATGGTTCATACAATCAGTTACAGACCGTCAACTTATCCCACATGGTTCATACAATCAGTTACAGACCGTCAACTTGCCCCACATGGTTCATACAATCAGTTACAGACTGTCAACTTGCCCCACATGGTTCATACAATCAGTTACAGACCGTCAACTTATCCCACATGGTTCATACAATCAGTTACAGACCGTCAACTTGCCCCACATGGTTCAAACAATCAGTTACAGACTGTCAACTTGCCCCACATGGTTCATACAATCAGTTACAGACTGTCAACTTGCCCCACATGATTCATACAATCAGTTACAGACCGTCAACTTGCCCCACATGGTTCATACAATCAGTTACAGACCGTCAACTTGCCCCACATGGTTCATACAATCAGTTACAGACCGTCAACTTGCCCCACATGGTTCATACAATCAGTTACAGACTGTCAACTTGCCCCACATGGTTCATACAATCAGTTACAGACTGTCAACTTGCCCCACATGGTTCATACAATCAGTTACAGACCGTCAACTTATCCCACATGGTTCATACAATCAGTTACAGACTGTCAACTTGCCCCACATGGTTCAAACAATCAGTTACAGACTGTCAACTTGCCCCACATGGTTCATACAATCAGTTACAGACTGTCAACTTGCCTCACATGGTTCATACAATCAGTTACAGACCGTCAACTTGCCCCACATGGTTCATACAATCAGTTACAGACCGTCAACTTATCCCACATGGTTCATACAATCAGTTACAGACTGTCAACTTGCCCCACATGGTTCATACAATCAGTTACAGACTGTCAACTTGCCCCACATGGTTCATACAATCAGTTACAGACCGTCAACTTGCCCCACATGGTTCATACAATCAGTTACAGACCGTCAACTTGCCCCACATGGTTCATACAATCAGTTACAGACTGTCAACTTGCCCCACATGGTTCATACAATCAGTTACAGACCGTCAACTTATCCCACATGGTTCATACAATCAGTTACAGACCGTCAACTTGCCCCACATGGTTCAAACAATCAGTTACAGACTGTCAACTTGCCCCACATGGTTCAAACAATCAGTTACAGACTGTCAACTTGCCTCACATGATTCATACAATCAGTTACAGACCGTCAACTTGCCTCACATGGTTCATACAATCAGTTACAGACCGTCAACTTATCCCACATGGTTCATACAATCAGTTACAGACTGTCAACTTGCCCCACATGGTTCATACAATCAGTTACAGACTGTCAACTTGCCCCACATGGTTCATACAATCAGTTACAGACTCCCGCGTTGTTCCACATGTTACAACCAATCAGTTACAGACTCCCGCGTTGTTCCACATGTTACAACCAATCAGTTACAGACTCCCGCGTTGTTCCACATGTTGCTCTACATGTTACACACTAGTTATTCAGTTACAAATTGCCATGTTATTCCACGTTACAACTATTCAGTTACAAGCTGTCATGTTGCTCCACGAGTTACAGTTATTCAGTTACAGACTATCATGTTGCTCCAAATGTTACAACTGATCTGTTACAAGCTGACATGTTGTTCCACATGTTACAACTAATCAGTTACAAGTTGCAATGCTGCTATAGATTTTGCATTCTAGAAATCAATTATAAGGTGCCATATTACTCCAGATTTTGCATACAACTAATCAGTTACAAACTGCCATATTGCTCCACATATAACAACCCTATCAGAGTCTGAAATGGTTAAGAAAAATGGCAGCATTGCCTAGCTGACTATATCAAATATTCTACCAGTATATTATTGTTATTGTTATTTGTTGCGGATGTGATATATGCCTTTGTTGTTATTGCTTGCAGCAAAAGTTTCACTAACTACTGCACTTTTGCCACTAAGTAGTAGCCAGGCATGTTAAATGCCACATTTTTGTTTCATTACGTGGTTGTTTCAATTTCGTGTTTAAAAATCGCCGTTTCACACTTCCATTTAAAAAAAAGTCTTAAAAGTCGAGAGGATCGACTTCATTGCCCCGGGTTTTATGCCATATGGCTCTGCTTCTTTCCACAGGGTGACCTGCAGAAAGCATCGCACAAAGCACGAACTCCTTAGCTCCGGCGACGACCCCCAGAGGTCTCAGAGAAAAATGCACCCTTGAACCGAAGGACGCGGCCCGAAATCAAACCCATAACCTTCGGAGCGCGAGGCTTGACCACTTCGCCACGGGGCATCCCTTCCATATTGTTAGTTATTAATGCAAATACAACGCTAGAAATGTTTTTAAAAAAGCCAACATACACAAAGCCAATTTATGAAGTCATACGGAGCTGTGAGCTGCTGGGGAAGGAGCTGTGGCTCAGTAGCTAGCATGCATGTCGATATGCACCGTGGTCGTGTGTTCTATTCTCCACCAAGAGTGGGGGGAGGGGGTGTTTGTTTTAATTGACCTTGACTTGCAGGTCAGTTCAACCGAGAATGTGAACTAGAAAATGTTCTGGGCGGTAAAAGTGGATGGTGTAATATTGAAGTAAACACTCAACCAGCTAGTGCCAATTTCTTAATGGATTTTTTTAGTAAGGGAAATGTGTAGATTTTCTTTTCACAAATAATAATAATAATAATAATAATAATAATAATAATAATAATAATAATAATAATAATAATAATAATAATAATAATAATGTTAGACCTGTGACTTCAATTTATACAGTTCCTGTATTGCTTATAGCATAATGACTGTGAATGTAAACACGTTTTAAGCAATTTAAAACATTTCTATTTTTGGTTTTCAATAAAGTTCTGATTTTTAAGCAGAATGATTTTCTTGCTAGACTACAATGGCTGGGGCATATGGAAAGAATGGAAGATATTAGGGAAACAAAACTTGCTTACACTCAGGAAATAAATGACCGTAGACCCCGAGGTAAACCAAGAAGACAGTGGAGAGATCTATATATATAAAAGGCGATGTATGTATGTGGGGATGTATTTGATGCGTTCGATAACGGTCCATCCGATTGAGATGAAATTTTCTACATATATTCTTTTCATTCCCGTGCAACCAACTGTCATAGTTTGTTAGGGTACAATCAGCTATTTACTTACTAAAATTTAATATTTAAATTTACATTAAATTTATATATAGCGAGGGTACTTAACTTAAGAAAAGTTATTTTAAGGGGCATAACTTTTAATAGCATTGCTATATATTTTATATATAGATTGTTGCATTGTTTTCAAAGATTTATAAACTCTTTGTCTACAGTTATTTACAGGCATATGAGTTATAATAAATAAATATACAATCTTTAAGGCATTTTCAAAGTTTTCATAAAAATAATGCATCTATTTAAATAGTGAAAATGTTCTAACTCATCTTTTTATGTTTAAAGACGTTATCTACAGTCATGTAGGTGATTAAAAACAGTTTTCATTAAAATTAATGGATGGTGTGTGGAAGGACATTCTTAAGTTATTTTTTTTTGTTATATGAATTTAATGAGACGCTCCCCGCCAGGAGCTGGGCGAAGCCGCGCCGGATCAAATAGATAGACAGACAGACAGACAGATAGTCGGGAACGGGTGCTTATATGACTACTTATATGAATTAAATGAGATGCTCCCCACCAGAGGCTGGGCGAAGCCGCACCGGGTCAGACAGACAGACAGACAGACAGACAGATAGATAGATAGTCGGGAACGGGAGCTTATATGACTACTTATATGAATTAAATGAGATGCTCCCCACCAGAGGCTGGGCGAAGCCGGGCTGGGACAGACAGACAGACAGACAGATAGTCGGGAACGGACGCTTATATGACTACTTATACGAATTAAATAAGATGCTCCCCACCAGGGCCTGGGCGATGTCAGGCCGGGTCGGACAGACAGATAGACAGACAGACAGACAGACAGACAGACAGATAGTCGGGAACGGGAACGGGAGCTTATATGACTACTTATATGAATTAAATGAGATGCTCCCCACCAGGAGCTGGGCGAAGCCGGGCCGGGTCAGACAGACAGACAGACAGACAGACAGACAAGCAGACAGATCCCCTCCAGGGTCTGGGCGAAGCCGGGCCGGGTCAGCTAGTAATATATATACAGACCTACAAGCACTTGGAATCAATGACTGGCAAGAGAAGGTCAACCAGAGAGACGAATGGAGACGGATTGTATCTGCAGCAAAGAACCTCAATGGCTCGGAACGCTGAAGAAGAAGAAGAAGAAGAAGATGTTTTTCTTGGGTTGAACGGCGAGAATCAATTGCTCCTATTAGGATGGTCCCGGGTTCAAATACTCGATAAGGTGATGGAGTTTTTTTTACTGTTGGAGAATAAACAAAGAAAACTCTAACCTGCACAGTTCGCGGTGGCTGCACTAGCTTGTTCTACACCACAGGGTACTATAGGTATTAATGTCAGTTTATATGTGCGTTCAATTCCTGCACCTTATTTATTGTTTCAGAGCGACCGGTCACACTGGCTCGTCAGATGGCAAAGCAATTTACAGAGTATTCTGGTCACATCAAAGAGCACAGTAATCTACAGGTTACTCTGCTCACACCAAAGGGCATAGCAATCTGCTGGCACCTTGCCGTATTGACAGACAATAGTTATTGTGCTAAAATACAAGACATAATACCATGGCACAAAGCCAGGGCTGAATTTTGAGACCATGTGTTGCCCAAACAGCATAATTCTTCTCTCGGCCTGCTGAGTTTACTCCAGAGGAAAGGTAACACCAATACATCTGGATCAAGACAAGCTGCAGAAGCTGTCGGATCCACACACACACACACACCTACAAATGCTCTAATTGTCAACTTGTCAGAGCTTCCATCCTTAGGGCCTGATCTGTCCCTGCCATGACATTTAGCCTTTAGGTTGCATTTCCTCGCACCAGGATAAGGGTTGTACCTTCCCAATAGCGCCCGAAGCCGTTGGCACAATGTGGGGTGTCGGGCTTGGTAAGCGGTGCCTAGCATTCGGCACTAACAGGAAGCAGGCATTACCGCTTACTGTCATAGTACTCTACCGTTGTTATATAAGATGTTATTGCAGAATTACAAAGAGTAAATGCATGCAGATAAATACACAGAGTTGGCTACATCGTGTGCTGTTCCGTAGCGGAAACAACTCTCTGTGAGTGCTAGGCTGAAGCATTGTCTACGGAACCTAACCGCTGTGTTAGCGTGTGAGTACGTTATGTATTGCCTACGGAACCTAACCCCTGTGTTAGCGTGTGAGTACGTTATGTATTGCCTACGGAACCTAACCCCTGTGTTAGCGTGTGAGTACGTTATGTATTGCCTACGGAACCTAACCCCTGTGTTAGCGTGTGAGTACGTTATGTATTGCCTACGGAACCTAACCGCTGTGTTAGCGTGTGAGTACGTTATGTATTGCCTACGGAACCTAACCCCTGTGTTAGCGTGTGAGTACGTTATGTATTGCCTACGGAACCTAACCGCTGTGTTAGCGTGTGAGTACGTTATGTTCTCTGCCGTTGCGGCAGTATACGGGTTGTTCATTTGAAACCCGTTCCAATTGCTTTATTACAAAAGCATGAAAGAAACATTAACAGGTGTGGTAGAATTAAACAAAGCATTCATTTTGAATAAATTATGCACCATGGGTTGGCCAGAAGAAGCTGCCGTAGGCATTCAGGCAAGCATCCCATTGCTTAGGTAGGCGACGAATGCCGTCCGCAAAACAGGATTGTGGTTATTCACTGAACCAAGTGTTTACCGCGTTCATTACGTTTGCATCTGTGTGAAATTGTTGCCCCTAGAGAAATTTTTTAAAGAGGTCCGAACAGATGAATATCACATGGTGACAAATCAGGAATATAAGCTGGATGTTGCAGAATTTCCCACTTCTTCCAAGCTAATGCTTCCTGAACAATCTTTGCAACATGCAGACGAGCATTATCGTGCAACAAAATCACACCGCGAGAAAGCATGCCGGGTCGTTTATTCTTGATGGCATTTTGCAGCATGTTTAGTGTTTCCAAGTAGTGGGTAGAATTCATGTTGACACCAGGTTCTTTAAAGTCGGCTAACGATAGCCCTTCATGGTTAAAAAATGCGCTCAGCATAACCTTACCAGCAGAAACCTGTAACTTGAATGTTTTGGCTTTTGGTGATCCAGCATGCTTCCATTGCATGCTCTCTCTTTTGCTGTTCGGCTCAAAGTGGTGACACCATGATTCATCGCCTGCCACTATGCGGAAGAGAAATGCATCACCCTCCACCCTGTAACGCAGCAAGTGGTTCAAACACTATCCCATGTGTTCCTTTTTTTGGTGGTCTGTCAACATCCATGGTACCACACCTTCCGATATTGCAGTTTCTTACGAACGACCTTTTGAATTGTCCCAACTGACACATAAAATTCTTTCGCTATCGAACGTATGCTTCGACAAAGGTTCATCTGTACTGCTGCATCAATTTTGGCGATTGTTCTTTCTGTTGCAAAAATATGCGCTTGACCCGGCCGTCAAAGATCTGTCGTGAATTGACGTCCTTTCCGAAACATTCGTGCCCAGTCTGTCACTGTTGTCTTCGACAAACATTTGTTACCATACGCTGCCTGCATTCTTCAATTAATGTCCATTGGTCGACATCCTTCAAATGAAAGAAACTGAATCACCGCTCTTTGAGCTACTTTGGACGGAGTTTGGATCAACCCAGCCATTTTCTCAACGGTCAGAAACAGAACCTATGCATCATGGGACGATAAGCACGTGCTCTTTTATTCATTGGTCAGTATTTATCACATGACTATGACATGATCATGTTCAACGTACGCAATTACGCGCGGTGCGGCACGAACGGATTTCAAATGAACGCTCCTAATAATTATTTTTTAGTGCTACACTGTAGCAGTGCTTACGGTACCAAAACTTTGGATTGATATGTGGTACATAATGTTCTGTGCTGGATTGGAAGCAGCTCTCTTGGAGTGTTAAGCTGGAGCAGGGAATACAGTACCAAACCTCTGAGTTGGTGTTTGGTGTATCATGTTCCGTGCAGGAACGGATGCGACTCTCTGTGAGTGATACGCTGGAGAGGAGCAAACGATGTGAATATCAATCCACTGACAGCTATATTGGAGGGAAGAGATGAGAATAACGAGCTTTCAGGCGTCAAAGATGTGCATGGACAGACCGCATCACGATATGAAAAGGATACGCTTGGCAGATTCTACAACGAAATCCCAAGACCGAGATTTCTGGAAATCCATTCCTCTTACCGACATTGCGGAGACGGCACTGTGTGATAATGACGGAAGTGATGCTGCTACCACAATGGAGCACATCGTTTTAGGAGTTATAATAAATAATACTGAGATTATCACATCATTCCTCTTCTTCTTTCTCTTCCCGCTACTCCTCTAGAACGCTTCTATTCTTTTTCTTGGGCATAGTGGAACCTAATGGCCTATCTGTATGTCTGTCTGTTGATTCATGTCTTGTCTATCTAACTTATCTATCTGTCTGTCCTTCTGTCTCTCTATCTAATCTGTCTGTCCGTCAGTCAGTCCTCCAGTCATTCTGTCTGACTACAAACCATAATTGTTTTTGTTAGTGTAGGTTTCGTGTGCCGACCTCCCTGGCGTAGGCGTTAGTGACTTTCTCTGTAATCCTGTTTATCCACGTGAGCAAATGCGGCTGCGCGAGAATCGGTAGCGGTTCTCGCCGCGTCCGTTACTTACGGGATATGTGCGCCGGCCGCTCAGATCTCAATGTCAAACTGCTGAGCATAATCGTGCCAAGAAATCAACAACAGCGGTAAAATGCAGGTGTTGACAGCGATGTCCTGTAATAGGATATGCGAAAAAAGGTTTCGTGTGATGAAACGTCCCTGCTCTACTCCCAACCAATCAGCGTTGCACAAACATCGCTCTCTTGTTGTGGTTGGACATTCAAGTAGTGGTCACGTGCTTGCCCCGTTGATATTATCTTTTCTGGGAAACTACGTTGAGTTCAAGTATCGATCTGCCTGATCGCAGATCGTTAAGAAAATAGTATGTAATAATATCCCAGGAAAGCATTACCTTGGCAAGCAACATCTTGCAGACACGAACCTTGTATACTTGATGGTTCTGTAAATGTAGCTGTTGTGACGGTTAAACACACGGATGGACTGGCTGATAGGGAGACGCGTCTGTAGTAAGTAGTGTTGTCTTGCCAAGACGCCGCACATGTAGTTTTCTTTATGCACCCAGGGCGCGCCTTGCTTTGGAAAATGACAGAAATATTTAGGTTTGAAATTTGATTTATTTAACTTATTCAGTGCTAAACAAAAAGTACACTTGGACCAAACATGGCATAAAATCAAAACGCAAAAGTATAATGTAACATTTCATTCACTGAGCATAAAAATTGCGGAAGATGCCACAAAACAAAATAAATAACACGAGGACCCTAGTTTGGCTATATACCGAAGAAGAAGCAGGAAAGAAAGAAGAAGAAAAAGACGAAGAAGAAGAAGAAGAAGAAGAAGAAGAAGGAGAAGAAGAAGAAGAAGAAGAAGAAGAAGTTGTAATAGAAGAAGTTAAGTAGTGAGTATCTCCGCGTTGAAGGTCAGTTTCCAACATCTTTTGTCTCGCGTCTTCACTGTGTACTTAAACGATCTTGTTCCGGTTCTTCTCTTGATGATCTATCTCTACATGTAACGTGTACCTCCTTACACGCTTCCCTTCCACTTTTGCTTCCATCACATCTGCATTCTATAACATGAAGTTGTATCTCTGTATTGTCCGAACGAATGTCTTTAAGCAATGTCTTTGTTTATTGTTGTGGTTCTTTATTGTGTGCCTTCGTCTTTTGAAATACCACACCTGCAAATCATACGGTGGGTTTATAGAATAACACGCCGCTGTTAGGCCGATGGATGCTTAGATTTGATGTTTGGTCAAATATCATTTTTATTGCACGAAGGATCACCATACGCGCTCAGTCTCGTCTAAAATTTTACACATGGAGAATCTCAGCCCAGCACACGTATTCATTAGTACAGTGGTTCTCAACCTTTTGTGGCCCGTGCCTCCCTCACCATATTTTCACAACGTCATTCCCCCCTCCCCCTTTCGTATTTCCTACCTAAAAATTTGGCCCGTGGCCCCCTTCACCATATTTTAAGAACGTCATCCCCCCCCCTTTCGTATTTCCTACCTAAAAATCCCTCCCCCGCCCCTACACAATATACGTAATAATGGAAGCACATACTAAAACAAGTCTAGACGTCCACATAAACGTGATTTGTGGGTCTATTTAGCCGGTCTCTGTGGCTGAAGGGCTTGCGAACGCGGTTTGTGAGCCCGTATACCCGGGTTCGAAACACGGCGGTGCTGGTTTTTTCGAAAAAAGTATAGAGGCCGGTCGTTCAGAAAGCAATGGCAAACTACTGAACGTAACACTTGCCTAGTACATCAACAGCAGCTGAAAATGCTGGTGTTGACTGCAACGTCCCGTAAGGGATACGCAACACAATTTATTTTTTTTACTTTATAAAATGAATTATAGAAGGGTGAGATGTACAGAACCGTACAGTACGAAGGGAAAAACAATATCAAGTAATCGGTTCTTGTATTAACGCAATCTTGAAATAATCTTCATTCCCCCTCTGGAAACTCCAAAATTCCCCCCTGGGGGGGGGGGGGGGGGAATTCCCCACCGGTTGAGAACTACTTCTTAGTACCAGCAATGTTCCAGTGCGTGTATTAGGTGGAGCAGAGTGAGTTGCGGTTTCAACTGGGCGGAGTAGAATGGGTTGCCGTACAACAGGGTGGAACAGAGTGGGTTGCGGTACAACTGGGTTGAGCAGAATGAGTTGCGGTACAACTGGATGGAGCAGAGTGAGTTGTCGTACAACTAGGTGGAGCAGAGTGAGTTGCCATACAATTGGGTAGAACAGAGTGAGTTGTGGTACAACTGGGTGGAACAGAGTGAGTTGCCGTACAACTGGGTTGAGCATAATAAGTTGCGGTACAACTGGCTGGAGCAGAGTGAGTTGCGGTACAAGTGGGTGGAGCAGAGTGAGTTGCCGTACAACTGGGTGGAACAGAGTGAGTTGCCGTAATACTGGGTGGAACAGAGTGAGTTGCGGTACAACTGAGTGGAGCAGAGTGAGTTGCTGTACAACTGGGTTGAGCAGAATAAGTTGCGGTACAACTGGCTGGAGCAGAGTGAGTTGCGGTACAAGTGGGTGGAGCAGAGTGAGTTGCGGTACAATTGGGTGGAGCAGAATGAGTTGCGGTACATCTGGGTGGAGCAGAGTGAGTTGCGGTACAAGTGGGTGGAGCAGAGTGAGTTGCGGTACAATTGGGTGGAGCAGAATGAGTTGCGGTACATCTGGGGGAGCAGAGTGAGTTGCCGTACAACTGGGCTGTAGAAAAGTGAGTTGTGGTACAACTGGGCTGTAGAAAAGTGAGTTGTGGTACAACTGGGTTGTGGAAAAGTGAGTTGTGGTACAACTGGGTTGTGGAAAAGTGAGTTGTGGTACAGTCGTGAGCGGAGTGAATTACAGTACAATGGGAGCTGAGGTGATGTACAACTGGATGCATTATGAATAATCATAACAACAACAATAGTATTTCATCACACATATATGCACATTGGAATATAATACACAATAAACCTTAATTGTTATACTATGTGTAATCGTGTATATTTGTCTTTGTTCTCGACTCGATATTTTCACATACCCTACATTGGCGCGTTATTGGTTCTTTTGCTAAAAATAATCTGTTCTTATATATGCCAGTGTGTAGTGACCACAATATAAAAGTTTTGAACTAATAATGAGAATTGCGTGTGCCAGTTTGGTGTGCGGCTACTAAAGCAATATTTACTCAATGGAATGTAATAAACTGTAATTTCGTATACATGTTATTAATGTATAGTTTCTCACATGTGCCATGCCAAGGAGCACAGGCGATCATGTTTCTCAGCACCTGTCTGTTTCCAATGTTCTTGATAATCTTCATTGTCGATCGCATCCAGTGCCAATTCGCGGATATTCGGCAGTATCTCAGCCAGACGCCGCTAGGCTCTTACACCATCGCATCTTCCTGGTTGACACAATATTCTCCATTTTCTCTTTCTTTTTTTTTTTTTTGCCTAGTAAATTTTAAAAAAAATAGCCAGTAAAAAAAAAAAAAAACCTCTTCGTAAATGATGTCCAATATATTTATCGCCCATGTCTTTATGCTGGTAATACATTACTTTTGTGAGACTATTATTTCCCTTCGGACTACACACTTCTTTCTTCGGTCGTCAATCTAATTCTTGGCTCCGTGTTTATAAAAATTGACACCATTACACCCCGGACAAGCCCATAGATGTCCCATAAGCCCCAGCAACATGTTGGTGTGTTGGGTAATGAGCAGACGGACAGAGTGGCTGGGTCACCACCATTGGGTGGGGTAAAGCTGCATGATAAAGCAGATGTGGTCGGACGCTTTGGCATCATGTGTATAATCTGCAAGGACAGACAGATGACTGTGGCCTGAAGACAATTGTGCAGCATGGAGTGACTAGAGGATCTGGCAGAGATTCAGGACTCCGAGGAAAGGCCAGATGGACACATAATCAGACTGCTACTGGTACCATTAGTATTGGGACTTTTCGCTGGCTGTTGAAGATGCGGGGTGAGATGGGAAGGCCCCGAATGCTGTGATGTTGGTTCTTGACTCAACTCAAGTGAACTCCATAAGCAAATGTTTCAAGGTGGCGATGCTGATCGTTCCAGTAACACAGAGATTGTAGACACGTCCGGTTCGTGTCCTTTTAATTCCCACCTTTCTGCAACAAAACACGAATCCACACCCAGGTATCCTTAAATCTGTTGTTTCGTATGTTATTGTATCTTCAACTAGCAATCATTCATAAATCATCATCCAGTGTCTTGCCGGCTGGCGTGAATCTTCACACATTGCGACTCCGACGGCGTGGATAATTTCGTGTGTTGGCTACTTTCCGTGCCATGACACAAGACTGTCATGCCTATTCTCACGCTGTCTTCCTCCATCTCTCTTTCCGCAAATCTGTCCGGTTGGTGCAACATGTTCCATTTTTGTCTTCTCATAATGTGGCCAAAATAATGACAGCCTCTTTCTGATGTTTGTGATAAGTTACCTTTGCGACTTAGCTTCCCTCAAAATATCCAGATTGCTCATTTTGGCTGTCCAATTAATTTTCATCATTCTACAATAAAACCATATCTCTTAGGCTCCTATGGATTTTTTCGCTTGTTTAAAAAATGTCCAGGATTCGCAACGGTAAGTTAAAATTGATTCTATATAACATGCAAGAACTGTTTTTCTAACGTTCAGAGACAAGAAGGACTTATTGCACAAAATGTTCTTCATTTGATAAAATGCAGTTTTTATTTGTCCTATTCTGTTCTTAATCTCTATGATGCATCTTCCATATGATGCTACCCATGCGCCTAGATATGTGAATTTCTGTACTTCATTCATACATAGTCTTCAAAATAGCTGCGTTGATTTTCCACAATGTTATGAACTTCGACCGGTCAGAAAGCAATGGTACAATTCTGAACGTAAAATTGCCTACAAAATCACACAGAGCCAAAACATGCTGGAGTTTATTGCAATGTCATGTGAAGAACATGTCACTAACTTAACACTGATAGTGGATTAAACCACATCTCAGTCCAGCAAAGTACATGCAGCATTTAAAATGTTTCCTCGAGAGACTTCAGACATTTCAACTGACCCCAATTCAATGCTCGGGGTTAAATAACCTAGATGTCTGTAAATGTGGCCTGGTGTCATATAATTTAATTAATCTGAAATTGTTGATTGTCATGCCTATTTTGTTGGACATTATATCATCATTACGTGCTGATTAATTTACATAGCGAATTTACTGGCACGTTGATCTGTGGTAAATGTATGTCAGCAGAAAATCTGGCCAGTGAGGATTTGTTTGGTTTTTAGAAAATATGACAAATTTAACTTGTTTTGTAAAATGTAAACCAGCGGTTTCCATCCCGTGTGTGGCAACCCCACACTGGGGTCTTCATTGTTTTCTGAGAAAGGGGTGGGGGTTTGCCACGGTATTTTAGCTGCGGTTATTTTATTGGGAATTTTTATTTTCCACCCATAGGCAGTAATCATATTTGAAATGAATGAGTATGGAAAAATTTTTTAAAGTTTAAAGGTTCGACTTCGTTAAAGTTTAAAGGTTCGACTTCGTTAGAGTTTATCAACACCTTGCATATTCCAATATGATAACACTACAATATTCTACTAGTAAGTGTAACACTAATTAATTTTGCTTTTAATTATAGTAAATGACCGCAATACCACCATATGCCATACTTAACTGATTCTGTGTCAAATGAAAAAAAAAGTCGGTTTGGACCAGAAATAGGGCACAATAAAATGAACAAGTATTATAAAGTAATGCCCGGCTCCGTGACAATGGCGTTGCGTAATGCTGCTTACCCGCGTTCGAAACACAGTGGTGACCGATTAGGCAGCAGACCGTGTCTCGCTGGTTTTAACGTGTTGGTATGGGAGCCGGTCGTTCAGAAGGCAATGGCAAACGACTGAGCGTAAAACTTGCCAAGACATCAACAACGGCAGTAAAATGCGGCAGATAGCATGAAACGAAACAAATAACACGAAGAGCCTAGTATGGCTATATATCATCCTTCTATCCAAATGGTGGTTCACATTTGGCAATATATTATCCTACAGTCCTGAGTCAGTTAAAACGATGTATGAAAGCACAACATGCTCATAAATGTCATACATGTGAAATTATGTGAATTATGTGTCAGGTGTCCGGGGCTTGACTCTCGCATGCTTTGAACTCAAGCGTAGTCCCTACACACAAGTTCTAGTAGTGCTGGACTGAATTTTACGTGTGGATTAGCTTTCCCTATTACCAGTGTCACTCGCCAACAGGCGAACCCACTCCGACTTCAGAAGTACTTGTAATTTACGTCCCAAAGTCAAGAACGATAGGTCAACATTTTAGACCAACTGTCCGGTGCAGGGATTGAACCCCTTACCTCGGCATCAGCACACCGGATGTTTAAGAACACACATTCTTATCCATTCGGCCATGCTGACCTACGCTTGGGGTAAGTGAAGCGTAGTTTCACAATTTCCCAAAATATGGAGTTGAGGGTTTGAAGTCAGTGGAGAGTCATTTAGAAACAGATCGCTATGCGTTGATTTCGATGGTATGAGGTGTAGGCCATCCAGAAAGCAGTGGCAAACTACTGAATGTAAAATTGCCAAGTAAATCACAAAAAGCCAATTACATGTTGGTGTTGACGTCAACGTACTGTAAAGGACATGCAACTAACTAACTTACTATGGTGGGCCATTTTAAAATGTTTGATTCAATTTGAGATGAGATGAGATGAGATGAGATGAGATGAGATGAGCTTGAAATTCACCAGCCCAGTGATGCGGTTAAAATAACACGTATATTACAATAGACAATTGGAAAAAATGTTCATTATACAACATTCAATAGAAATATTTTTTTTTAACGTTTCTACATCTTTG